>CM053622.1:583775418-583834192 GCA_028646595.1 Phalanger gymnotis
TAAGAGATCAAAGGGCTTGGAATATGGTATTCCAGAGGTCAATGGAGCTAGGATTAAAACCAAGAGTCACCTACCCAGCAAAACTGAGTATCATGCTCCAAGGCAAAATATGGATTTTCAATAAAATAGAGGACTTTCAAGCTTTCTCAGTGAAAAGACCAGAGCTGAACAGAAAATTTGACTTTCAAACCCAAGAATCAAGAGAAGCATGAAAAGGTAATCAAGAAAAAGAACAAGAAAAAGAAATTGCAAGGGACTTACTAAAATTGAACTGTTTTGTTTATATTCCTACATAGAAAGATGATGTGTATGATTCATGAGACCTCGGTATTAGGGTGGCTGAAGGGAATATGCATGTATGTACTTATATATATATATACATATATATATAATATATATGTGTGTGTGTTTATATATATATGTATATGTGAGTGTGTATGTATATATGTGTATGTATATATATATGTATATATACATATACATATATATACATATATATATATATATATAGAGAGAGAGAGAGAGAGAGAGAGAGAGAGAGAGAGAGAGAGAGAGAGAGCGGGCACAGGGTGAGTTGAAGATGAATAAGGGAAGAGAGGAATATATTGAGAGAGGGAGATAGGGAGAGATAGAATGGGGTAAATTATCTTGCACATAAGTGGCAAAAAAAAGCAGTTCTGTAGGAAGAGAAGAGAAGGCAGGTGAGGGGGAATGAGTGAATCTTGCCCAGAAGATAGTATGGCAGAAACTGGGCACAGACCAACATCTGACACCGTATATCAAAATAAAGACCAAAAGCACACAATTTAGATATAAAGGCTGATACTATAAACAAATTAGGGGAGCAAGGAATAGTTTAACTCTTAAATTTATGGAGAACGGAGGAGCTTATGACCAAACAAGAGATAGAGAATATTATAAAATGCAAAAGGGATAATTTTGATTACATTGAATTGAAAGGTTTTTGTACAAACAAAGGCAATGCAACCAAGACTAGGAAGATAGCAGAAAATTGGGAAAGAATTTTTACAACTAATGTCTCTGATAAAGGCCTCATTTCTAAAATATTGTAATGGTAATTAAGGTGAGACTTTTTTTTTTACCGTTTTCTCTTTTGGAGCATTGAGGCAATCAGGTGCCTTTGATAAGTCTGGCCTTTGTTTCTTTGATTGAATCAAGAGTCTTTGACCTGCTTAAGAAACAAGAAAGCCTAGTTCACATAGGTTTAAGTTGCAGGGTTGTGACACCCTTTGACCCTGAACAGGGTATATAAACTCAGAGGTTAGTATTTTGTTTGAGGCTCTCACTCGCTGGAAGAGTGTCATGTGATTTGACCAGATGAGACTTTGGGCAGCCACCAGAGCTCCCCGCCCCCCCGGGTTTGACAACCTCAGATATTGGTGCCTCTCTCTCTGGTAACTATGTAATTCTTTGGTCAGACAGCTAGAGGCCTGTCTGTTGACAACTGTGTGTGTTTGCTGTGTTTATATTGTCTCTGTTTGTAATTTCTGTTTGTATTTGCTCTGAAGTTCAGGGTGCTGACTTTTCTCCTGGAACTAAGTAAATGATATATGTATGTTTAATTAAAGAGAGATTATTAACACCTTAAAGTTGCTTTCCTTAGAAAAGCAGATCAAAGAACCTGTGTTGGCAGCCCTTCTGTGTGCTGGTATTATTGGCCTTGTGCCTCCACAACAGCTGCTAGCAACACTGTTATTACAAATATATAGGGAGAGGGGCTGAGCCAAGATGGCAGCTGAAAAGCAGGGACTTGCTTAAGCTCTCCCCCAAATCCCTCCAGACACCTATAAAAATGGCTCTGACCAATTCTAGAGCTGCAGAAGCCATGAAATACCTGAGGGAAACAGGTCTCCACCCCAGGAGAGCCTGAATGGTCACCAGGAAGGGTCTATCGCACAGTGCTGAGGGTAGAGGGCAGCCCAGCGTGGGCTGTGCCAAGACAGACCAGACCCTGAGTCAGCCAGACAAAACAGGCCTTGGGGCCATGAAACAATGAGCTGTGGCAGTTACCAGACTTCTCAACACACAAACGCCAAAGAGCAGGTTAGGAGGAAATTGTAAAATTGAGTTCAGAGCAGTCCAGCTGTCAGCTCTGGGGGTGGAGGAAGTGGTGCAGTGGTGGCAGTAGCAGTAGCAGGAAGCACCTGAGGCTGCTACCAGAGCACCAGCGTCAGCTGCTTCCTGAGTCCCTGGCTCACATAGTGGGAGGAATCTAGCAGCAGATCAGAGAGGGAATACAGGGAGTACTTTGTGGGCACAAAGGCAGATTCTCTTGCTGTGCCCTGCTTGGATCTGTATTGAGGTCCTGGTTGGTAGTTCTTTGAGGAGGAGGAGCACTGTTGTGACAGAGCCTGGGGTGACTATGGAGTGGAGTAGCTTTGAAAACAGCAGTGCTTGGACCCTAAAGCTTGGGACAAAGTACTCTACTCTACAAGCAATCACATCCTGAAATAAAGCTCAGGGGTCCAGTAGTTGGCTGGGAACATGAACAGTCAGGGAAAATAAACTCAGACTCAAACTCAAACTCTAGATTCCTTTTTTGGTGACAAAGAAGACCAAAACATACAGCCAGAAGAAGTCAACAAAGTCAAAGAGCCTACATCAAAAGCCTCCAAGAAAAATATGAATTGGGCTCAGGTCACAGAAGAGCTCAAAAAAGATTTGGAAAAACATGTAAGACAAGTAGAGGAAAAATTGAGAAGAGAAATGAGGGTGATGCAAGAAAACCATGAAAAATGAGTCAATGACTTGCTAAAGGAGACCCAATAAAATACTGAAGAAAATAACACCTTAAAGAATAGACTAACCCAAATGTCAAAAGAGCTCCAAAAAGCCAATAAGAAGAAGAATGCCTTGAAAGGCAGAATTAGCCAAATGGAAAAGGAGGTCCAAAAGACCACTGAAGAAAATACTGGAGCAAGTGGAAGCTAGTGACTTTGTGTGAAACCAAGATATTATAAAACAGAACCAAAGGAATGAAAAAATGGAAGACAAAATGAAATATCTCATTGGAAAAACTACTCACCTGGAGAATAGATCCAGGAAAGATAATTTAAAAATTACTGGACTACCTGAAAGCCATGATCAAAAAAAGAACCTAGACATCATCTTTCAAGAAATTATCAAGGAAAACTGCCCTGATATTCTAGAACCAGGGGGTAGAATAGAAATTGAAAGAATCCACCGATCGCCTCTTGAAAAAGATCCCAAAAAGAAAACTCCTAGGAATATTGTCACCAAATTCCAGTTTCCAGGTCAAGGAGTAAATACTACAAGCAGCCAGAAAGAAACAATTTGACTATTGTGCAAACACAATCAGAATAACACAAGATCTAGCAGCTTCTACATTAAGGGATTGAAGGGCTTGGAATGATATTCTGGAGGTCGATGGAGCTAGGATTAAAACCAAGAATCACATGCTCAGCAAAACTGAGTATAAAGCTCCAAGGCAAAATAATGGATTTTCAATAAAATAGAGGACTTTCAAGCTTTCTCAATGAAAAGACCAGAGCTGACTTTCAAATACAAGAATTAAGAGAAGCATGGAAAGGTAAACAACAAAGAGAAGTCATAAGGGACTTACTAAAGTTTAACTGTTATGTTTACATTCTTACATGGAAAGATGATGTGTGTAATTCATGAGACCTTTATCAGTATTAGGGGACTTAAAGGGAATATAGACAGAGGGCACAGGATGAGTTGAATATGAAAGGATGATATCTAAAAAAATGCCACATAAAAGTGGCAAGAAAAAGCAGTTCTGTTGGAAGAGGGGGCAGGTAAGGGGGAATGAGTGAATCTTACTCTCATCAGATTCAACCTGAGGAGGGAATAACATACACACTCAAATGGGTATCTTACTCCACAGGAAAGTAAGGCGAAGGGGATAAAAAAGGGGGGATGATGGAAGGGAGGGCAGACAGAGGGAAGAGGTAATCAAAAGCAAACACCTTTGAAAAGGGACTGAGTCAAGGGAGAAAATTGAATGAAGAGAGACAGTATAGGATGCAAGAAAATATAGTTAGCCTTTCACAACATGAGCATTGTGGAAGTGTTTTACATAATGATACATGTGTGATCTATGTTGAATTGCTTGCCTTCCTAGGGAGGGCAGGTGGGAAGGGAAGAAGAGAGAGAATTGGAACTCAATTTTTAATAGCAGATGCTTAAAAAAATAAAAAGTTGTTTCTTGCATGTAAAAAACAAACAAATAAAAAGAAAAATTAAAAAAAAAACATAGAGAACTGGGTCAAATTTACAAGAACACAAGTCATTCTTCAATTGATCAAAGGACATGAACAGTTAGTTTTCAGAGGAAGAAATTAAATTCATATAGTCATATGAAAAAATGCTCTAAATCACTATTGATAAGAGAGATGCAAATCAAAATAACTCTGAGGTACTACATCACACCTATCAGATTAGCTAACATGACAAAACAGGAAAATGATAAATGTAGGAGAAGAAAGTTGGAACACTAATTCATTGTTGGTGGAGCTGTGAGCTGATCCAACCATTCTAGAGAGCAATATGGAACTATGCCCGAAGCGCTATAAAAATGTGCATATCCTTTTACCCTGCAATACCACTTCTAGGGCTGTATCCCAAAGAGGTCATAAAAATGGGAAAAAAAGACCCACATGTACAAAAATATTTATAGCAGCTCTTTGTAGTGGTCAAGAACTGGAAATTGAGGGGATGCCCATCTATTGCGGAATGGCTGAACAAGTTGTGTTATATGAATGTAATGGAATACTATTGTGCTATAAGAAATGGTGAAAGGGAGGACTTCAGAAAAACCTGGAAAGATTTATATGAACTGATGCTGAGTGAAATAAGCAGAATCACGAGAACATTGTACACAGTAACAGCCACGGTCTGCGATGACTGATTTTGATAGACTTATCCCTTCTCAGCAATGCAAGGACCTGAAACAGTTCCAAAGGATTCATGATGGAAAATGCCATCCACATCCAGAGAAAGAAGTATGGAGTCTGAATGCAGAGTAAAGCAGACTATTTTCTTTCTTTTTTGTTTTGTTTTTTCTTTCTCATGGTTCCTCCCATGTGTTCTAATTCTTCTATACAACATCACTAATGTGAAAATATGTTTAATAGGAATGTATATGTAGAGCCTGTATCAGATTGTAGCCCCTCTTGTGGAGAGAGGGGGGAAATTTAAAAATTATGGAAGTAAATGTTGAAAACTGAAAATAGATAAATTAACAAAAAATAAAAATGGATTTTATTGCTATGATCATGTGATGACACAGTATATCTACCTTTATTTTAAATAACTTACTTGTAAGTCTTTTATGATATTCATGTAGCATGTTCAATTTTTTATTCTTATCTTTCTTCTCTCTTAGGCTGCCAAATTCCTTGTACAAGTTTGTTGATATGCTTTGTTTCACCTACTTCTGAATCCTTTGTTGTAATCTCATTTATATCCCTACCTCTACTGAAACTGAAGGTTATCAATGAACTCCTAATTATCCAATCCAATGACCTTTTCTCAATCCCTACCCTTAACTTCTCTGCTCAACCGAACACTTCTGGCTTCCTTCTTGATAATTTCTACTGTCTTGGCTTTTGAGATAGCATATTCTCTTGGTTCTCTTGCCTCTTCACTAACCACTAAAGAGCCCATATACAATATTTATGAGTAGCAAGTGATAAAAAAAGCAGTGAATCAGATTCAAGATAACACTGTCTATCTGAATTATTACAGTTGAGCTTGCTTCCAGTTTTCCATTCTTGACATAAGGGTGCTTCATAACAGTAAATCTAATACCAGTGACAGATTAATCATTAAGAGTACACAAGCTTATGCAATTGAACTACTTAAAAACTGCTGCTTACCTACCCAAACAAACCTAAACCAAACCAAACTAGCCAAACAAATAAACAAACAAAAAAGCCCAGACTTAAAACTCGGTCTGGCATTCATAGGCATCTTCTATATTGGTACTTAGCTATGTTTTCAGTCTTATTTTACATTACTACTCTTCATGTACTTATCATTTCAGACAATAAACTATTAGCAATCTCCTAGCTGCATATTATGCTTTCCCACCTCTGTCTTTTGTCTCAGTACGTCCTCCTCTCTCTGGTATCTTCACTTATTCTGTCCTTCTCAAACTCAGCTTCCTTCCTAAAGTAATCCCTTACCTTCACAGACAAATATGCCTTATTCTCTTACCCAAACTTGTAGGCATTTTATACAAGTGTATATTTGTTTTCCATTTTCTATATGTATTTCTTTGCATGGCTCATCAAATCATGAAGAAACACCTACCAAGAGTAACATCTACTACAATGGCGACATACACTAGGCTAGTTTTATTGTATGATTTTGTTTTTTTGTAAAACTCCCTACCCCCCAAAAATGGCAATGAAATGATCCTCAGGATTTAATTGGTCTAGGTGACTTAGGCTAAAGCCATTGATGTACCTTCCTGGTCACCTAAGGAACAGAAACCCGTTGCATCATCAAACTGGTCTGAGTCAGGCCTGTCTTAAAAAATAGCTTTTATACTATGAACTGTCATGGTCAGGTACCGTATTTCTTTACTTTTGTTTTTCCCCTCCCCGCTTCCATCTCCAGGGCTCAAACACCAGTGCCTAGCAGAATACATCAATGATTAGTAAATTTCTTGAATGAATGAACGTGTGGGAGAAGTGAACTGGATGGTTCTCAGAGGCTGACTTTAGCAATCATACTGAAGGCTCAGTGAGCCTCCTTACTGCTCTCACATTAACATCCTTTACCAAATCTCCCAGTTATTGCACCATGTACTTTCCTGGCATGTTTTTAACATATAGACCCTCCCCTTCTTAGAAATAGCACTGCTTCAAGGCATGCCGACTCCATCTTGTCCTGTATCAGCCATTTTGCTGTAAATAACCCCTAGAGAACTGTATGATCAGCTGTGCCTGCCAGCATCCTTCAGGGTCTCCTTTCCTCCTCCTATCATAGCAGAAAGACTTAGATGCTAAAAAAGAAGTATTCCAAAGTCTATAAGAAAAGTTCTCTTCCCTGTCTGGCCTGATGGGCACTTCTCTTTAATTTAATGAAATTAGCTATACTAAGACAATAACTTCCTTATCTGCTGTAACTAATAACATATTCTTATTCAGCAAGTTTACTTATCCTTTTTTGTGTTTTATGTTACTTATCCTTTGTGTTTTATGAATAGCCATCTTTCTTTGTTTCATATGAATAATGTTTAGTTTATGAATGATGCCCTAAAATTTTGTGTAAAAGGAATCTCTTATGGCAGGCTAGTTGTAGATGCCTTCCGCCATGGTATCTCTACTGGATGGCTGGAATAAAGGCTTCTTTGCTTCACTTTTGACTTGTTATTGTTATCATCTGACCCTGACCTTGAGATCTCAAATTGGTGAGTACTGACCCTCTTGGGTCTTCAAAAAAAATTCTACTATAAATGATTTAGTTCATCATTGAGAATCTATGTATTACCTAATAATGTGAGGAAAACAGAGAAAGGACATATCACTTCCATCTTACCACCTTTTGCTTAGATTAAGCAAAATGATCAGGATTCTTTCAAAATGAAAGCTTGAAAGATATACCATTGACTTCATTCTTTCTTTTAATATTTATTAAGGACCTACTCTGTGCTTACCTACATTAAGCACCTACACTGTCGAAACAAATACATGAAGAACTTTTAAAAGACACAACTCTAGTAATAATGAGAAATTTTTGCTAAAAAGATGAAAAAGTTCCAACATAAGAATTAATGAATAATGGTACTATTACTTTTTTCATTCTAATACTTAAAAGGGCTTCATTTATTCACTTATTCAACAATTCAACGCTCATTAAATATCTAACATTAAATGTTAGAAAAATAAATGATATACAAGTCCCTTATCTTCACAGAATTTACAATTGAATAAGGCATGGTTATCGATATTTTTGAAATTACTCAGGAAAATTCTGTCAAATATCTGTGAGCTAGCACATACACATATCTAAAATAAATACACACACATACACAAATGTATTCTTTACAAACTTGGTAGCATTTCAGGGACACTTTCCTGAGCAACTATACATCTCCTACTTATGATTATAAAGACATATACTGGAGAGAATTGTTGAAGGGAAACTTGTATTGCTCTAGGAAATGCATATTGTGTTTTCCATTATACTCTGACACAGCTATGATCTCACCCATGAGGGCAATTCTTCTATAGCAACCTATCTTCCTCTTCTCATCCTGTGTCATTTCTGTCCATATCTTTCAGCAGATTCTTCACAGAAAATCTACAGAAAGCATTGAAAGTTTTTCTCTGGTTCTCTGAGTATTTCATAAATATCTAGGTAGCACCAAGTTCCCCTATCTGCTGTCTTTATCTTTCCTACATAACTAGACCATTTCCATTTCTAATCCTGCGTGTTCCTGATGACTACCTTTTACCACATTTGCCATGTACAAGAAGTTGGTTATACATAAACCCAACACTGAGACTATGGTATTCTATGAATCGTAACCATATAACTCTACTGAGAAAATATTAGTGAACCTCGGCCACAGCAACCAGATTGGGACCATTGAAAATTGTGTATAGTTTCACAAATCTAGTCCAAATCAGTTCCCTACAAATAATAAGTTCTGGAAACAGGTCACTTTCTCAGTGATCTCATCAGCCTCATGGGTTCAATGATCATCTCTGTGCAGATGATTCACATCTACACATCTAGCCCTCTCACTCTGAGCCTCCAGTCCCATGTCACCAATTGATTGATGAACATTTCTAACTGGATTCCCATGGGCATTTTAAACCCATTATAATCCAAACAGAATCTCATCATTCTCTGCCCTCACAATCCTCCATAAAACAAACAAATAAACAAATTCGCCCTCCTTACCAACTTCCTAAGATCTGTCCAAGGCACCATTATCTGTCCACTTACCCAGATTCATAACTTTAAAGTCATCTTCAACTCTTTCCTCTTTCCTTTTTTTGGGGGAGCGGGGGAGAGGAAGGCAGGGCAATTGGGGTTAAGTGACCTGCCCAAGGTCACATAGGTAGTAAGTGTGTCAAATGTCTGAGGCTGGATTCGAACTCAGGTCCTCCTGACTCCAGGACCAGTGCTAACTCTTTCTTCTTTCTTAGCCCCTATATCAAAGACGTTCTCAAGTCCCATTGATTTCACCTTCACATCTCCTATATCTTCAGCTGACCCTTCACTCAAATGGCCACTATCCCAAGTAGAGGCCTCAATGTCTCTTGCCTGGACTATTATAGTAGTCTCCTAGTTGGGTTCTCTACACCAAGAATCTCCCCATTCTAATCCATCCTTCACACTGCTGTTGAACTGATTTTTCCAAAGTATAGGCCTGACTTGATATATCAATCCCTTGCTTAAAAAACAAAACAAAACAAAACAAAAAAAACTTCAATGGTTCCCTCTTGCCTCTAAGATAAATACAAATTAAAATACAACTTGCTCTGTTCAGCATTTAAAGCCTTCACAATCTGATTCCAACCTATTTTCCTAAGCTATTTACATTACCTTCCCCCACTCCTGCCCCCATCCTGTGTCACTTCCCACAGCCCTACCTCCCAACAAACTCTATAATCCATCTAATGTGAAACACTCCTTGTTCTCTGCACACAACATTCCAATACAGTGTAGGGGGTAGAGTGCTGGATTTTGGAATCAAAAAAGAGAAGGGTTCAAATCTTGCCACAGATACTTCCCTCTTGTGAGACTCTTGGCAAGTCACTTAGCTTCTCTCATAGCTTACTCATCTATAAAATAAACATAATATTAGTACACAAAGATGTAAGGATCAAATGAAATTATGCATATCAAGTATTTTGCAAACTTTAAGGTACTACAAAATGGTGAGCTATTAATATTACCTCCCCAGTCTTTGGTTTTAGTACAAGCTGAACCCCTTGTCTGGAATGCTCTCTCTTCTTGCCTCCTACTTCCCTTCAAGGCCAAAGTCAAGTGCTACTTGCTAAACAGAGCTTTTTCTGATTCTCAGAATTGTTAGTGTCCTAGACTCACAATCACCCTGTATTCACTTTTTATGTATTTGCATTTATTTATCTGTATTCACATTGTTTTCCTTCACTGGAATGTTATATTTTTAAAGGCAAGAATTCTCATTTTTGTCACTGTGTTCTCACAACCCACTTCAGTGTCTTACATGGGGTAGGCACTTAATAAATGTTTATGCAATTGAACTGAATCCATATTGTCTTTCTAAGATAAGAATGTGTGAGTTTACAAACACATATCTCTTAGTAGAATAATTCACTGGGCTAATTATACAACTGCATGTCCTACTTTGAGTAATATTCCTATCACTTTTGTGTCTGTAACATTTATAATTAAGGACAATCTCTTCTGAACAGTTACAGATTTTACTTAGGCAGATTGGTAATGCTCTGGAACTCCATTCACACACATACAAAGGAAAAGCACATTGAAGCATTTAAAGAAACAGTGATAGATGAACAGATAGAGCACTGTGCCTGGAATCAGAAAGACCTGAGTTCAAATCCAGACTCAGACACTGACTAGCCATGTGACCATGGGCAACTCACTTAAACTCTATTTGTCTTTGTTTCCTCATCTAGGGGATAATGGGGATAATGATAGCACCTTCCCCCCAGGGTTGTTGTGTTGATCAAATGAGATAACAATTATAGAGTGCCTGGTACACAGTAAGCACTATATAAAGGCTTGTTATTAATTCACTTATCCTCATGATAATCCTCTGAAATAAGTGCTTCATAATTACTATTTCCATTTTTAAGATGAGAAAACTGAGGCTTAGAGAGATTAAATGTTTTGCCTAAGATCATACATTTTTAGTAAGTATGTGAGACAGGATTCAAACCCCATTACTGATGAATCAACACTTAGTCCACTCTGGTATACTGACTTCCAAAGTGGTCTATTGACTGAAGAAGTTTCTGGACTCTTGGCTTCTTCATTCGGAGGTTTACTTTTCATCAAGATAATTTATGTAAAAGTGTTGATAGTGTCTTTTCTTTTTGTTCATTTCCCTTAGAAAATGATGTCAACAGTTAACTTAGCTACTCAGTATAGATTTAGTACAAATTTCATGAGAAAGTCTTATCTTTTTTCGTCTAATTTGGTATTGATTTTTACTTTTGTTCAAACCAGTCAATAATGCAAATCATTCTTTCACCTTTATTTATTTAACTTATTTTATTTTTAATTTATGTAATAAAACAAGCATTTTTCTAATATAGTATATTTTTTAAAAAAATGATTGCACATGAAACTGCAAATCTATTATATACAACTTGCTATCCATTTTAAATATATAATAAAGTTATAATGCAATTTTTTTAATTCCCTTCCCCTCGCTCCAGCCCTACAAGTAGCTACCATTAGACACAAGTGTACATACATACATATATACACATATAAAGTCATTCTAGACATACTTCTATTTATGAGTTTTTTCTCTGGATACAGCTAGCATCTTCTTTCATATGTCCTTTGTAGTTAATTTGGGTATTTATAATAATCAAAATAACTTTGCTCAAAGTTGTTCTTAAAAGAACATTGCTTTTACTGTACATAATGCTATCTTGGTTCTGATCATTTTGCTCTTCATTTTTTCATGCAAATCTATCCATGTCTTCAAGCTCATCATTTCTTATGGCACAGTAGTATTCCATCACAATCATACACCACAACTTGTTCAGCCATTTTCCAATTGACAGGCATCCCTCAAATTTCCAGTTCTTTGCCCCCACAAAGAGAACTGCTATAAATATTTTAGAACAAATAGGTTCTTTTCCCTTTTCCTTAATCATCCTGGGAAGCAGACCTAGTAGTGGTATTGCTGGGTCAAAGGGTATAGGTAGTTTAATAACTCTTTGGGCGTAACTCCAGATTGCTCTCCAAAGTGACTAGATCAGTTCACAGTTTCACCAACAATGAATTAGTGTCCTAATTTTTCCACATCCCCTTCAACATTTGTTGCTTTCCCCTTCAATTATTTTACCCAATCTGATAGGTATAAAATGATATCTCAGGGTTGTTTTAATTTGCATTTCCCTAATCAATAATGATCTAGAGCATGTTTTCATATGATTATAATTTGTTTTGATTTTTTATCTAAAAATTACCTGTTTATATCCTTTGACCATTTATCAACTGGGGAATTTTTATATATTTAACAAAGTTCTTTATGTAGTTGAGATATGAGAACTTTATTTGAGGAATTGTCAATACATTCCCCCCACCATGCAATTTTCTGCTTTCCTTCTGATCTTGGCTACATTTGTTTTATTTGTACAAAAACTTTTTAATTTAATGTAATCAAAATTACCCAGTTTATACCTCACTCTGCTCTCCATCTCTTGTTTACTCATAAGTTGTTTACTTATTCATAAGTCTGATAAGTATTATGTTCCATGTTCATCAAATTTTCTTGTAATATCTCTTTTTATTATAGGTCATGTATCCATTTTGACCTTATCTTGGTAAATGGTATAAGATATATAAGTCTATGCTCAGTTTCTGCCACACCGCTTTGCAGTTTTCTCAACAATTTTTTTTTACCAAATAATTAATTCTTATCCCCAAATCTTAAGTCCTTACATTTGTCAAATACAAGGTTGCTAAATTTATTTGCTGCTGTAAACTGCATGTCTACTCTGTTCCATTAATTTGCCTTTCTATTTCTTAGCCAGTACCAAATAGTTTCAATAATTACTGCCTTATAGTTTAAGATCTGGTACTGCTAAACTTCCTTTCTTTACATTTTTTTTCCATTAATTCTTTTGATCTTTTTTTTTTTTTACTTTTGCTATTCCAAATGAATTTTGTTATTTTTTTTAATTCATTAAAAATAATTTTTTTGTAATTCAATTGAGATGGCATTGAATACATAAATTAGTTTAAGTAAAATTGTCATTTTTAGTCTATTGACCCTACTTACATATGAACAATTAATACTGTTTTAATTATTCAAATCTGACTTAAACTATATGAACAATTTTTATAATTTTATTTATATAGATACTGGATTTATTTTGGAAGGTGTACTCCCAGGTATTTTATACTGTCTAGAGTTATTTTAAGTGGGGTATTTCTTACTATCTCTTCTTTCAGAGTTTTCTTTGTGATATATAAGAATGCTGGTGATTTATGTGGATTTACTTAATATTTTGCTACTTTGCTAAACTTACTAATTGTTTCAACCAACTTCTTAGTTGAGTCTTTGGGATTTGGTCCACAAAAAGAGATAATTTTATTACCTCATTCCCTATTCTGATGCCTTCTATTTCTTTTTTTCTTCTTCTCATTGCTATTGTTAGGACTTCCAAACAGTGGGCATTCTTGTTTCACAGCTGATACTACTGAGAAGGCTCCTAAATTATCCCCATCACAAATAATGTTTGCTGATGATTTTAGATAATACTCCAAATTCTAATAGATGGTTTGTCTACCACACCAGTAACAAGTGCTTTCTTCTATAAGATGGTTAATTTTGTAGTTTTGTTGAAGTTTCACAGGTTTTTTTTTTATAACCAGCACCTATCGAAACTCTTCTTGAATAAAATATTTGTGATGTATGAAGATGAGGTTTTTAAGCATTCTACAAATGTATGGCTCTTTTTATTTTTTCTATGTAAACAAGAGATAGCTTGGTTCGATGAGTCTGATAATTAGCTCAATTGATGACTGAAGCAGTGTGACCCTGATCAAAGGGGTTTGCTGTTGCATTATAGAAACCGCTGGGCAGCATCTACATGGAAGAAAGTTCCCTTATACTTATGGGAATGTTCCCCTAGGAGTATTCAGATGCATCTTTATGAAGGATATTGCCTTAATTACACCAAGTCAATGGTTTGATTCCTAGAACATCAACTCATTGACTGTTGGAGAAAGGTCACTTATTAATCATAATAAAGTACAAATAGTGTTTTGGGACAGTCTAAAAACAATGTGATTCTTAACATTCCCCTCCATTTTTTTCTTCCACAGTCATGATTATGGTAGAGATGTGAGGCAGGAGTGATGACTATTTGAAGTTTTTCTTATACGCTATGAAGGGTAGATCTAACATGTTTTAGTAATCAGAGAATCACTTGCCTTGTACAGAAATGGGGAGAGGATGGGTCTGAGTTGGGAGGTGAAGATGTTTATTCTAAAAAGTTAGGCTAGGTCTGTTCCCTGCAGATCACCAAAATCCAAGGCACCGGGGACAAGGAGGTGAACCGATAGGTAATCAGAGAATTCACAGACAAAAGTTATTCATAGTTACAATGTGGAGAATCCCAGGGAATTGACACTTTGATTCAATCTGATTTCCCAATTAAAAAGCCTTTTTATTGTGGCTCCCTGTTACTTTTGTAGGATGTGTTGATGTAACAACATAATCATGGGTTGAATCTATTATCTATTATTATTCCTTACTGAAAACAAGAGTTGTTTAATTATTTTCCATTGCCAAAACTTCCATTCCATGATGGCCAGCCTTTAGCAGATGAGATTTCCTGTATTTAGCTTCTCATTTGCCAACTTTCTTCCACTTCTGCATTTTTTCATTACAAATATCTTTTCTATTAAAAATATATTTTCTCTTTCAGAGGGGCTCTTTTCTTTGGTAGATTCTTGTTTGTGCTTTCTGCTGTTTCTAACAAGTTGCTCACCTTCTATTGTTTGTTAAAAGCTCTGATCTTGACCAATTTTCTTTAATAGGATCATAGACAGATTTGAAAGAGGCCTTAAAGGGCATCCCAGTCCAATTCCTTCTTTCTCTAGAAGAAACCCTAAGTCTGGAAGGGGTTAAGTGACTTGTCTCACTTGCCCAGGGTGATACAAACCCAGCTCTTCTGCCTCTAAACACAATTCTCTTTCCACTACAACTTTTGATTCTTTCCACTAGAGCTTCCTCTTGACTGAGACATTCCTTTAAAAGTTATTTATCTTTTGAATTATCCTTCAGTTTATTCCTATAGTCCCACAGCAGAAAATTCCAATATCATTTCCTTTTAGAAATATGGGTACTTTGAAGAGGATGGTAACATCATTCTCCTTATTGGTACATTTTCCTTCATGGTATAATATTTGCTTATTGTGTTATGGCATCTCTTTAACTTTAACTCACTTTCCCTTCTGTCTTTATGAGTTTCTCAGCCGATTTATCTAGTGGTGGAAGAGATTTATACTCATGCTTTCTCCTTTGGACATTTGTTCTTTTAATATTAATTTTGTATTCCTGGTAGTTTGTCTCTGTTTTCCCTCCTTATTCTCTGATTTTCCTCTCTACTGCTTTATAGACTCTCAAAGTCAGACATCCTTATCTTCCTAAAGTTCGAGAGTGTGGAGGTCTGGTTCAGGTCTCTGACCAGAGTATAATCCATGCAGAATGAAATGACTTAACTAAAATTTCTAGTTGCCTTTCCCTCATGTGTGGATTGTCATCAATACCCTCTGGCATTCTCTGCCTTACTATGCTTTCCACATTGCATCCTCATACCAGTTGCTTTCCATTTATTCATATGACTAAAATAAGTGTCTATTATGCTATGGTGGGAAAAGCTGAGTTATTTGTGGAACCAGGAAGGGGACTCCATAGCTGAACGATAAAGAATACGTTGGTAATAGCATTGCTTGTAATGGTTGGACCTGGTACACAGAATGGCTCTTGGATAGGGATGCTGAATAGCAATATTTAATGTTATAGTTCTCAGATGTTCTTGAGACTTTTCCTTGTTCAGTGTTTCTCTTTTTTATTTTGCATATTCATCTTTATTTACTCTACACCTGGTAGATAATTCATTTTTCTTTAGTTTTGAAGTTGAGAAAGAACACAGAAAACAAATACTATGACATCTTGGCTTCCTATTATGTTCTTTGTATTAAGCAAGTGGAGTCCTCAGATAGCAGGTGTAATCTGTCACTAGTCCTATAATCAAAGAATTTCCCACTTGTTAGAAACTGCCAGGCTTTTTAAAAAAATATAAACATATGTTGGTTACATAGTAACCTGCTCTGAACTACATAAATCTAAGCTAGACATTATTTTTTTTAAATCATCACAGTTTATGACAGACTATAAACTGTTCCATAGTAAACTCTCTGTTAACTAAATGGGGGAATATGGAGGGTTTGGGTTAATATAGTATCATGCATGGATTAGCAGTTTTCAAAGAATTAAGAGAATAAAACATAATTAGTACTAAAACTATATTGAATCTACCAACACTATGTTTGTGAAATCAAACATCTCACTATTTTAGAAGAAGATAAAAGGGCTTGGGGAATGATTTTCTACACTTTAGCTTGTTAGACTAAATGAAGTGTTTCTAATTTCTAAAGATGATGGAAGAAATAATCTGTTAAAGTTGTCAGCAAAAATAGATCCTGAAAGGCCAGAGAAAAATCAAAACTAATGCCAGCTGTTTAGCTAATGGAGAAAATGATGAGAGAAAGGAAAAGGAAAAAAAAATCAGGGTCTTCTGAAGAACTGCTAATATATCACAAGCTGTAAAAGAAAGTTGTTTTTTTTTAAGTTGGGAAAGAACATTCACCTTCTGATTTCAGTATTTCTGCTACTGGCACCACACATGCCCAACTTTCAAAACTTTGGGGTTAAATTTGACTCTTCTCTCTCATAATCTAAATAGTTACCAAACTGAATCAATTTTCAACATCTCTCAAATTTCTCTCTATATACTACACTACATTGTCATTTTTCGCAAATCTAGTAGATGTCTTTATTTCCTTTCACCGGGTCTATTATGGTAAACTGGACAGGTTCCTATATCCAATTTCTCCCATATATAACCTATTTCACATAATGTATCTTCCTTATGCATAATTCGCATGGTTATATGTCTCTCCTTGCATCAAAAAATTTCAATAGATCCTTGTCATCGATCATGTAAAGTTCAATTCCTTTGCCTGACATTCAAAGACCATCAAATTCTTGTGCCACTTTTATTTTTCTGTGATGTCGCATATTAGTGCTCTTTATGCATCTCTACATTGTAGCTAAGCTGGGTTTCTCCCACCTCTTTGAATGTGCAGTACCCTTTCCCATCCTGGAGTCTTTTCTTATGCAGTTATTTTTTGTTTATGTATACATACACACATGCATTTACATACGTACATAGTTACATACATACGTGTGTATGTATGTGTTTATGTGAAAACATCTGGGACATCCTCTCGGGCCTTCGTCACTTGCTAAAATTCTACCTATCCTTTAAAGTTCAACTCAAACCTCACCTACTCTTTGATGCCTTCCCTAATATTCTCCTTACCCTTCCTCTGTAGACCTTACAAGTCAAGCACTTTGCAACTGTCTGATGAACTTAATCTGTTACAGTTATCTTGACTTATGTTTAATCCCCTTACAAGACAATGAAAGTAGGGACCGCATCTTACCTAAACTTTCTATATGCCCCTCTAGTATAATGTTTTGATCACAATAATGTTTGTAGAATGTTTGTAAAATGAATTATGAACGAATCAATGAATTTCAGTGGTTTCCTATTGTATCTAGAATAAACCATAAATTCCTCTGTTTAGCTGGCCCAACCTCTCTTTCTAGCCTCCTTAGATTTGACTTTCCTTCCTATACCGTATGAAGGAGCAAACCCAACCTTCTCTATGTTCCTAACACAAAACACTCATTTACTGTGCCATAATCTAAACCCCCCCCCTTACCTCCACCTCTGAGTCATTTTCTTTCTTTACAAGAGAGCTTAAGCACCATTATCTGCACGAAGCCTTTCCTTGTGCCCCCTGACTCCCTCTCTCCTAAACTAGGTTGTATTGAACTATTTTGCATATATTCATTTTATATTTATGCTGCATATGCTTAGATGTGGAACAGCTAAGTGGCACAATGGATAGAGGACCAGTCCTGGAGTCAGGTGGACCTGAGTTCAAATCCTGCCTCAGACACAAGTCACTTAACTCTGTTTGCCTCAGTTTCCTCCTCTGTAAAATGAGCTGGAGAAGGAAAGGCAAACCACTCCAGTGTCTTTACCAAGAAAACCCTAAATGGGGTCATAGAGAGTCAGCTGTGAGTGAAACTAGTCAACAACACCATACTTATATATGAACTTATATATGATACTATCTCCATCATTAGGATATAATGAGATTTCCTTGCTGGCAGGTATTGTTTCATTCTTTGTACTCGCATCCTCAGCATGTAGCATAGATGACTAGAAAATACTTGTTGATGGATCAAATAAATGAATGGAGGTTCTTGCACCTAGAGGAACTAGAAGGCACAAAAAAATCTGAAGGTGCTTCCAAGAGGAAGAGTTGATGGATGGCTTCATGCAAAGGGTCATATGTTTATATCTAACATAGCTGATTACGAAAGCATATTGTCTTCCTTGGTTGTGTTTTAGGAATTCGACAAAGAATCTGGCAAATCCCATCAAACTGATATTTAATTCTCCTCATTCATGTGTGAACACATAATATAGTTAAGAGACATATCTAAAGGATAATTAAGCAACAAGAAATATAAAGGTACAAAACTGAAATTCATGTGAACCTGCGCAGGTAGTATTTTGTTCTCTTTTTCCACAAAAGACTGGAATTTTAGAAGAGGAAAGTATGATATGGGGAGTAAAGCCTAGCATTTATATAATAGATAGCTGGCCTTTATATAGCTTAAGGTTAAGATCTGTAAAACTTAAAAAGATTGCAAAACAGTATAACATTTACAAATGTTATTTCATTTAGTCTACACAACAACTCTGGGAGATAGGTATTGTTATGATCCTCATTTTACTGATGATGAAATTGAGGCAGACAGAGGTTAAGTTACCTGCTCAGGATTATATAGATAATAAATGTGAGAGGCTGGATTTGAACTCAGGTCTTCCTGATAAGAGATTCAGAAATTCTATCCACTCTGTCACCTAACTGCCTCTAAACGGGTAAATAAGTTGACTAATCCTAGTTCATATAAAAGCACAATATTTGCTTGTCTTGAAATTGACTTAAGATAGCTGTGGCTAGGCCCCACAGAGGATACAGCCCTGGGCTTAGAATCAGGAAGACATGGCCATGAGTTCAAATTTGGCCTCAGACATTTACTAGCTCTGTGACCCTGGGTAAGTTTCTTAAACCTGTTTGCCTCAGTTTCATCATCTGTAAAATGAACTAGAGAGGAAAATGGCAAATCACTCCAGTATCTTTGCCAAGAAAACCCTAAAAGGGTCCCAAAGATTAAGATAAGAGTGAAATGATTAAACAACAAAAACTGACATGATAGTCAAGAAATAGAATACATTTTTATGAACAATAGAAAGAATGTGTTTGGAAAGAAATGTGTTTATTTCCATTATTGATTACAGAAATGCAAATTAAAACAACTCTGAGGTACTACCTCATACTTACCAAATTGGCTAATATGACAAAAAAGGAAAATGATAAGTGTTGGAGATGTGGGAAAATTGATACACTAATACATTGTTGGTGGAGTTGTGAACTGATTCAACCAATCTGCAGAGCAATTTGGACCTATGTGCAAAGAGCTATCCAGGTCTATATCCCAAAGAGATCATAAAAAAGGGAAAGGGACCCACATGTGCAAAAATATTTACAGCAGCTCTTTTAACAGTGGCAAAAATTGGAAATTGAGTGGATGCCCATCAGTTGAGGAATGGCTGAACAAGTGATATGTGAATGTAATGGAATACTATTGTTCTATAATGAGCAGGTAGATTTCAGAAAAACCTGGAAAGACTGACATTAACTGAGGCTGAGTGAAGTGAACAGAACCAAGAGAACATTGTACTCAGTAACAGCAACATTGTGTGAGATGATCTAATGATCTAAGACAATTCCAAAAGGCTCATAAAGAAAAATGCTATCCATATCCAGAGAAAGTACTATGGAGTCTGAATGCAGATCAAACCATACTATTTGCTCTTTTTTTCTTTCACTTGGATTTCCCTTTTGTTCTGATTCTTCTTTCACAACATGACTAATGCAGAAATATGTTTAATAAGATTGTATATGTATAGCCTATATCAGATTGCTTATCATTTTGGGGTGGGGAGAGAGGAGAGAGGGAGGGAGAAAAAATTTGGAATTCAAAATCTTATAAAGTGAATGCTGAAAACTCTCTTTACATGTAATTGCAAAAAAATACCATTAAGTGGAAAAAAAGAGAAAAAAATAAATGGTGAGGGCAGAAGAGATTCTATTTCAAACAAAAACATAAAGTTCAAGGGTCACCAAAAGATACCATGGTAAAATCGTTTGTTTTCTCTTAAGGTTTCAATAATACAAATTGTCAAATACTGAGAATCTGGGTGAAATAAATGCTAACATTTTTCACTTATTTATGAAAGTCAAGCACCAAAAAAGGGTTGATTTCCTTAAATGATTTTAAGCTGAAAATGAAAAGGTAGAGAAAAAGAGGGCCAGACAAAACTGTCAAACTAGATACTACAGATAAATACATGCAGGATATAAAAGAAAATAAAGTGGAGGAGGCACTGAAAACATGTAAGAAAAGAACTGAGAATAGATTTGAGAACAATCTTGGAAACGTATATACTAATTCACGTCAGTATCATCTCATAACTAATAAATAATCCAAGTATTTTCACATTTAAAGATAAATATGACCAAAGTATCACCAAAACTTGGTAGAGGAGATTTTATGAGTAGAATACAAATAGAGAAGGATTTAACTTATTCAAAAGAAATAGATCTGTGAAAAGGGACATATCACATAAAATTGTATATCGAGTAGATCCTTAAGCACCTGCATGGAAAACAAGAGTGAAAGCCATTGACCTCATCACTCAATTAAAACAACTGTCTCTCTTTACAATTACAGGTGATCATTTAGTTGACAAATGTGATGACCGTTGCTCAAACATCTTCCTTGACTGCTCTGTAGCATTTGCCACTGTTGATCTCTTCCACTATACTCTCTCTTCTCTAGGTTTAGGTTTATCTCTTGGTTCTCTTCCTACCTGCCTGCTTGCTCCTTCTTCCCCTTTCCTGGATCATCAGCCATTTCATGCTTTCTAACTAGGAGTGTACCCTAAGGCTCTTTCCTGGACTTTCTGTCTCTATGCTTTCTTGATGCCTTCATCAGCTCCTATAGGTTCAATTATTATCTCTAAATAGATGACTCCCAGGTCTACATGTACAGTCCAAAGCACTAGTTTCACATCACTGTTTACTGCATATCTCCAACTGGATATTCTTATAGGCATCTCAAGGAACATCTAAAGCAGAACTCATTACCTTTCCCTCAAAGCCCATCGCTCTTCCCAACTTCTGTATTTTGGTCAAGATCACTATTATCCTTCATGTCACACAAGTTTGCAAGCTCAAAGTTATCATTAACTCCTCATCCTACACAGCTAATCAGTAGTCAAACCTTGTTGGTTCGACCTACCAAAAGGTCTATCACATCCATACCCTTGTATCCACTCATATGACAACCACTCTTTTACAGCGTTGTCATCGCCTCTTGATTGAACTCTTGCAATAGCCTCTAAATTTGTCTCATTGCCTCTAATCTCTCCCCTTTGCAATCCATCCTCCACATGGTGGCTAAACTGATGTTACTAAAAGAAAGACATATTTGATCATCTCACTCTGCTCAATAAACTTCAATGGATCCCTACTATCTCTAAGATAAAATGCATATTACTGGGTTAGACATTTTAAATCTTTCATGACTAGGCTCTAAACTACTTTTCCAGGCTTATCATATATTTTTCCCTTCATGAACTAGAGTTCTAGTTCTAGTCTCATCTAGACTAGTGCTTCTTAAACTTTTTCCATTCACAGCCCCTTTTTTGTATTTCAGCAGGGTTCGTTGGAATTGCATGGTGTTGTGATGCAACATGGGCAAGTGCTACCAGAAACACCCCAGATTCATTTTTTTTTAATTTTTGATTTTAGTTAATTTTTGGTTACTATACATTCAGAAATCTTTTTACTATTGCCAAATTTTTCATGACCCCATATGGGGTTGAAACCCACAGTTTAAGAAGAACTGGTAGACAACCTGGCCTGCTTGCTGTTTGTGAATCTGCCTTTCTCAAATCTCTCCCC
Source organism: Phalanger gymnotis (assembly GCA_028646595.1). Lineage (NCBI taxonomy): Eukaryota > Metazoa > Chordata > Mammalia > Diprotodontia > Phalangeridae > Phalanger > Phalanger gymnotis. The sequence continues at coordinate 583,797,541 of CM053622.1, forward strand.
CTTCCAATCAATTCTCCATTCAGCTACTAAAATGTTTTGCCTAAAGTGCAAGTCCAGCCATATCATTCCCCTTACTGAGTAAACCCTAGTGGCTCCCTATCGCCTCTAGGATCTAAAAGAAGAAGCTCTGCTTGACATTCAAAGACCTTCATAATCTAGACCCTCCTATCTTCCCAGTCTTACCTGTACTCTTTCATTAGTGCCCCTGGCCTTCTTGCTATCCCATGAATGAGACACTCCATCTCTTGGCTCTAGGCATTTTCTCTGGCTGTCCTCCATGCCTGGAATGCTCTCTCTCCTCAGTTTCACCTACTAACTCCCCTGACTCCCTTTAAGTCCCAACTAAAATCCCATCTTTTAAAGGAAGCCTTTCCCAACTCTTCTAGTGCTTTCTCTTATTAACTGTTTCCTATTTAGCCTGTATGTAGCTTGCTTTGAAATATTTATTTCCATGTTGCTTCCCCTTGAAAATTCCGAAGGGACTTTCATTTGTCTCTTTTTGGATCCCTAGTGCTTAGCATGTTTCCTGGCACATAATAAATGTGTATGGATTGATTGATGACTTTTCTGTTTCTAGCCTTGTCTATGTCCTATGGCTGTGATGAACTCTTTCCTCATCTCTGCCTCTTAGAATCTTTAGTTTCCTTCAAAACTGAGGTCAAATGCCATCTCCTGTTGGAGGCCTATCCTTATCCCTCCAAATACTAGAGCTTTCCCTAAATTATTTTCTATTTATTTTGTATATACTTATATAGGTTATCTTCTTCTTTTAAATGTAAGCTCCTTGAGGACAGGGGTTTAATTTTGTCATTGTGTCCCTTAAGCCTACCACAGTGCCAGGCACACTGTAGGCACTTAATAAATGACTGGTAATAACTAACTACCTGAATGAATGAATAGACAAATAAATGATTGGTAGATTGATTCATTGAATGAAGATATAAAGGACATGCTGATTACACAAAACTGGAACAGATAATGAATATGTTAGTTGATTAAATCTTTAGTATCCCAAAAGATCTCAGTAGCCTCTAGTTATAGGCCTAAACTGATAGAATGACAGGTAATGCTATTAAATTTTTATGCTTTCATTAGGTATGAAAAATCAAATGTACAGGATATAGGTATGAAAAATCAAATGTACAGGATAAGTGCAACTTGGTTTAAGTGATTTTTGAATAAAATTGGAATATTGCTTTTAATTTGGGGATGCCAATAAATTGCAATGTGTATGGATAGGAATAGACAATGGATAGAGGACACAAACGATGTGGCTTACAAGGCACAATTGAAGGATTTGAGTGTTTAGTCTCTGTAGGTAGAGATTTATGGATAATGTAATAGCTTTCTTCAAATATTTGAAGAGTTTTAATCTGGAAGAGGGATTATTTCTAGAATCAATGAATGTAAGATAACTGGAGGCAGATTTTGGCTTAATAAAGGTAAGATATTCTAACAATTATAATTATTTGAAAATGGAATGAGATGCTTTGCAAGGCAGTCAGTTCTCCAAGACCAGAAGCATATAGGGCAGAGGTTGGCCAACCACCTGCCAAGCAGGTGACACAGGTGATCATTGTGGGGATCATTAACTCAATTAGATGACCTCTAATCGGGGCTTCTTAAACTTTTTCCACTTGGACCCCTTCAGCGCTTCTTAAACTGTGGGTCATGACCCATATGGGGTCACTAAATCATCTTCTTCCTCTGATATTTGATCAGTCTAATCTTTGGTGGTTCAGACAACAATTGGAGATTATTCTTATGAGTCAGTCAATTAAGATCCTACTATAGACTAAGCACTATGCTAAGTGATGGGAAAATAAAAAAAGGCAAAGACTTTGCCTATACTCAAGGAGCTCACAGTCCAATGGGGAAAACAACATGAAAACAGCCATGCAGAAAAAGGATTTTATATAGAGAAAGACACATATGTTGGGTATGTGTATATGCACATATGTACATGCATTCATACATGTATATGTATAAACACATATATGTATGCATGTACACATACATATGTGTATGTGTGTATATTTTATATATGTATAATATACATATACATGTATGTATGTATATGTTTTCCCCATTAAAGAAGGTAAGTAAAGGCTTCCTGTAGAGGGGGATCTTTAGTTGGGACTTAGAGGAAGTCAAGAAGGAGCCAGGAGGCAGAGGTGAGGAGGGAGAGAACTCCAGATACTGGGTCCAGCCTGTGAAGGTGCTCAGAGGCCAGAGATGGAGTGCCTCGTTCAGAGGCATAGCACAATTATCATTATATTGTAGACAGGCCAAAGCCATAATGAATGGAGAGGCTTGGCTGACAGAATATTGGATAAAACAGTTCTTGCTCTATGAAATTTGCTTCTAGCTCTGAAGGTGAAGACTACGGACCACCTTTCCTCTTCACAACTCTTTCCTCGTGGTTGCTGTTTTTTTTACCCTTTCAGACCTGCCACCTGGGAGCCTGTTTGACAGATGAAACCTTAGTAGGTACTATATATCATGTAGAAACTTTTCTTAGCAGAAAGAGAATACAGCCGCTAACTTCCAATAAAATGCCAGGTAAGAAAAATCAGAGTTAATATACTTGTAAGGAAGAGTAGTTAAGGTAGAGAACGATCATATCTGTGGCCTTCGCAAGTTCCTTCCTCTCTCTAGTTTACTCAGCTTTAAAATGGGGATCAGAGTAGTACTAAAAATAACAACAATGGCTATAGTTAGCATTTATATAGTGTTTTAAGGTTTACAGAGTGCTTCCCAAATATCTCTTTTGATCCTCAGGACAACCCCGGGAGACAGGTGCTATTATTAACCCCATTTTAATCATGAAGAAACAGAGGCAGAGAGAGGTTGACTGACTTGCCTAGGGTCGCAATTAGTGAGTGGGAAAAAATATGCTTCATAAGCCATAAATCGCTATTTGTAAATAAAAGCTATTATTGCTGTTCCTTCAGAAATGGAAATGATTACTACCATCTTCATTATCACCATCATCATCTCCACTGCATTTCAGTGACTTCACTCATTGTGAAATTTCCTCTAATTTTTCTAGATCATGGACTGTCCAAATAGACTATAACAAATCTATAGACTATAACAAATATATCAGATTCTAACAATCTTTAAAGAGATAGGATTCTAAACATTTTTCTAAAGATATATAATACGATACTGAAGGCAGGAAAAAAATCTTAGACCTTATTAATATCACAAAAGGTGATCAAGAAATCAATAAATATAGATATATGTCCCCACTTTCCCATTTATGAAAAACTTTTGTGAAAATCAGCGACATGTTCCCTGACAGCATTGTCAATTGAAGGGATTAGTGAGGACCAGGCAGGTTTTTTGCCAGTAATATTCCCCAGTATGCCACCTCTTTATCATCACAAAATTGCCTGAAATATGCCGAGACTCAGAGATCTCACTATGCTTCTTTGTTGATTATGAAAAGACATTTGATTCGGTGGAACAAAATACCACCTTAAGGGCTCTCTTCTGACAAAGCATGGCTTATGTATATACTTAAATGACTCACAATTCCTTTAAAGATATAACAAAAGAGATAATAACCTTCTTTGATGAGTCTCTCACTACTAAGACCAGATGAGGCATTAAACTTGAAGTCATATACTTGCCAGAGGTTACTGCTACTACCATGGAGGAGATTCACACAGGTTCTATGTTGAAGAGGGATTTCCTAGTGAGGTCCCCCAAGATACTTCTGCCTCTAGGTTATATTGTGTATGTTGCATCAAGCCCCAAAACACTGTAGAGATTTTTGGTTCAGAGATGGAACCACTTAAAAGTATTTGGCCTAACCATCCATGAAGGAACAACCAAGTGAACGAAGAATGCCTATTGTCCAGATTATGACACACAGCTAAATCAGAGTTTGGCAAACTACGCCCCGTGGGCCAAATCCAGTGGGCTGCCTGTTTTTGTAGAACCCGCAAGCTAAGAATAGTGTTACAGTTTTGTATAAACATCACTCATAGCTCACAGATCATACATATTGTATTTGGCCTGTGGGCCATAGTTTGCCACTCTTTCAGTTAAATGAGCAACTTACAGAGCTCATCTATCAGTAAACATACTTTAGGCGAAGCAAATTAATGGTGAGTTGAATCTAGGATCAAACAGGAAGAGAACAGGCTGCATTACCTTCAGCAAATTGTATAAATGCCCCTTTAATGGTCCTAAATTCCTTTCTGGAAAAAGGTCCACTTTTTAAATATCAGAATTCTACTGATGCTCTATGGCTGAAAGTCATATACAATAAAGGAATTCCAATACATACAACTAAGTAAAGCAACCCAGAGTGCAAGGTTCTCCCAGCTCAACTGGTCTTGCCTAGTTCTCTTCTTTCTTTTCTTCTAAAAAGACATGGTTGTATCACTGTCATATGTTGGACCAGCTTAAACACCATTTGAAAGGGTCAGAGACTTCTTACACTCAGATTAACTTCATGTGTCTCTGGACATGAAGCATAACTAGAAAGCTTACTGTTACTGAGGCGGGGGTGGGGGTGGGGAAGAAAGATCTGAGAGTTTTAATGAACTCTATAAGTTCAACCTATGTCAACAGTGTGATATTGAAGCAAAAAAAAATGTCAAAGCAAACTTTTTTATATCAAAATTCAGCATCCAGATAAAGGCAAGCAACAGTCCTGCTGTACTCTGCTCATGTCAAACCACAATGGAGTATTGTATTCAGCTTTCAGCCCTATGTTTTAGGAATAACATTTGCAAACTGGAGATCATCCACAGGATTATGATAGGATGGAGGTCATGCCATACAAGGATTAACTGAATGAACTGGGAAGGTTTAACCTGGAGAAAAGAAGGCTTGTGGTGGGAACAGGGGAATAACAACAATATTAACATATTTGAAGTGAATATATATGTATATGTTTATATGTAAGTATCCATAATTTGTGTGTATATATACAAGTATGAGCATGTATATATGCATGTGCGCATTCCAGTTCATGGATCACATGTTAAGTACCCCTGAATAATAGGATTTTGTTTTGTTTCACAATCATTATCTAAAGGAGTGGGAGCATTTTAAGGTGTAAAGAAGCTAATTGCTAATTGGATAAAGCACCTTTCTCAATTCTAAAATGTCATGGGTACAAATGCTATAGAAAAGATAATAGAGGAATTGTCAAACTACTTAAACTATTTTTAGAAGAGGTATAATTCTCCGAAATGAAAGGAACATTCCTTGCAAATTAAAAAAAATATTTTAGCCTGAAAAAAGTATTTGTTATCCTAGAGGGCTTAAGACTACATCTAGTTGAAACTATTGGCATCACTGAGTCCTGCTGTCAGATTAATCCTGCCAACAGGGTTTGTATTACCCTTCTAAACTAAGATACTCTTCCTGAACTCTCAGGCTTTGAGACATGGCTTTGACACAGCTACCCTGCTGTCTTTATTTGAATTTCAAGTGTAGGGGTATAGTAGAAGCATATCTGTATACAAAAAACCTTTACATATTATGCTTTTAGATTTGGATTTAATAATAAAGAATATGCAAACCTTGTATTATGGTGAAAAATCAGAATTAATCTGCATTTACTTATTAGACTGGGTGGTTAGATTCCTACCTAGAAGAATAGTGAAATGCTATGTACACAGTTTTTAATAAAAATAACAGGTGTGATTGTTTTTATTTTGAAAACAAACATTTCAGAATTTAAACACTAGTGAATTATGTCTTCTTCATAGCTCCCAAAGAGGCCTTGAATTCACTCCAATTGCATCTCTCAAAAGACTATGACACTCCTATTTTGGAATTGCCTGGAATTAGAGCCTAAGGCACATTCCTTTGAATTCTGTGGTGGCTGCTAATATTCATTCTTTGAGGGTAGATTTGATTTTCTGAAATATTGAAATTAAATCTGGTGAATAGCATGGGTGATCACACTAGGTATCATCAGTTTGGGTCAGAAAGAGTTTCACCAGAAAGTGTGCTGTGAGGCAGAGCATAATTATACTGAAGAAGCTAGTCACTGGGCTACAGTTCATTCACTTTGTATCATACAGAATCTTTAAAATGCTTTATCATTTCTTCATTATCATCCTGAATGATGGCCTGCCCTTTGGAGTTGGATTCTAAATGAGTAATTCCATTGCTGGGTTTTTTTTTTAAATCAACATTGTCTTCACTAGGGACTTTGGCACACTGATTTTTGTAGGCTTGGGAATGGAACTAGTCCAAACCAGAAACTCTGATGTTGCTCTGTTGCTTCCAGGTCACACTGAAAACATAACTTTTCATCACCGATTTGTATTTTCCTCAAAAATGCCAACTTTATCCAGATTCAAAGGTCAGGACAAATGCCAGGCTTCCACTGTTGTGATTCATTCACTCAAAATGCATGGCATAGTTGTTGCAAAAACTTTCTTCTTGTTCAAGTTTGCTTTCAGCAGGAGCCTGTGTGTTTATCTACATTTAACTCTTGGCCCCTATTCTTAATCTTTTAAATAACCCAGTCCACTTATCTTTTCAACTTCTCCACCTGTCCTGTTTGTGAATGGTTAGATAATCACTGTCATGGAGATTTTTGCTACCCTTTTTAATTCTTCTGAGTTAATCAAAAACCCTTCCTTTTGACATTACCCTATTATCACAAACTACTTTGAAAATGATAAGTATTTGCAAATTTTCACAACTTCACACAAAATTTGATATTGATTCTTTGATCTAAATATGAGTTATTCAATGTTATAGTAACACAAAAAACTCAGCACAGCTATTAGCATAGAAAGGATGGATTGGCTATGAAGGAGCTATTGCTAAAAGTTGAAAGGGGAAAGCTATACTACTAGACTCCTGGATTCATTGACATTGCGGTGCAGCAAACTTCGCAAATAAACACTGTCTCTCTGCTCTGAACATTTTCTCTAGCTGTCCCTCTTCCTGGAATGCTCTCTCTCCTTAGCTCTGCCTACTGGCTTACCTGGCTTCCTATAAGTCCTAAATAAAATCTCATCTTTCATAGGAAGCCTTTCCCAACACTTCCCAATTCTAGTGCCTTCCTTCTTTTATTTATTTACCATTTTTCCTGTTTATAGCTTTTTGTGGGCTCCTTGAAGAAAGAGACTATCTTTTGCTTCTTTTTGTACCCTCAGTGCTTAGCCCACTTCCTTCCACATGGTAGGCACTTAATAAATGCTGATTGATTGCCTGACTGACTTTCAAGTGTTTGAAGCATTGTTAGTTTGAAAGAAGAATTAGGCTTGTTCTTCCTGGACCTGCAGGGCAGAACTAGGAGCAGTGAGTAGAAGCTGCAAAGGGGCAAATAGAAGCTTGTTATAAGGAAAAACTTCTTAACAAAAAGTGGAATCAGCTTTCTTGGGAGGCAGTGAATTCCTTCTCAATGGAGACCCTTGAGAAGGGCTGGACGACTACTTATCAGACAGGATGTGGTAGGGATTCTTTTTCAAATTGTCTTTCTTATCTACTCCATGGGCCTCCAATTGAGTCTTTTTATAGTATAGCCATGGGTCATACATTCAACCTGTATATCTGCACATTTTCATGCTACAACATTTTTATATTAGAGCAATTTATTTAGATAAGAAAAACATCCTCTTGGATTATTTTTTAGCACAGAAGATATGTTAAAATGTGGCAATATTTGCAAACTACATGGATTTTACTTTTTGCCTCATACAGTCATATTTATCACAATTTCTGTTTTACATAAAAACATTAAATAATACTTAATAAATCATGAATATCTTTGGAAACATTACCTGTAAAAGTGTTTTGCTACCAATATCTTACTAAAATGAGTTCATTTACAATTGGACAATATAACTTTGTATGCAACTTGCTATTAAGCTTTTTGATATGCCCGTCTCTAAGGGTAAAAGTCAATAAACAGAAGCATGATTTGTATGAATAGAATTACCTAGGAAAATGATAGGACTCCTTGTCTAATTTCATGCTTTGGGGATGGAACGCCCTGCCGATTAAAGATGGAGCCTTATTACCTGAAAACTTTGAAGCCTTGGCACATAAGAACTTGAAATTCAATTACAGACTCAACAAACCTTCAAATATTTTTCAACTTCAATAACTCTACCAAAGTGCCACAAATTGCCTAGGAAAACAATTAACCCACATATCAGTTTTGCGTTAGGTTAGTAGACAAAAATATGTAAGCTAAAAAATGATGCAGAGAAGGGTATTATCCTATACTTTTGGGGTCAGTTTATATTCACTATAGGTATGGAACAGATTGAATCCTGTATTGCAGATAACCTGAATAATGTTTTTAAATATTCCTTTTAAAAGTGTCTAAAGGTGTTATACTTGGGGGGAGGTTGGCACAGGGAACCATTAAAGCAATTTCTTAGTCAAAAGAATAGCAGAAATACCAAAGAAAATAGAGACAGGAAGGTAGATGACAATAGAATCTTAATAAAAGGAATACAGAGAATGCCAAAGCAAGGTAGTGAAGAAATAGTCCCAAGAGAGCAGTAGGTTTCTCACAGACACAGCCATAGCATGGGAAAGGGAGGGAGTGGAGTTTAAGGCTTATCATTATGGTAATGAGGAAAAACACACTTTTATGTTATCCTTCAGTGGGATGTCTAGTAAGATAATAAAGAACTAAAGTGGGGGGGAGGGAGTGACCACACCTACACACTGGCAAACATTTAGCCGTTTGAGGGTATAACTGTATCCTATTACTAGATAAAAAGTGTAAGTTACTCACCCAGAAGTTTTGTTTACTAACAAAAATATGTCTCTCAAATTACAGTCTGTGAACCACTTAGAGATTGCTGTAAGGATCTCCCCACTGGGCATGGGCTATTACAAAATTCAAGCCAAAGAAATCACACTTCCTCAAATACAGTGTATTTTCCACTTTAACTTTCAATCTGCACTAAAGACCACAATTTCATAACTGCAATAATGGCTTCTTACTCAGGCAAGGAACTAACCAGACTCCTGCTTCAGTGGCATATTAGGAGTGGCAGGAGAAGCTAGTCTATAGGGCTACTGATCTACATGGTGAATTAAAAATACCAAAAAACCAACCTACTGAATTCTCTGAAAAATTTTGGAATCAGGTGGTCTACTAGAATGTACATTCTTGAAAGTAGATACTGTTTTCTGCCTTTCTTTGAGTACCCGGACTTAATACAATGTCTGGCACATGGTAAATACTGAATAAATGTTTGACTGACTTTGACATAGCCACAGAAAGCCATTATACTTCCCCTCCTTCACTATCTCCCTAGTTTTCTTGCATTAAGTGGCATGCCAGGCTTTCAACTTAACTTTGAAGCAACTCAGGTGACAAGGAAATGATGAGGCTCATGTTTTGGCTACATCTACACAAGCATCTAATTAAAAGTCTGAAAGACTGAAGTGATATGAGGAGGTTCACCATGAGCATACCTAAAATGTTCAGTGATCCTCTGCCTCAGGTTAATTTCCACTTATTTCAACAACATCTCTTTTGGTGTCATTTGGGTAATTAGAGTCCGTAAAGAATGAAACTCCCTTATACCTAACTATAAACCTCTCAGAAAACAAGATAGGTATATAATAGCTTCACTTTTAGTTTGATGGGAGAAGCTGATGCTACTACGGCCATCGATCTGTGACATGGATCACTGATGAGCTCCTTTTGAATGTTGTGTTATTCAATTAGCAGTTTCTACAAGTGGAATTCACCTGTTTTATAGTAACAGTACCTACCTCAAAGGGTTGTTCTGAAAATCAAATGAGGTAATGTGTGTAAAGTGCTTACTTAGCACGGTGTCTGGCATGCAGTAGGTGCTGTATAAGTGCTCATTCCCTTCCTTCTTCACTGTTCTAGCATAATAACAACTTAAGTTTATATAGTACTTAAAGATTTGCAAAGCACTTTATGTTACCGCATTTGAGATGATGGTCCATAGGCATCATGGGGATCCAATTCCCTAAATCTACAGATAAGGAAAATGAAGCCCAAAGAGGCAAAGTAACTTGCCCAACATCATACAAGTAGCAACTGTCAGAAGCGAGATTTGAACCCAGGCTCTCTGATTCTAGATTTGGTAGTGGCTCTTCAGTAAAATTTTGTTTCTCTGAGTACTCATAGAACAATTGTGGAACTTTCTAAACCTGAACTCATCTTGCCTGTCCAAAATCTGCCCTTCTATCTAATATCTGTTTTTGTTGATACTCCTTGAAAGCCGGCCCCATCTTTGCTTTCCCCATTGTCCTTAGCCTTGACATGTAATCATTTGCCAAAGACGGTCCATTTCACTTCAGAATCTTCCTTGCACCTGTTCTTTAATTTCCAACCTCCCCAGCAACTAGTTCAATCTCTAATTTCTTCCTGCCTTGACTCCAACTGGCTTTTAATGTATCTACCTGACTCTAGACTAGCCCATCTCTAACCCATTATTCACAGTTTTCTATACACTCTTCCTATGTGCCACTCTGATCACATCACTCTTTTACTCAGAAAGCTTCAATTCTCTCCCCTTTCTCCAGCCCCACAGAAACCCACTAAAGTGACCACTTTGTAAAGTAGAAGTCTCTGATCTGGGAATTTATGGTCACGACCTGGCCTCAACCATATTCTCTAGCCCTGTCTGATTCAGCTCTCCTTCACGTACTTGATATTTTAGACAGATTGGCCTAATGCCCATCACTCATTCTCATCTGAAACTTCTAGTCTCCATGCTTTTGGTTCAGGCTGCTTCCTTACTTAAAATGGACCCTTTTTCCCTGCCCCCTTTCAAATTCTTAGAAGCTCAATGAAGGTGTTAATTCTTTCTGGTAGCCTTCCCCAATCCCCTTAGCTTAAGCTATCCTTGTTTTCTCCAATTTAACATGAGATGGACCTTTCTATTTTGTGTTAACACATCCATGTATCATATGTCTTCTTTCCTCCTCCCATTAAATTGTAAGCCCCCTTAGGAAACTTACTAACACTGTCTTATCTATCTTTGTTACTCTAGTAACTACCACAGTATGTTACATATAAATCAGTGCTGAGCCAAATTAAATTGAACTGGAAGGAAGAATTGTATGGTAAAAAGGAAAAAAAACAGTTTCTGTAGAGTTGGAGGACCTAGGGTTAAATCCTATCTCTGACATATTAGTTATGGGATCTTGGGGAAGTGATGTAACCTGTTTGGGCTTCAATTTCTTGAAGTCAGACTACCTGGCTTCTGAGATCCTCCCCAATTAAATTTATGATCCTATGTGATGATAATGTAGTCAACTGATAAGTATTTATTAATTACTTCTAGGTCACTTAATCAATTCTCATCAGCTCACATTATGATGCAATGTCAGTCTAACTGGACCATAATTCTCATCACCATGTAAATATTTGTTTTACTGAAAGTTATACTCAAAATGGTTCAGGAAAAATTCTAATGCCAACCATCTGGAATCTAATTTAGGAGAATAATGATGAAAAGACATCTTGAGTGATTCAGAAAAATAGCTAGCTATATGATTCATGGCAATTCACTTAACCTATCTTGGTTTCAGTTTCCTTACCTGCAAAATGGCAATGAGAATAGCATCTGCCTCAACAGGGTTGTTGTGAGGAACAAAGGAGATAACATCTGTAGAGGATTTTTCAAACTATAAAGCGCTCGGTAAATGCCATTATTATTAATTGCCAATATCTGAATATCTTAGAATTTCATACTTGGCATTAGCCAAGAATTCCAGGTTAAGAGATTTTTTAAGGAAAAAAAAAGAGAACCTTGATAGCCAGGGCACAGTTGATTAATGTAATTTAAAATTATCATTAGTAGTTATAATAATAACTAACAATAATAATGAAACGATGATAATAATGAACTACAAACGATGAGTGCCATGTACATTTACATTTCACTTTATAGTTTAGTAAAAACTTTATGCGATCTCATTTGCTTTTCACAACAATGCTATAAGGTAAGGTAGGGGAAGTATAACTATCATTTGTGAGACATGGGAGACACTGGCACAGGACCACCCAGCATGGTGTGCCTGCATCAAAGAAGCAAAGCAGAATTGCAATAAATCAAAAGAATGGTGAGATGTGAAAACTGAGAGACATCTCCACTCCAAATGTTCACATGGACTATTTGTGCCCAACTGGTGGTAGAGCCTTCCGAGCTCATATTGATCTGATCAGCCACAGGTGGAATGCAGTGTTTCTTGATGCCAACATAGTGGTTATTTTGGTCCTCTTAGAGAACAAAGGACAACAACCAACTATAATCATCCTGATGTAACAGAGGAGAAAACTGAAGCACATAGAGCTGAAATGATTTGTCCAAAGTCACAGAACTAGTAAAAGAGCAGACTTGGCAAGTAGATCTGAGTCTTTTGACTCATTCTTTCCAAAATTATAAAAGAAAACGAAATGTAAAATCACATACTTGTGTTTGCTTCTCCTTTTAGATCAGAAAACATAAACATGCCCAATGGAAAACTAAAGTAAGTGATGTTACTATAAACATGCAAACTATATATATAATAATCCAAAGGAACTTATTGGGTACAGTGTTGGGTACAGGAAATGTAGCCTAAACATAGGCATAGAGTACTTGACCTGGAGTCAATTGACCTTGGTTGAAGTCCTATTTCAGGCAATTATGAGTTACAAAAGCAGGGAAAATTCTCTTAATCTTGGTAAGCCTCATTTTTTTTCTTCCCTATATAAAATGGGGTTAAAATTACTCATACTATCTACCTCGTACGTTTGCTGTGGGGAAAGTACTTTCTAAATTCTAAAACATCTAAAAATGTGATACATACATGTACATATATTTGTATATATAATATGTACATATTATATACAGTATGTATAGCTATCTGTATATAAATACATATAAATATATAGGTAAAATAGAAAATGGTGATGATTGTGTTTGTTTCTAAAGATCAGGTAGTTCAGGTAAGTCATTTGTCTCAGTAATATTTAGCATTATGATAGTAAAAATCTAATCTGGGTTTTCAAAGTCATTTGCATTTTCCATGCACTGACCTACTTTATAGCATTTACCATCCCTCTCTTTGCTTTATGCTACTTCATACTAGAAATGATAAATTGCCAGAAAGTATCTACAAATGTTGCATAATGTTATCGTGTTCTATTCTGACTGCTAAAATTCAAATTCAGAAATCTCATTATGTTTTACATATAGATTGAATCATGGCAGTCTTTTAAGTTTTTAACTTGTTTAATTTTGTTAAAGAAAAAAATCCATCCACTTTGTATAGCCCAGAGGGGTAGAAATTCATAAGTACTTCTAACTATAAATAACCTTTGGTCTTCATCTGAAATTTAGATTTGTAATTACAATTAGTATTCCTATTTTTTTTTTACAAATTCCCAGAAATAAAATGTTGTTTTTATAACTTCCAATAAAGTTCATTTGGAGAAAGGGTCTTCATTGAAATATAGTGAAATTAAAATTTGGTTTCACATCTTTTATTTTTCCTTTGAATTGTGAAACAATATGCTCCCTTAGCATTGCAGGATCAAAGATATATGTTTGGTTGCTAGGAATATGTTACCTAGATATATTCTTATTGAATGGACAGCTATTTGTTTCATGGTCAAAGTATACTCTAGGTCAAAGTATCTGCCCTCACTGATTCATTATCCATGCTCCTATGATCCTGGGCTTAGGAGGTCAATGTCAGACTCAGCCTAGGGAAATGTATTAAGTTTTTATTTGTTTTTGTTCTTCCCCAGGAGTAGGTCCTGAATTGTTACCATCCAGGTCAATAATGCACTGGATGACAGTAAGCATGATAAATATGAAAAACTGTTTAGCCTGGATCCATAATATTTTCCAACTGTCTCTTAAGTGGATGCTGATGGTCACATTAGGAGCCAGAGGGAAAAAAACAATGACCCAGTAAAAATCTAACACCACTACTGGGAAAGTCAATCAAAATTTATGCTCCACTTAAAAAAGGTAGGGCATTACCATCACCTTTTTTTTTATTAAAATGATGGAATATCACATTCATCAAAGTCTAGAATGCAAGAGACAAGGAGTAGTCCACCTTTGCATTTGGCAACAGTTGGCCTCTTGCTATGTCTTAATCCTAACTTTAGTTTCTTTTAATGAAATATATAAAGATAATGGAATTTATGGCAAACTGAAGGAATAAAATAATGTAAAACAAGACTAGAAGGTTCAAGAAACCAGGCCACAGATTCTGGAAATGATCTAGTGGCGAGGTCATGATCTTTAAGTATATGAATGGCCGTTTACTAAGGATACTGATGGTAAATTGTCAGTATTTTCATGGGGCAGGATTGGAAGGATTGGGATTAATTTTTTTACCTGCATCATTAATTTGAAAATTATTAATAATTATTAATTAATTAATAATGAACATTGGGGGATATATCTGAATCCAATTATTTCTAGGGTTAGGTGTTAATGGAATTTGTTGTGTTATCTCCTACCCTAAAGATATGGAAGATTAGGCTAGCCTGCTATAAATGTATAGGATATTATTATAGATAACGGTGATGAAACAAACTAGAATGCCTCTTGGAAGACTTCTGAACTTTGTACCCTTAAAACCCCTAAATCTGCAATTATCTACATACCTAAAGATAATGGATTTGATGAGAGGTGGAAAACCTGGTGACCTTGGGCCCCATTGTGGCCACAAAACTCTCAAGAGGGCCTGAACCAGATTAAAATATTACTGGGAAATATTTAACAAAATAAATCAGAATCTAACATGGATATGTGGTTATCTAAGTCAGTGTATAGCCTGGAGGGAAACCTATGTATAGTTTAATGGTTCCTTTGTCTCTTTGATTTTTGAGACCACTGGATTAGATGACTTCTTGCTGTGTCAGGAAAATTATACAATTTGACTGATTTTATATTGTACTTAAATATATTGTTAGACAATATTTTTAAAAATTTAATCGTGACCATCAAAATTATGGTTTAGGTACTTATAAGATTATGGGGATAGTTAGACGGTGTATTGCATAGTGCATTGGGCCTGGAGTCTGGAAGATTCATCTTCCTGAGTTCAAATCCAGTCTCAGACACTTAAGAGTTGTGTGATTCTGGGCAATTCGCTTACCCCTGTTTGCCTCAGTTTCATCATCTGTAAAATGAGCTGGAAGAAGAAATGGCAAACCACTCTGTTATCTTTGCTGAGAAACCCCCAAAAGGGGACACAAAGAATCAGACGCAACTGAAAAAAGAATGAACAACAACTTATAGCATTATAGATCTAGGGCTAGAAGGTACCCCAGAAGTCATTTGGTCCAACCTCCTCATTTCACAGTTGAGGAAACTGAATCCTCTGGAGGTTCAGTGACTTCCCAAGGTCACACAGGTAGTAAGCTTCAGAGGTGGGGTTCGAACCTCACCAGGTCCTCTGACTCCAGAGTCAGTCATCTTACCCCGTAACTTCTCCACTTTAAATGATACCCTTTGTTTCACTTACAAAATAAAGAGTTTTGCATGATTGTTGTCTATTTATTTTTGGTAATTTAAAGGAATACATACATATATAGAATATACATGCATACATATATACAAATATGTTGAGATCTGCATGGGAGTGTACTAGGATCTGTTTATCATTTTGGCAGTACTCATTGCAAAATGCACTGCTCACTGCTCACAGACAGCATAATGCCTGAAGACAGAAAGACATCAGGGATGCTTTTCTAACACAGAGTTTGAATTACATCCTGCTGAGATAGAGCTTGACTTTTTGGTAGTATGGGAGTGGGCCAGAACCCATAAAAATAAGTATTAATCTGTCATTTTCTTCTTGGGTTACTCCACAACATGCAATACAGAATCACTTGACATGCCCTGCAACAAGGAAGGATGTAGTGTGTGTTGATAAATCTAAACAAATGCTGTAGTTTCTTTTTCTTGAAAGAAGTAACCACAGTAATAAACATGCCTATCATATGTCAAGAGAATATAGTCTGATGCTCTAAGAAACACATTCTTCTTGGGGCTTTCCTGAATCACAGTCATCAGAAGGTAACAGAAACATGTACACTATTTTGGTTTGAATTTTTCTTTTTGCTTATGTGAAAATTTTTTGGTGACATTCTAAAATGAAGTTTCCTAATCAAAACCAACATATCAACAAACAAAAACAATAATCTTTGAATTTCATGACATGTTCAAAAAACCTCATTTCCTTTCCTCAGGATCTAGAAATTAAAATATGCCTACCAAAAACACAAATACATAAAACCATGCAGATTGGAATGTTTTTCAGGCAGCTGCAACATTAAATGACCAGGGAAATAATTTTTATTTTTTATGTCTTTGGGAGTCAGTCAATTATTTATTGAGTACTCTCCGGGGTCACTGTAATGTGTTAAAACTCTTAGGCAGATGATTTGCTGTTGCTTTTTTTTTGTCTTTTAAATGGGTATGCAGCTTTAAAGTTTCAAAGCTGTTTACTTACAATCAAACCACTGGTAGTTTGTCTTCTTTCTCTGCCATGGACCCTTTTGTAGAAAATTCCGCCTGGATTAAACTGAGTACTCCAAATAATCATATCCCTTTGATAATACACATCCATCCCTGTTATCCTTGAATTATGTTCAATATGAGAAATTTGTTGATGATCGCCACTGTAGTTGAATGGATATATAAAACCCAGGATATCAGTGTCATTAGAAATGTAGAGAACTTGATCTTCAGAGCCTGGAGATTATTATAACGAAATACAAAAATAAAGTAAATTTCAACTAATGTAAAAGCAAACATTTTATTTTTCAATTATGCGGTATTTTCATGCTTATACAGCATCTTCAATCACAATCAAGTCATTTTACTCTGATCCCTTAGCATTCCTGATTTAAGAATTCTAATGTCAATCTAGACATTTCAACTTCTCATTGACCAAAATTTTTCACATAGACACAAACGGGGCCTTTGTGGAAAGTGTATTCAATTTTGCTAGATACTAGGGTACAGTACAGTATATTTAAATACACTTACATTAATGATCCTGTGTAACTCAATGACTGAATCTCAATTTTCATTAAATAACAGTTGTATCTAAATGTTTATTTTTATAATATTAAAAACTCAGGACAGTGGATTCAGACACCTATGTTAAGAAATGCAAAGCTTTATTCTCTCCTAACCCAAACTACCTTGGGAATCTGAGTAGTGCACATAAATATACTTTGAACTCTCTCTTAAATGGAATTCTATTATATGGAGTTTTTGATCAATCAATGTTTCTCCACACTCAAAGTCAAGCATTATTTATCAGCATAAGAGTAACCTTGAGGTATTAGATTATTTTGAATTGCTTCATAAGAAATCTAATAGAAGTTAATTTATGTTTAGCATAAAGGCAATGGGACATGATGAAGTACTGGGCTTAGAGTAAGAAAGGCCCAGTTTCAAATCCTCCCTATGACACTAGCAAAGTGACCCCTGGGTAGGCAGCAACATCTAAGTGCTTTAAAATATTGCATAGAATTTATATACTAAGTCACATACACATTGTGATCTGGGCTGGTTGAGGACATTCTTGCACCAGGAATTTCACTATATGCTTGCAAAAGGTTTTAGTGATAACTGAATTTAGTAGTGTATACATTTAAAGTCATTCTTTATTAAGAAGCTCAATTACTTATAACACCCCATTCCCAAGTCATGTCAGAGAGATAGGGACAAGGTCAGGGACTAAGGCATGTGATTTTATTATAATCATAGTATTTTTGTGAATGATACAAACTAGGATAAGCATGAAAATTTATTCTAAACACTTTAATTCTATACCTGGTATTTAATGAAAACTTATTTTTATGAATAAAGGGGAAGAGGAATCAGAACATGACTACTGGAATTGGGCTAAAACCATTAAAATCCTTATTTAAAATTCCCTTCTTTAGAAGGCACTGTCAATCCTTAGCTCTTTTCCTAGTGGCCCAATAAGCTCCCATAAGATGAGGCATTGTGCTAAGACACTTTAACTCTGAATATCACCTTTGATGGTGAAATTTAACTAATTTGATGTCTCTTGAAACACAATTTTTTTCATTAGTCACCCTGTTTTTGAGAGTCATGTTAAAATGATGCCCTAGTTGAGATTAATAAAGAACTATAACCACTCAACAGGACCTTCATCAATCAGTATTGAAGAACACTCCCACACACCAGTATCACCCTTTTTGTTCATTTTACGAATGGAACGATAGCCAAACAGCTCAAAATATATCTGCTCAAAGACACACTTCGCCAATTACCTTCAAGGTGATTTTTAAATAAAATATATGGTAACGTTAAAATGAATACTTATAACCTTACCTTTTGCTATGCAGGCATTATTCTTTTCCTTATAATTCTGGTCACACACACACTTATATGACCCTTTCATATTAACACATTGATGGGAGCAGGCCCCAAACACCAAGCATTCATTGAGGTCTAGGGAGAAAAAAGACAAAGTGACATCATTCCTATCCTAAATGCAGCCTACAAGTGTGTGGTCCTAATATGGGGAACATTGGCATCCTCAACAAGCCAAGTTCCTTTTGCTTCCTGTAACTTGGTATCCTTAATTTTCTACTGTGAACCCCTAGGATATTTGTGAATAAAATCACTCTTTTTTTATGCTGATAGCTGAGTTCACCAGAGCTTTCACACAACTGTGCACTTTATCTCTGTCAGCAATTTAGTTTTAATTACTTATTTTTTTGCCCTGATTACTAACAAATCTCTTATTTAAAATATTTTCAAGTATTTTCATTTCTCCAAATCGATACTCTCTGATTTCCCTTTGTTATCGGAATATATTTTACAGCTGCTTACAGTTAGAATTTACAATTTTAAAGTGGTCATGTGATATCCCTTTTGAATAGCAAGAAAGGAACTCAATGCCTTGGGACTGGACTTGAGATTTCAACAGCATAGGGAACTCCCTAGTGGTGAAATTCCCTCCACCAGTGGAGGTTGGTAGTTTCTCAGCTACAGCCAAAATGTCAGAGGCAGAACTTTGCTAATGTCCTGGTTATGAGGTTTCATTTCTATTCACTATGCCGAAGTGCATCTTAAAGAGGTTTTACACACGTACATACACACACACACACACACACACACACACACACACACACACACACACACGGGGGGGGGGGGCCGAGATTCAGACATGATTTTAATTGGAGTAGGGAACTCAGTGCAAATCAAGACCTGCTCTAAAACTTGTGACATTTGATATTTAGTTGTCGAGGATCTCTGGGATGTGAAGTCATTTGTCCAGGATCATGCAGTCAGTATGTGTTGGAGGCAAGACTTCAAGTCTGGTCTTTCTAGTTGGAGGTAAGCTCTTTCTGCACTACAAAATCATCTCTTCGATTAGATGGGCATTATCTGATGATCTGATACATACTTGATTTTACATTCCTATATTTTATTTCATTATACCCCCACTTATCATTAAATCATTATACCCCCATTTATAACAGATCATATACCTCCATTTATCATTAAAAATAATTTGGCAATCTTTTGGAGGTCAGAGGAAAAAGAAATCAATGGAAAAATATTGGGGTCCCAGAGAGTTTCTTTGAATATGTCAATTCAATCCATTTTCCATTTAACACAACACAAAACCTCCCCTTCCACTATCATGTCATTTTGTCTTGTCTTTGCCCTAGGTGTTCTAAGTTCTAACCATGTGACTTTCAAGACACATTAATTGTGTGATCTTGCAGAGACCGTATAACCTCTTTTTGCTTCAGTGATCTCATCTGTAAAATGGGAACAATAAGAGGCCTTACCTGACAAGGGTTTTGTAAGACTCTAATGACATAACATTTGTAAAAGACCTTGCCAGTCTTAAAGTGTTATATAAATGCTAGCTATCATTATCATCGTGGGCACCATTATGGTTACGATTATTTCAAAGCAAATTTCAATTTATGTGCTCCTATTTAGTGCCATGTAGGGTGAATATAAACTTTATAGAATATTACTGTAATTATCACCCAGGTAATATCTTCCTCCATTCCCATGCCTAATCAGTACAATTAACATTCTGGTAATTAAATAAAGATGTGGATGCTATGACTGAGTAAAGAGTATTTCATTTACATGATTAAAAAAAACCAGAAGGGACAATTTCAGAGCAATAGGAAGTAAAGGGGAGGGCAGTTACCAGTTTGAAAATCACATAATCTGCATTAGCCTTTTGTAAATATAATTAAAATATATCCACAACAGTAATTACTGTCCAGAAAAATATTAGTAAATCAAGACTGTGTCTTAGTCAAAAGCTCGTCTGTAGGTCATCTAAAAAGATAAATCTATTTTGCTAATAAAAGCCATCAATTAAATTTTTGATAATGATTAAAGTGAAATAGCACAAGTTATTCTAACTTTAATCAGAATACAAAGAAAATTCATGCAATCTCCTTTCATCCATCCATGCTAAAGGAGAGGACAAGACTAATAACAGTATACCGATTGCCTACTTTCTCTCCTTTCCCACTCCCACCAAGAGAAAAAGAACAACATTCAGCTAACTCTAAATCATGGCATATGACTTACTTCCTTTGGCTATTCTATATACTGAGAAAGTATTAACCAATCCAGACAGGAGCTGGCAAATATCAATTTAGTGTATGTCATTGGTTTAAAATCAAACTGTATTCATGCCCCAGAATATTTTCTGAGTCACAGTATCCATACAGTAACAGATAATTAAAAAAAGAACTTTTATAACTCCATAGAACCGGGTCAACAAGAATATATCCTTTCATGAAATGAACCCAATTTTCCAATAGTTCCTGGAATAGGAATTTCTTTATTTGCATTTCAAAACCAAAGATAGAACAAAACAATCTAGTTCCTCCAGGTCTGAGGCTTTTCTACAAAAGGCTTTGTATCCTAAATGGCAGTTCAGCTGTCTAACAAAACCATGCTTGACCCAAGAGACTCTCCATTCTCATAAGTAATGTGGTATCATATTATCGCATACAGTTTTGATGAAAATCAATCGCTTGTCACCTCACAATTTAGCAGTTTGGGGATTCATCTCATAACCCAAAGATTTAAGAGCAAGCTATTTATGAAATGTACTATACCTTCACACTGTCTGTTTCTCATGTTTCTCTGAAATCCAGGCTTACAACGACAGAAAACAGATGTTTGTGTTTGATTGCAATATGCATCATCTCCACATGGATTCACATTATCTTCACAGGTATATTCAGTGGAAACTAGGATTAAAAATGTATGGTCAAATCTAATATATTCTAATTCCTAATGTGGGAGCTTTATATCTTTTTTATTTGAAAATGATATTAATTTTCTCCCTAGATTTTTCTTTTAGTATTCCATAAGATTATAGTTTTCATTCCTTATGATCCCTTGGCCCTTAGAAAGGAGCATAAACAGAAAAAAGTGGGTTAATTTATAGCTAATATAATTTAGATAGAATATGTTATGGTGTCATTAGCCACAACCTCAAGCTGTTACCAAGACCTGCTGCTGGTGGGATCCCACAAGGACATCCTATCGGGAAGCCATTATTTTATAAAAGGAAAGGTTATAAAGAAGCCTTTGACAGTAGAAGCAGCATTTCTTCACTCTCCTAAATCTGTAGTTCTTTGCAGTGGTGTTCTTGAGACATGGTTGGAGACACAGTTTTCTGGAGACATACTTCAAAGGTGAACACAATTTCTAAGCCCTCCCAGGAGTTAGTGTTCTATCCTATAGATTCCTATAGATTTAGTTAGGCATCATACTTTGTCTATTGCCTCTCTGTATTGCCCTTTTCTTGTTGGGTTCTTTATCATCATTTAGTGAGGAATATCTTGTAAAAAAACGACTCTAAAATTTAAATCTTTCAACTACTTTTTATATATATTTTAAAAGCAGTCTGTATATGCCATTTAGTCATGAGCTCAATAATTTCCTCAAATTCAGGAAAACTTGATAGTCATTAGTAGCACAATGTAAAATTACTAATATATAGATAGGATCTGAACAACTCCAAAACTTCCTAGAACTCATCCTGAAGAATGAAAATATACTTTACAGAAACAAAAATAAAACTACCGATAATAGGAAAGGGGAAAAATGACCCTCACTTTCACCATGACTCGAGGCAAGTATCAGTTTTTGTATATGCCTAAAATAATTAGTTTTATTTTTTTTTCACAAAAAGTTCCTGGGTCACATATTCAAAGGCTCAAACTAGAGTCCTTATTTGAACATCAGGCTTTCCAGTTTAATGAGAGTACTTATTTAGATGTTATCCCTTTTTTTCTCTGTTAATTACTTAAAGTAATTTCAGAGACTCTTAAAACAAAAGGATTGCTTTAACAAGGCCTTTTATAACAGTTAGACTTTGCTTACATCAAGTTACAAGAAGTATCTTTCTGTCAAAGTAACAAAGACTGAGAAAGAGTGAAGCAAGTCTTGAGGGAGACCGATCTAACCTAAGTCCCTAACTGTTTCCTGCTCAAAACTGGAATGGCCTGACACAGGAGGTAGTCAGCTCCCATCACTAGAGACTATAAGAAGCAGCTTAATGGTTACTTGCAAGAGATGATATGTTTGGATATAGCCTGGGCTACATGACTTCTGAAGTCCTTTTCTTCCTCTGAGATGCTACTTTGGTTTCATACAAACACAAAGATTACAACTACTTGACTTGATGTTGCTGTTCAGTTGTTTTTCAGTAATCTCTGACTCTTCATGACCCCATATGTGCTTTTCTTGGAAAAGATACTGGAGTGGTTTGTCATTTCTCCTCTAGCTCATTTTATAGGAAACTGAGGCAAACAAGGTTAAGTGACTTGCCCAGGGTCACACAGCTAGTAAGTGCCTGTGGCCAGATTTGAACTCAGGATGATGAGCCTTGCTGACTCCAGGCTGGGCATTCTATACACCGTGTCACCTAGCTTCCTTGCCTTAATGTGGCCCAACGCTAAGCAAACTCACCTATTCTGCAGCCTTGTTCATCTGAACCATCTCCACAGTCATCGAAACGATCGCATTGTAGCTCCGTGGGTATACATTTTTTATCACTACAAGCAAACTCATCCTTTTTACAAGGTCTTGTTTTATATGTAAGTTTATCTATACAATTATAAACAAATGCAATGAATAGTTTAATCATTTAATAAATCGATAAAAATTTATTGGACATTCATTACATGCAAGTGACGACAATAAAAGATATGACGATCAGAGGATCATCATATAATCATAATCATCATAAAAGATAAGAGATCAGAGGACCTCAGATTTACGACTTGGAGGAACCTTGGAGATCATGGAGTACAAGCCTTACACTTTACAAATAAGGAAACTGAAGCACATAGACGTTAGGTGACTTGACCGGGGTCACATGACAAGGAAATAATAGAAGTAGGGTTTGGCCTCAAGTATTCATAACTCAAAGTTCTCTTCTTTATCCACTGTGTGACATCATATAACAGAAGTGTCAGACATACCATCTATGGGCTGCAGGTGGTCTCAACATTATGAGTACAATTAAAATATAATTGGGAAATATTTCATAAAATCAATGAAAATATAATAAAATGGATAGCATTACATTTTAAAACTAAGTCAATATTTGACCTTCTGGGGCCCTAATATATAGATTGGTGGACTACATTCCATTCAGTTTTGACACTCTTTCTTGTACAGTATATTTGTAAAGGTTTATGTGTATATAGACATATATCTCTATACCTATATACAAATACTCATAAGAATTTGTGTTTTCTTGTTAAAAAAAACCCCTGAACTTAATAGAAGATTCGACATACAAGAGCCAAGAGAAACATAAGGTCCATACCAAAGATTGACTATAAGGGATTCGTAAGAACAGACTGCTTACCTTTTATATGACATGAAATGTAAAATGTATGTCTAAGATTCTTAATAATTGGTGAGCTCATAGGAAAGATTGGGGCAAACCTGACTATGATATGAATTTTAAAAGTAAAACCATTTAGAAACAGCCAAGAAGAGTAATTATTTTGTACAAATGAAGAAAGGATACAGAGGAATTAGATGGGGGAGGAGGGCTGGTAATTCTGGTAACCTACTCTCATTGGGAACGGCTTTAAGAGGGAATAAGACATATATATTTAGAAGAGAATAAAAGGCTTCTAAGTTTAGAAGAAATAAAATGGTAGGGGTATAGAGAAGGGGAGAGGACAAGAGAGGGATTTTTAGAACAGAGAATGAGGGAAGAGGTAAAAGGGAGGTATAGAAGGGTGTTTAGATTTATGGGAAAGGAAAGACAGGGGAGGGATCCTTGGAGGGGGTAGGCAAGTAACAGGAGGGCAAGGTAGTTGGTAGAAGTAGAGGAATCAGGAGGGATAGGAAACAAGAGATATGCACAAATATAAAAACAAAGATCATGAGTAGAGTATGTTTGGGAAAGTATATGTCTATATATGTATGCATATATGTATATGTGTATAGAGAAATATATCTAAACTTTATTGTAGCCTTGGGGAGGTGAGGGGGGAAGAACAAAGTAAAAAAGTGCACAGCAGAGAACAAAAGAAAATTCACAAGGAAGCAAAGATGGACAATTCTCAACACAACACATTATTTATCATACAGGCTTTCTTGAAATGAAAATCTATTGTTATATATTTTGAATCTTCTCTTGTGTTCTGCTATGCACACGGCATGCTTTCTTTTTCTTTCCTTGTATTTAAGTTTCAATATTTAAATTCATGATATGTTTTGTTCCTTTTCTCTATTCTGTATTTGTGTTCTGGCCCTTGAGTCTTAAATATTATCCCGAATGAAAAAAAAAATGGACATTTGATAAACTCTCAGACCTTCAAGACTTTGTTAAAAAAATCCTGAACTTAATAGAAGATTTGACGTACAAGAACCAAGAGAAATATGAGGTACATACCAAAGACTGATTATAAGGGATTCATAAGGACAGACTGTTTACCTTTTATATATGTCTAAGATTCTTACTAATAATTGGCAAGCTCATAAGAAAGAGTAGAGTAAATCTGACTATGATATGAATTTAAAAAGTAAAACCATTTAGGAACAGCTAAAAAGAGAAATTATTTTATACAAATGAGGTGTAAGAAGAAGAATGGCTATAGAGGAAATTAGATGGGGGAGGAGGGCTGGTAGTTCTGATAACCTACTTTCACTTTCATCGGGAATGGGTTTAAGAGGGAAGAAGACATCTATATGTTTAGAAGAGTATAAAAGCCTTCTAAATTTAGAAGAAATAAAATGGTAAGGGCAGGGGCAACTAAGTGGCGCAGTGAATAGCCACTTGGCCAGCCCTGAAGTCAGGAGGACCTGAGTTCAAATGCAGCCTTAGACACTTAACAGACTTACTAGCTATGTGACCTTGGGCAAGTCACATAACCCCAATTGCCTTCCCTCCTCAAAAAAAAAAGAATTTGTGTTTTCATCAACAAAGAAGAATTTTCCTATGCCAGCATAGACTGTTAGTGAATTATCTGATAAATAAAAATTTATACAGTATAAAGGACTTGAACAGGGCAACAGAAGTATTAAGTTCCAGAGAGAGAATTTGAATGCAGGTGTTCATGATACCAAATCCAGTGTTCTTTTCACAACACCAGGCTTCCTCTTTATCTAATATATACACCTATATCTACACTGAAAAACAGGATGATGGATTTAATTCTGAATCTTGTCTAAGACACTTTTAGCTGCATGACCCTGGGAAAGTCACTTATCCTTAGTATGCTTTAGTTTCCTTCATCTACAAAATGAGGATAATAAAAGCACTTACATCACAGGGTTGTTGTAAGGGTCAAATGAGTTCACATATGTAATGTGTTTTGGAAATTTTCAAGTCCTACATAAATGGTCAGTATTAGTACTATATCCTTTGAAATAGTCTATGTAGAAACTCTGCAAATTTAATAACATTAAACTACTTTAATTTATTGCCATAAAGCAAAGTAGCTGGATAAAATCCCCTCACACCACATGAAACATCTTTTATTTCACTAAACTAAATGGGAAATTTGAATTCAAAACCCAATAACCATTAAAATAAGCTTTCTGTTGTCCTTGGTTTGGAATGAATTCCAAATGAAATGGAATTACCACCACAATGATCTTCATCTGAATTATCACCACAGTCATCAATCTCATTGCAAATCTGCTCAGGTCGAAGGCACACACGATTATTTCTGCATCTGTGGGGACGGGTGGGTGGGCATGGAAACTTTGCTGCAAGAAAGAAACACCAAACAGGGCATTGGGAAACAATTTAAATAGTCATTTTTTTCTCCTTTGATTTTTTTTTCTTTGATCAAATGCATATTCTGCTTCCCTTTTTATTGTGGAAATTATCTGTGGACACTGAAAAAACATGTAGTGTTAGAAGCCTTAGCTTCTGATTATTTCTATTAACCAGAGAAAACATTATTTGTTCCCTTGGCTCATTTTAATGTCATCATAAAGTCCAGGCATATCTATTATTTGACTGTATAATAGAGGACCTACCTCAAGATAAGTAAAAGAGCCAACCTTCATGTTCTCACTTTTAGATACCTTATCTTAGCTGACTTCACTCAGTGTACCAAATTAAATTATACCTACAATTTATACATGGTGGCAGGACACTTAGCTATCCCAAAGAGCAATTTCACACAGCATACAATTTTGAGACAGCATATGTTATAGGTACCGCATTGTATGTAGAAAAACAGGCCACCTACTGAAAAGAAAATGAAATAAAACTCACCATTGTAGAAATACTAGAGCTATAAAAATTTCTCTATGGTTCTTTGGAAATATCTTTCTGACTGTGTATATGTGTGTGCACACAAGGTGATTTTAATAATTGTTACTAGTATATGTGAATACCTGGTATATAGCAAATTTTTATGAAGTGCTCCCCTCCCCTTTCTCTATTTGTGTTTCTGTCTCTGTGTTGTTGCTGTTGTTGTTGTTGTTGTTGTTGTTGTTGTTGTTCTTCTTCTTCTTCTTCTCCTGCTCCTCCTCCTCCTCCTCCTCTTCCTCCTCCTCCTTCTTCTTCTCTCTTTCTCTGTCTCTTCTTCTCTCCCCTCCCCTCCCTCTCCTTCATCAGTCTCACTATCTTTACCTATTTATGAATCCAAGCATTAGAAAGATATCCAAGGTAGCATGGTCATTGTTCTGCACCTCTATTTCAAATACAGGAGCCCCAAGAGAAACTGCACTTATCTGAGGTATCTGTTCAATCACTCCATAATGGCATTATGACAATCTGGTGTCTCTGGTGGCACACTCTCCCCACACTCCCACCCCCAAAGAGTGCCACATGGGCTCAGCAAGCCCACTCAGATATGTGGCTTTTTGGCTGAATCTGTGGCATGGCTCACATCAATATCGGACCCATCACCCGGCTTCCATTTATAAACTGTACTCCCCCTTCTCCATAAAGTGATGTTGTAAAGAGTATAATAATGGCTTCATAGTATCAACCTAGGGATTCTAAGTCTTTGGGCAGCATTGTATAGATTGTCCCCCTAGAGCTCCTTCTTGGACTCTGGGTTAGACTGAAGCATATCTTACTAAATTATTTAGTCCTACAATAAGTGAAATGTGCTTTTTTTCTTTTTAGCTCTAGACCAAAAGGAGAATGAAAACATGCCCATACCCACACATACAAATGCCAAAAAACATGCACCTAACACATTTTGAGTAATATAAAATATCTATATTGAGAAATATGTGTGCCATGCAATCACAACTTTTATATTTTATTCTAATTCAGAAATACAGTGATCTCAGCAGGGTCTTTTCTGTCTCAAGATTATAGGGAAGAGTGGAATGAGGACTGGGAATAAATCTCTGAGCTATTGTTCCTGTAGGGAAAATCCTCTAAGTAGACTCTTAACTGTAAATGTTGTTCCTGAAAATAACCTTGCTTCATTTTTTCTTTAATGTCAGTCTCCAATGTCATCATCCATCACGAAATTTAGCTTTAACTTTGCATACCAAATAGAACACGGACTTTAAAAGTGTTTAAAAGTACAGCTGGGGTGTTTCTATTCACCTCAAGTGTTATTTAGCTGTGTCTAAAGTGGTTACATTTTCCATTAAATTAAAGGTGAAGTTATGCTCCTACCTTAATATTAGATGTGAAGAATGGGCAAAAAGGGCAAATTGAACCTTGGGAACATGAAAGAGATTCAGCATTCTGATGATCTACACATGCGCAATTATGTTTGTTGGTTTTTTCAGCATGAAAGTGAAAAGAAATGTCAATGGGGAGCAGGAATAAAGTGAAGTAGCAACCATTTGCAGAATAGCAGAAATGCTGGATTTCTTGATTTAGAATGTTAAATAACTCATTGTTTCACCTTTCTGCCTGGGTAGTTATGTTTCCTGTATTCCATTTCTTCCCTGAATATTCATAGATGTCTGATGGAAGTAGATGGTTCCTTTATTTTTATGTGTGTGTGTATGTGTGTGTGTGTGAGTGAGATTATTTGTATTTTCCCATTTCATTCATCTGCCCAGAAATCGTAGCATGAATTCCAGCTTTGTATAATGGCAATGTCCCTACATGACTTCTTTGCTGATACATTTCAACAGGGCAACTACATGAAATCATTCCATGGAGAAGAGAATCTATCCTTTGAATAGAGTTAAAATATGAAAGCATAGGCTTAGAAACACCATAAAATATGAACAGGTTAATCTTTCTATTAATTGTCATGAAAGTAATGATAATTTTTCATCCATATGGCCCCCAAACTGAAATTTGTACTATCTTGTTCCAATTCATTAATTCATATAGGTACATTACATCTAAGGCAAAAATAAAAGTGAGAGGTAATTGAAAAACCATACCACACATTTCAGGGACTTCATCAGAGTTATCTCCACAATCATCTTCTCCATCACACACCCAAAAATGTAGTTTGCAGAGTGAATTATTGCAAAGGTACTCATCAGCTCGGCATATATTTCCACCTTGGATAAGAAAGAAAGGAAGCATAATTATTACAAATAATTATTACAGTATTATGTTATCAAAATTGTTATTTAGTGTGTTAGACATGAATTATATTTTAAGAACAATTTTTTTCACAGTTTCTTGTGTATATATGGACATTTTTTTTTCCTGGCCTAGCACTTGATGCAAAATAATAAAAAAGTTTGTTAATATGATATATTTACCCTCTAAATAATACTGCAAGACATAGAAATCATTACCTCAAATTTTTCACATTATCTCATCATATTTATAATATTCATGAGATGAATTTTTCTCTTGCTTTTCAATTACTCACTCACATCCTACACAGTCTTTACAGTGCAGAAATGCAAAGACTTTTAAATTTAAAAAAAAAATAATTTGAATTTAAAAAAAAATATGCTGTGCTGGCAGGCAGAATTACTTTTCTTTAAAATCAGTAGGGAATTTTTCTGTTGCTGGGATACAGACACATTGTTGAAAACAGGGAACACCAAGAGGGAAGGGGATGGAGGGAAGACTTTCTATTAATTTTATATCACAACTAAGTGATGGACTTTTAAGGACAATTAAGAATGTCCCTACATCATACCATTGCTCACTTTTGCTGTAGAAACTGGGTGAGACTGTCTTGCAAAAACTTCATCAGTCCCTTCAAATAAATTGTTTTGATCTTAAAAATTTCTTTTTACTTTGTTTAAAATGACAAAGAAATAAGAAAATTGGAACATGACTTTTGAATGTGGCTGATTCAATTCATTCCAAAACAAGCCATTTTAGCACACAAAAATTTAATCAGTCATTCCAGTGTTTTGTCACTATAACAACATTGAGCAACTTTTTCTTATTGATACTCTGAATCATTCGACCATGGAGATGGTCAATTTGGAGTCTAACATAGATATCGACTTTGTTTAAAGGACTTACAACCTAGGAAACTCATCATTATATATGTTTAATATTTTTACTTTTATATGCTTGTTACTTTCCTATACCGATTACAAAGGATTTATTCTCATTGTTTCCAAATAGACTGAGGTACTGTTATAAAAAGATAATTAGGCAATAAGGGGGGAAGGGCTCTGTCCTGAGCCAGGAGCCTCAGGCACAAGTCACATTTCTTCTATTAAATAATCCATTGTAAAAGGTTACTTAGCCTCCCATGTCTCAGTTTCCTCATTTGTAAAATAAAGGAGATAATTAGATGATTCTTCTATTCAAAAAAATTTAACGATCATCAAAATTTTCCACGTGAAGAGATGCTCAAGGAATACAAAAAAATACACTCCCTAAGGGAATGTAAAGTCTAACAGAAAACATAGAGATAATTGTAATATGAGATAAAATATGAAAACACGTTCATCAATATAAAAATAAAGTGATGCAGACATTTTGAAGAAGGGAAAATCTACTCTTGGCCAGAGGAATCAAGGAAGGCTTCATGGAGGAGAAGACACCCATATCATACCTTGAATGGTACATAAGACTTGAATAAAGAAAATTGGGGGCTATAAAGGTAACCAGAGTGGGATTTTTTTTACTGTTCTTCTCTTTTGGGATGCTAAGGCTATCAAGTGTCTGACCTTTGTTTGAATGGGACAAGTAAAGTGGGATCTTTTGTCTTGGAGCACTTCTCAGCACCGAGACAGTCATTGATTTGTATATGAAGTGGTACTAGTGATTGAAGAACTTCCCCACACCCTGGAGCCCTCAGGGCCCTGAGTATGAGATAAGAGCTCTGAGGTTGGTGTTCTGCTTTTGGGGTTACACTCACTGAAAGAGTGATGAGACTCTGGGCAAACCACTGAAACAGCCCCCCCTGGCTTGATAACCCAGATGTTGGTACTTCTCTGGTAACTAATGTGATTTCATCAGACAAGGTTTGTCTGTTGATCTGCTTATAATATATGCTTGTATTTTCTGTTTGTATTTGCTCTGAAGTTCAGGGAGCTGATCTTTTCCCCCTGAATGAAGTGAATGATATATGTATGTTTAATTAAACTGAGACTGTTAACCGCTTAAAGTTACTTTCCTTAGAAAAGCAGATCAAAGAACCTATGTTGGTAGCCCTTCTATGTGCTCTTGTTGTTGGTCTTACACAGCCATAGTAGCAACATTGTTATTACAGGGGCTTGTAGTTATTACAGAATCTCAAAATTGGAAAAGATGTCAAAGCTATTATGTGGTAATTAGGTGGAACTTTTTGTTTTCTCTTTTAGAATGCTAAGGTAATCGAGTACCCTTGATGAGTCTCGCCTTTCAAATGTAATGGCAAGCAAAGTAGACTTTTTGCTATCTTTTGTTTCTTTGATTGAATCAAGAATCTTTGACCTGCTTAAGAAACAAGAAAGCCTAGTTCACATAGGTTTGAGTCACATGGTTGCAACACCTTCTGATACTGATAATGGTATAGAAGATCTGAGGTTGGCATTTTGTTTTGGGGTTCTCACTCACTGGAAGAGTACTGTGTGATTTGACCAGATGACACTCTGGGTGGCCTTTGTTAAGAGCCCTCCCCAGCTTTGAAAACCCAGATTTTGGTGCTTGTCTTTTGGTAACTATATATGTAATGTCTTGATCAGACAAAGCCTGTCTGTTGATCTATTTGTAGTTTCTGTTTGTATTTGCTCTGAAGTTCAGGGTGCTGGCTTTTCCCCCTGAACTAAGTGAATAATATATGTATGTTTGATTAAAGTGAGATTGTAAACCCCTTAAAGCTGCTTTCCTTAGAAAAGCAGATCAAACAATCTATGCTAGCAGCCCTCCTGTATGCTGGTGTTGTTGGTCTTACACAACCACAGTAGTGGCAAGCAGCATTGTTGTTACAAAAGCCCATCTAATAAAATTCTTACCACAAGTTGGATCTAAAACATCTTCAACAAAGGATTATCTAGTTATTACGTGAAATTTTCAAGTGAGGAGAAATCTATAAATAAAGGCAGCACATTTGACCTTTGCACAGTTCTAATTGCTAGAAAGTTTGTTGCTGTTTTTTGTTTTTTTTTTTAGATCATATCGAATTACTAAATCTGCCTTCCCCATAATGTCGCTATACTCCTACTTCTGCTTGCTGGGGTCTGACATCATATTTAAACCCTCTTTCCACTTAAAAATTCTTTCAAATGCTTGAAAACTGTCATATGTTTCCTAAGTTCTCTTTTCTCTGAGCTAAAAACATCTCCAGTTCTTTCAAAACAGCTTCTGTTGGCATGGTCTTTAATCCCTTTGCCGGCCTGGTTGCCTTCCTCTGGATATTCTTCCTCTGGATGCTTGTTAATAGCCTTTCTAAAATGAGAAACCCCAAAGTAGAGATAACATTCTAGATGGGGTCTGATTAGGCCAGAATACAGTAGTTTCATGCTTGTTGCCGATGTTCTGGATATTATGACTCTCTTATGACAACTGAAGATTGCATTAGATTTTTTTCTTCTGCCGTGTCACACTGTTGACATTTATTCAATTCAACTAACAACAGGCAAAGGTTTATTAAACTACCACTTCAGGAGTTTCCTCACTCAGGAGTTTTCTATTCCAGTAAGATAATAGGTCCAGTCCCTATCTGTATTCTAGGCACTATGGTATACCCTGTGGATAGAAATACAAAGGCCAGACAGTCTTTGCCCCTGAGGAGCTGACATTCTATTGGTGAGACAAGACATAGAATTACAAGATATATAAAAACAAATATAAAATGATTCAAGGAGGATACAACAACTAGGAGTAATCAGGAAGGGACTCATGGAAGAGTTGATTCTTGAGCTGAACTCTGAAGAAAGACAGGGGTGCTAAATGTGAGACAAGAGCAAGAGGGTTTTAGATGTATGGAAAAACCTGTGGAAAGGCTAAGGCAGGGGATCAAATTTCATGCATAAAGAACAAGCAATTAGATTAGTTCATTGGGAGTATAGAGTATGTGAAGGAAAGGAATATACAATCATTCTGAAAATGTAGGCTCAAGATCAGTTGTGAAGGGTTTTTTTATAATTTTTTTTTAAATTTAAGAGATTGGATGTTCTTATCTCATTCAGGCTTGAAGTGCAGGAGCTATTCATAGGCCTGATTCCACTAGAGATTATTAGCATAGCTTCTGACTTGTGACAGACAACTCGACCCTTCCTTAGGCAAGCTGGTGCTCTTTGCCACCTCCCTCTCCCCTTCCCTCCACTTCTGGGGTCTCTTCATGTTAATGTTGAACTAAATGAGGACATTCAGCATAGAATACAACAGTTCAGAACTCCTGAGTGCAAGAAATTTGCCAGCCTCAGGCTCCCTAGGTGATAGGATTATAGCCACCCATTTCCATGCCAGCTACGAAGGGCTTTTAATGCCAAATAAGTTTGGATTTTATTGTAGAGAAAAGGAGTCAATGAAGCTTGGTGAAGCAGACCTTCACTTTAGGAATATCAGCCTAGCTGCTAGATTGAGGATGAATCAGAAAGGGGGGAGATTAGAGATGAGTTAGGAGGTTATTTTAGTCATGCAAGCAAGAAATGCTGAACTCTCAGACGAGCATGGTATGAAAGAAGAGAAAGGATCCATCTATGATATGATGTAGCAGACATTTGACAAGCCTTGTCAACTGACTAGACATTGGGGTGAATGAAAATGAAAAGACTAGGATGATACTGAGGTGGTGAACTTGGGTGACTAGAAAAATGACAGTGTCCTTACAGAGAAGTTAGGAGGAGGGCTGAGCTTAGCAGCAAAGATTGTGAGTTCAATTTTAGATATGATAACTATAGGACATCATGGTGGAGACATCTAGCAAGCAATTAGAGATTTGGAAAAAGAACTAATGAGTTAAATGAAGGCTTGTAACCCTCCAAAACTCCCATCTCCTATCCAGATGATCTGCTGGTGAGGCAAATCTCCATTTTGTAATGGTAAAATGTTTTTTCTTTTAAAGCAAAGTATTAAATTTCATTTGCATTTCATACATTGTCCAGGCCTATTAGCTTTGTGTCATCAGCAAATTGGTAAGTATGGCAAATATGCCTGCATCTAAGTTCATGTGTCAAAATATTGAATTGCACAATTCAAAAAACATAACTCTAAGCTTGTCAACTAGAGCTCTCCCTTCGAGTAAACATCAATCCATAAATGACTAATCTTTGGGTCTAGTCATTAAGCTAGTTTTAAAATCCTCCAAATTGTAAGTAACCTAACAATCTCTCCATGTTATCTATTAGAATACAATGAATAAAATATTAATTACTTTAATGAAATCTTGCTTACAACATTTTTTATGTGCTAACTAGCTTAACTGTCAAAAAATGAAATGAGCTCATATGGTATGAATTATATTTGATTATGACTTCTTAGCTTTTAGTCATCACAGCTTCTTTGTTGCTGAGATGTTTACTGACCAGTGGTAGTATTGTTTAGTGGAGAGAGGGCTAGCTTCAAAGCCAGGAAGACCTGGGTTCAAGTAATGCTTCTGCCCCATGGCTGTGTAACTTGGACAATTCACTTAACCTTTAGGCTTTACGCTAGGCAACACTCTAAGATTATAAGGTGTAAACGATGTGTTCACCTGCATTGGGAGTGGGAGTTTTCATACTCTGGAACTTCCTATACCAATGAAATCATAGATCTACTCCCTGTTTTATAAACCATTCCTTTATCAATATGTTCTAGAATTTTGCAGGATATTAAGGCCACATTTACCAGATTAATATAGCAAGCTTTTACTCTCTTTCCTTTTTGTGTTGAAAATTGGGGTATTTGTTCTTTTCAAATTCTATATCACTTTTACTCTCTGCAACCCCATCTGCTGGTTCTTTCAGTATGTTGGGTTGTAGTTCATTTGGCCCTGATCATTTGAATTCAGGAAGGGGGAAGGGAGAAGCAACAAGTATATATTAAACACCTGCTATGTGTTAGGTAATCTGCTGTGCTTTATGAGGGAAGAAGGGAGATAAAGAGACAGATACAGACTGGGAGGGAGGAGAGAGAGAATAGAGGGGGGGAAAGAGAGAGAGACGCAGAGAGACAGAGACAGAGAGATGGAGAGAGACAGAGACAGAGAGGAAGAGAACCAGGAGAATGCAATGTCAAGAAGGGAAAAGAAAGTTTCAGAAATGAAGGAGTGGGACAATTCAACCCAATGCAGCAAGTCGAGTGCCTACTGTAGGTAAGCACTGTGCTAGGTACTTGGTACAAAGGTGAAAAATATACACTCCCTTTCTTCTAGTAGTAGTTCACAATCTTATTCAAGGGGGCAACTATAAGGGAGTTTTTACATATAATAGTTATAAATGTGATAGAGAGATCAAGAAAGATGAATAATAAAAACAGGGGCTATCAATTATGGTTTTTAAGAGCACCATTTTCGGTGGAACGGTGTTTGTACACATTTTCAAATGCCTGGCACAGGGTAGGTACTTAGCAAATTCTTGTTGAATTGAATAGAAATGAGATTGCAGAAGGTGAGTGTTCAATGGGGAATTGTAGATAACTAAAGTAGACTACACATTAAAACCATTTGACTGTAAAAGGAAGGAAAAGATGATGTGACTGAAGGCTTAGCAGGATCAAGATATTGATTTCATTAGAATAAAGGGTATTTGGGCATATTTGTCATGAGAGGACATAGAGTCAATAGAAAAACATCAATGATGCAAAAGATAGAGGAGGTGATTGACGAACCAAAGGTATGAAAGAGGTACACGAGATGGGATATAGAATATCAAGGAGGAGTTAGCCTTAGAAATGAGGAGAAATATTTATTCTATGGGAAATGGAACAGGAAGAAAGAATGATTGAAAATGAGAAATTTTAAGACAGAGTAGAGAGTTCTTATGTCACAGAACCTCTATAGCATCAGGAAAGGAAGAGACAAAGTGACCTGTTTACAGTAAGGTATACAAGGACAGGTTATGATTGAGGGCTTAGAAAGGGTTGAACATGTTTGGAATAGTCTTGTTGGAAAAACAATAGGAAGTCAACTGGATAAAAGGATTGCCTAAGCAACATAAGGATAAATTCTATGTCATGAAGCAAAAATGGTACTAGAATATGTTTGGAAAAAAGACATGTGAAATAATGACTTGTCTAGTTCAATCTTCCATCTCTCTCTCACGGAAACAGTGGGAAAAATAGAGCATGAAAGGGATGTAGGCTTATTTCACAGGATACTGACTTTAATTCCAAAATTGAAATACATTGATTTTTGGAATAAAAGTTTTATTAATTTGGAATAAAGAGTCCAAGGATGGGGGCGGAGCCAAGATGGCGACTGGAAAGCAGTAACTGGCGTGAGCTCCCCACCAAGTCCCTCCAAAAACCTATGAAAAAATGGCTCTGAACCAATTCTAGAACTACAGAACCCACAAAGGGGCAGAGGGAAGCAGGGCTCCAGCCCAGGTCAGCCTGGATGGTCTCGGGGTAAGGTCTGTCCCGAACAGAACTCCCAGCCCCCAGCCGAGGGGAGCGGAGCTGAGCCAAGCAGAGCCCAGTGCGCGAGGCAGCGCGGCGCGGCGCGGTGCGGGGCAGCAGACCGCGGACCTACAAGACCTGGAGTGGAGCGGAGGGTGCCCTAGCTCGCAGAATTACTGAGCTGTGGCATGTACCAGACCCCACAACCCACAAACAGCAAAAGGTTAGTGGGGAAAGCAGCGGGTCGGGATCAGAGTTTGCGGTTCGACTTCCACCCCTGAGGCAACGGAGGTGGGGCAGCTCTAGAAAT
>CM053622.1:583834692-583888098 GCA_028646595.1 Phalanger gymnotis
TCTCTCTCTCTCTCTCTCTCTCTCTCTCTCTCTCTCTCTCTCTCTCTCTCTCTCTCTCTCTCTCTCTCTCACCAAGCTACCCATCTTAGGTAGGCATCTTAATGACCACTGAATTACCAGTTATGCTATTTCTTCCTACTTTTAAAATGTGTAGAGGTTGCCAGAGCATTAACATATTGAGATACACATGGCTACTACACTAATGTAGGAGATACTAATAATATATATGTGTGTGTATGTATTAAGTAACTTGGTACCACACACTAATGAATGTTGATGTAACAAAAATAAAGAAAATGGAGAAGGATCATTTAATAAATAATAGTAATATGCTTAACACTTTAATAAATAGCTGTAATAAACCTTAAATTTATTTATATTGTGTGTTTTCTGTTTCATGAAGTAATTTCACATCCCCTTCATCATTTTCGAATAAGAAGAATTGCTCACCTCTGTCACAGTGGTCTTCATCACTGCCATCTACACAGTCATGGATTCCATCACATAGCCATCTGATAGGGATACAATGGGCCTTATTTTTACATCGAAATTGATCTTCTTTGCACTCAGTTACACAATCCATCTGTGAAAATATGGTTTTGCACTGGAGTTTTCATTAGTGATAAAGATACAGTCACAGATGGAGCAAACAGGTAGCCAATACTTTGAGAGTCTCGTTATACTGTCAGCTCTCCTTTAAATTAACAAACATGTACTCCACTTTGGAAAATACTAGGGAACTTATGGTTTCAACAACAAGGATGCTCTTTATTTATATGAATATCTTTGAAATTATTGTAATTTCATTATCCAAAAGCTAAAGTCAAATGACATAATGATTGTAGTTAAATTATATTTTATTTTTTACCTCATCTGAACCGTCTGCACAATCATATTCTCCATTACACCTTAAAGATGCTGAGATACATCCTCCACTGGCACATATATATTCACTCGATGAACACGTAGGAGAAGCTAATTAAAAATATAAATGTTACCATTAGACATAATATCTCAACTTTTGGTAAGAGGGCAAACTTAACCCATTGTTAAACATTACACAGATATGCAAAAATCACTCAAAATGAATTCAACATATTTCATAGTTAATAATGAAAAAACCAAATTCTCACTGGATGACACTAGTTTCTCTTTTAATTTCAAGTGTTTAATATTAAAAATGCTTTTTTAAAAGCACTTTGTCAAATAACTGAAACTGTATTAAAATGTAATGAATTATACAATATGGATATTTCTCATTAGACTTAGTAAAAATGATCTTAGGATCATAAGTTTAGAAACAAAATGGACCTTAAAGACCATCTAGTCCAATAAACTCATTTTGCAGATGAAGAAAGTGAGGCCCATAGAGATTAAAGGACTTGTCCAAAGTCACATAGGTAGTAAATGAAAGAATCTGAACCCTGATTTTCTCACTCCAAATCCAGTGTTATTTCCATTGCCTCTAATTTCACATTATTCTCTCAGTTTTTCAAAATATAATATTTACATTTTTCATAATTTAGGGGCAAAAGCAGTGGTGGGATTCAAATGAATTAATGAGTTCTCCGTGGAACTGAGCAAAGTCACCGTCCCCACAGCTGATTTGGCAGGCACAGGCCCCACCCCTGCTAACTACAGGTTCACTGAACTCAACCTGAAATTAGGTGCCACCAAACCAGTGTGAACGAGCTGAATCCCACCGCTGGGCAAAAGTATGATTTTTTAACAATAAAATACTTGTAAAAACTTGTAATTGAGTTTAGAAGAAAATGGAAAATTAATTTCAAATCTATACCTAACTTGGTATTATTTTGTTAATTCTGTCTAATACGTGGGATTCACAAAACTCCCAAGTTTAAGAAAACAAACAAAACATTTTTATCTGCTTCACTAATACTTTAACGCAGAATAGAATGTGTTCTTTTTGGGCAAGATGATACTCTATCCTACTCCCTAGTTCTCTACTCTCCCTCAAAAATGAAAAAAAAATATGTCACTGACAAAAAAAATTAGAATAATATAATTTTAATGCATTATGGCACCTGCTATTACTTCATTGGTCTGGGTTTGTCATTGTTTCAGTTGTTTTTCAATCACGTCTGACTCATCATGATCCCATTTGAGATTTTCTTGGCAATGATACTGGAGCGCTTTGCCATTTCCTTCTCCAACTCATTTTACAGGTGAGGAAACTGAGTCAAAGAGGGTTAAGTGACTTACTCAGGGTCACACAGCTAGTCTCAAGCTGGATTTGAATTCAAGGAGATGAATCTTCCTGATTCTAGACCTTGTTCTCTATCCACTTTGCCACTAATCCGCCCCAGCTAGCTTGGGTTTATCACACTAACAATTCCGAGGCTATTTATTTTCTTCCTAAAGCCTTACTATTAGGACAGGTGGCCACTAGTTGTCCAAGCTTTGATCATGGCTTTATGTTGTAGGCAGTGCAAAGAACCATAAGTACAAGTATATAAAAACTGGAAATATGAAACATAATTAGCTTATATTCATTTATGTGTTTTAATATAAAAATGAAATTCCTTAGAAAAATACCAAGTTATATTAATTTAAATTTTACTGGAAAAGGTGTCTAGTAAATGAGATACAACCAAATGCAAATGCCTACTTTCTAATGGTAATCATACTAAAATACTTAATTCTCCTTATTTACTTTATTTTATAATTTATTAATAACCAATATATTAATATAATTCATTGATTAATGTTAATTAATACACTAATATAAAATTATAAGTAATTACCTAAAATTACTTAATTAGTTTATTTTACCCTCATTTCCATCCTAGGCTTGAATGGAACCAATGTGTCAAATGCCTCTCCAAATACATACCTCTGAGCTGCAGGGTAGCATAGTTTCAAAAGCTCTTACAGGTTTCCTAACATTATAGGATTTATAGGGTTGCCTAGGATGAGAGCTCTGCCTGCATATTGTCAGATAAAAGGCCCTCATTTTCTTTGCCAAGTTTTGTTCTTCTTCTGTCTTTATAACCAGAAAGAAAAAATTGATATGATTCAACATGATTTCACAGTAACGAAAATGAAACCTTTGATTTCTGTTACCCTAATCAGAAAGGAAAAGATTTTTCCTTTCTTCTAGTTAACTTACTGATAGCTTTCTCCCTCTTCTTTCTGATGAATATCAGCATAAATACATTTTTCCTCATTAAACATCAACAGTGTACATCCTGACCTGACACTGATTGACCTCTTTTAAAGGGATGTTTTTTTCCCTTTCCTGAGAATATAGCACTTTAAAATCCTTTTGAGTTTTTAGCAAGTGTCCAGGAGAAGGTAGTCAACAGTGTTAGACGATGCAGAAGAGGTAAAGAAGGGTAATAATTGAGAAAAGATCATCTGATTTTACAATTAAGACATCACTGAGAATTTCAGAGAGAGTAGGTTCAGTTGAATGGCAAGATTAGAAACTAGACTGAAGAAACCTTGGAAGAGAATGAAAGTAGATGAAGTAGAGGTATCGAATATAGATGGACTTTTCAAAGCATTTAGTGGAGAAACAGAAGAACTCAAACAGCATATGAGGCCTACGATAAGGCTGCAGGATAAGGGGATGAGCGGTCACAGTGAAGATAAAGCATAGGTTTAGGTAGAGTAAGGACAGGGAGTTATGTAAAGATAAATGATTAGGATCAGCTAAAGAAATTTCAGAGTTTGTGAACATGGGAAGAGAACTTGTTAGTGATGACAAGATGAAGAGTATAACAATGTTTGCATTGATGTTTGTAGATGACGTGGAGTGGAGAAGTGGGTCATGCAAGATGAGAAGATGGAAGAAAAAGGAAGTGATGACATTGGAAAAAAATATGATCATGTATGTTTAAGTTTCCTAGGATGAAAGGAGTTGGGGTGGACCTAGCACTGAAATCCCTGAGAAAGCAGGGGGAATATCCTAGTGTTTTGTAGATAGTGACAACTAGAAAGAGGACTTAATGATAAATCTGAGTTTTACAAATCTTGAAAGATGAGAGGTTGTAGAGTGGTGTCATGAGAGAGAGAGACAGACAGAGACAGAGAGAAAGGGGGAGAGATGAAGAGAGAGAGAGAAAGAGAGAGAGAGAGAGAGAGAGAGAGAGAGAGAGAGAGAGAGAGAGAGAGGAAGTGAGAGAAGAGAGAGAGACAGAGAGGAAGAGAGAGAGAGACAGAGAGACAGAGAGAGAGAGACAGAGAGAGACAGAGACAGAGACAGACTGACTGGAATTGGCAATAGGAACCAAGAATTATTATGACTAATTCACTGTGACTACTGAGTTAGGAGTATGAGAGAAAGCCAGGCAGTACTGCAAAGGGTAGCCATGGGTGAATTATTATAGGGAGGGACATGTG
The DNA here is from genome assembly GCA_028646595.1 of Phalanger gymnotis. NCBI lineage: Eukaryota > Metazoa > Chordata > Mammalia > Diprotodontia > Phalangeridae > Phalanger > Phalanger gymnotis. The sequence continues at coordinate 583,839,058 of CM053622.1, forward strand.
TCAGTGAGTGCCAAAAGATGGAAAGAGCATGAGAGTGGTTTTGTGGCCCCTATATGATGCAGAAGTCTAACAAGGAAGTGTCCCGTCTACCCACCACCTCACTAATTCCCTTGTTTTGCAGATGTAGAAACTGGGTCTAAAGAGGTTAAATCATGCATAAGGGATAGATTTTTTCCACTCAAGGAAACCTATATGATGTTTAATGGCTAGTATTTAAAACTAATAAACAAACCAAATAATGGGGCATATACACATATGCTTATGTCTGGATGGATAATGTATAATTAAGCAAACTATGTGAATTTGTGTATTTTCTTTCTGTATAGCTTCAGATGCATAGATACATTTTTGAAAAGTTAGTAAATGATGATCATTTTATCATAAAAATTTCTTACCTACTTTTTCATTACTGGAAAGCTATGAACCTAATATTTAAGATATTTCAATTCTTATCAATCTAGCTTTCTATTTTCTTATTTGGCTTTTGGCACCTAACCAGAGATGATTCCAGTTTGATATACTGTTAAGTTTGGTTCACAAACTTAACTTCAGTAACTAAAAATCTGTATTCTATATTCCCACCCTTTTTCACAGCTTTTATGCTAATCTCCTGGGAAAGTTATTCCAAATGGTATGCAAACAACAGGACCCAGAAATACAGAGTTTGGAGAAAATGTTCAAACTCTAGGTAAATATCAATTTTAGCATCTCTCTATCTCTATCTATGTTTATCCATACATTAGGTCAATTAAATAGCTTTGTCTTATTTGAATGTTATTTCTGAATAATTTTATTTTTAGATATTATTTCTAGATATCTCTATCTTCATTTACCAATACTATGTTTTCTTCAGCTAGTTTCTTAAATTGAATTTTCTCTGCTAAATGACCACACATAAATAAATAGGATTGCTGTATTTTTACCTGGTTCACAGTTTTTCTCATCATCCCCAAATTTGCAGTCTTCATGTCCATCACATTTCCATTTTGCTGATATGCACTGACCATTAGCACACTGAAACTGATCTTTGGAGCAACCTGTTTCACAATTTCTCTGTTAAAAACATAACAAAAATAATAAAATTGGATCTTCTGGCAGGTGTTTACGAACATGAATACATATAATCAACCACTTTGGCATATTTCCAAAAAATATTGTCATATTTTGAGTCTGTATATATAAAGCCAAAAAAAAACCCAGTATTATTTGCCAAGATATCTCCTTCCCTGCTGCTCTTTGATGGTCTATAAGGCTTAAAATAAAATGAAGTAACAAAACAATATGTAACTTATGACTTTATTTTTACTGGTCAAATATTCTACAGAGCATGTAGAAGGAATGCTCCTTTAGAGAAATGTTGTTTTAATCAAACAGATGAACTTTTTTTCTGGATAACGAGTGCAACAGAGTGTTAAAGAAAGAGCATTTTTATTTTCAATTCCTGCCTCCACCTCAAGTTTCCTTCCATTCTATTTACTCACTGTTTTGCCTAAACTTTTTGCCTGTTGGATTACCATTCTGAATCCCTTTCTTTCAATCTTCGAGGTTTTAAATGATGTGTTATACTTAGCCATGTCCAGCAGATATCAATTTTTATGCTTCCAATATGGGTATTTCCATTATTTACATGAAGGAAATTTTAAAGAAAGATCAGCTAGGAATATGCCTTCATAGAGTTTGAATGAGAAGGTGAAATGAAATATTATTTTGAAACAGGTCAGTGTTCTTCCATATGCACATGTCTCCTCCTCCCAAACGGGATTCCTTTCCTATACACATGAGCGGAGACTGAATTACAACCTGTTAACAGAGCTCCCAGTAAATGAAATATGTATCACCAGTTTTGTTCTCTCACTGCTCCACTGTCTACAAAAGGGGGAAGAAAAAATAACTCCCAAACTCCTCTATATTTCAACATGCTGTTTGTTTCTGCACATTGAGCAGGAAGGAGTCAAGTAGAGAGATGGAGAGAAAGAAGAAAAAAAGATGAAGTTTTGTGTTGCAGTGTATTTTATTCATTGCTGATAAAACTCCAAAGAACAGTCAAATCATATTGACATGTAATTGGGAAATACTTAACAAAAGAAGTAAAAATATGATGCAACATGGTGATAATTTGTAGTTTTCTCAGTCAAAAATCAGCAGGGATTTATTTCTATTTAATTTTGACACCACTGTTGTCTGGTTGTTTGGTTGTTGCCCTTCATACTCAAAGAGGACCAAAATGACATCACTATGTTGGGTGTCAGGGTACAAGGTGTCTATTAAGGAGGCCTCTGGCAAGAATCTTTCTGGCAGTGACTAATGATTAATGTGGCTGATCAGACCAATACAAGCTCAGAAAGTTCTACCACAGGCTGGAAGCAAATAGTCCATATGAATATTTGGAGTGGAGATGTCTCTAAATTTGCACATCTCCCATTTCTTTTGAGCTACTACAATTCTGATTTGCTCATAGAGCACAGAGCCTTCTTTGATGTGGGCATGCCACGCTAGATGGTCCGTCTCTCACGTCTTACAATCAATTCCAAAGTTCTTCAGAGACACCTTGAAAATGTCCTTTTAACACTAACCTGTATGTGAATGCTTGCCTTGTGTGAATTCTTCATAAAATAGTCTTTAAGGCAAATATACATTTGGCATTTGATCAATGTGGCCAGCCTATTGGAGCAACATTCTCTGCAGTAAAGTTTGAAAGCTATGCAGTTCAGCTTGAGAAAGGACCTTGTGTGTACTCCTTTATCTTGCCAAGTGATCTTCAGAATCATTTTAAAACAATTCAAATGGAAGCAATTCTTTTTCCTGGCATGGTATTGGTATACTATCTAGGTTTCACGATGAGGTCAGCATTAACGGCTCTGTACACCTTCAGTTTGGTAGGCAGCTTAATACCTTTTCTCTTTCACTCTTTCCTTCAGTCTTCTAAACATTGAGCTAGCTCTGGCAATGCACATGTCAATTTCATCATCTATGTGTCCTAGAAAGTATATTGCTAAAGTGAGTAAGCTCATTCACAGCATAAAAATGTTTCTATTTGCTGTGACTGATGGTTCTACATATGTATTATTTGATGCTGGCTGGTGAATAACCTTCATTTTCTTCATGTTGTCAGGTCAAAATTGTCATAAGCGGCAAAGAATTGATCCATATTCTATTGTATCTTGGTCTCAGAAGCTGCATTGAGTGTACAATCACCTGTGAACAAAAAAGACACACACCGACTCTTCTACTTTAGTCTTGGCTTGTAGCCTTTTTCATTCTTGTTGAAGAGTCTAACATTTCTAAAAACATCATGCTAAAAAGCATGGGAGGAAGCACATAGCCCTGTTTCCCTTCACTGTGACTGGGAAAACACAAGAGCATCCATCACCCATTATCCAGAACTTGTGCAAGGATGCTGTCATGAAACTGGTATACAACACTGACTAAATTCTCTAGGCAATTTTTGCCATCATCTTCCACAAGCCCTCATGACTACCACTATCAAAGGCCTTGGTTGGATCGACAAACATTGCGTATAGACCTCTGTTCTGGTCCTGGCACTTCTCCTGGAGTTGTCAGACAGAAAACATCATATCCACTCTTCCTCTATACTTTTTGAAACCACGCAGGCTCTCAGGTAGATAATTATCTTCCAGGTGAAGGATCAGTCTATTAAGGACTCTGGCAAGAATCTTTCTGGCAATGACTAAGAGGAGAGAGACCTCTCCCTGCCCCCACTCTGTGATTGTCACAGAACAACCTATTTCTCTTGCCTTTGTAGAGATGTACAATGGAGGCATCCTTGAACTCCTGGGTGATAGCTTCCTCTTGCCATATAACTTGGAAGATTTCAGTGAGCATTGGTATGAACTGTGGGCCCCCTGCTTTGTAAATCTCAGCTGGAATTGAATCAGCACCAGGTGCTTTGCCACACAAGAGGAGCCTAATGGCATTCAAAACCTCTTCTTCTGTTGGAAATTAGCCCAGAGAGGGATTGACTTCAACCTGAGGTATGTGGTTAATGGTTTCAGCATTGGTTGATGATGGTCTGTTGAGAACACTATGCAAGTGTTTGGCCAGTCTCTCCAGGATCATGTCCTTACCACTAATCAATGTGGCTCCATCAGTGCTGAGTAATTGAGATGCACTGTAGGTCTTTGGCTCATAAATAGCCTTCGGGGCATCATAAAAGTGTTTTGGAGTGGTACTATCAGCATAAAACTGAATTTCATCTGCCTTCTTACTGAGCCAAGAATTCTACATCCCTCTACGCATTGCTTGCCGCTTTCTTAGAGATGGACAAGCTATCCTGCTGGTAAACCCTGTGGAGTTCTTATTTTTCCTTTAGCACTGAACATAGTAGGGATATAATGAATGCTTATTAAATTTAACTGAATGTGAAACTCAATGATTTCCACTTAATTATACATTCAGAAAAGTTGCCAAACTCTGTGCCCTCCAGCAACCACAATGACTTAGCATTTTGATGGAAAAATAAACCTTTCTAAGTTGCAAAAAAGGAGGGGTAGGAGTGAAACATACAAAGCATATACATAGTATATATTAAATAGTTTTATGATAAATTAATGGATTAACAAATGACTTCATTTTCAGGATGTAATGAATATAAGGGGACAGAACAGAACAGAATACTTAATAAACAGCATATAGGATAGTTAAATAAGACTCCTTTAATGTTGTTTACAAAATTAAAAGTGCTTGTCTACTTATGATTTTCCTGTTTTAAGGAACATCCACTATAATGTATGATAACTTGATTTATCTTCTCTAAAAGAAAGAAAAATAATGATTGAATTTCTAATGTATATTTCTTATGAATTCAAATTGACTTTACATGCATGATTACATATATACATTCATATGTACACATGTGTATAAGTGTACTTGTATATGTGTACATATATACACATATGTATTGTGTACACACACACACAAACTTTTGTTCCCAACAATCCAATTAGGTTTGTTTCTGTTATTTACTTTCTTTGTCTAAGTATCAGTTATTTTTTTCATGATACTTCCCTTCTTCATGCTTGCTTTCTTGACTTGATTTACAACTTTATATTGAGGGAGGTTAAGAGGAGAGGGCTAGTAGCCAACTCTATAATTGGCCTAAAAAAGTACCAGAATTTTGCTGTTCAGGGCTCAAGATACCAAGCCAGGTCTGATCTATAAACTATAGCCTAAGGAACTAAAAGAATTTGTAGCCATGATTGTAGATCTATTTGTCAGGAATACTTGAAAATTTGTGTGGGATAGGAGAGGTCCCATAAGACCAGAGATGGGCGCATTCTTTCCCTCACTTTCACAACAGGGAAAAAGGTCAGTTCTTTAAAATATGGATCAAAAAGCCTGAGGGAAAATCACAGAATCACAAAATCACGGGATGCAAGAACTAGAACGGACCTCAATAGCAATGCATATCAATCTATTAAAAAAAGAATCCCTATAATAACATGGGACAATGATGTGTCTGAAGTGTTCTCTTCTGCAGGTTAAACATCCCCAGTTCCTCCAAAGGGACCTCACAGGCCATGTACTCCAGTGCTTCACTGTCTCGGGACTACCGATACTTTTCAAAATCATTGTACCTAGCCAACTATTTGAAGAAGTGATACTTGTCTAAATTGATAAAGATCAATTGGGCTTCTTTTTTTTAGATTGCTGCATCTGTTGCTTACTAATATTGACTTTATAATATATTAGAACTCCGAGAGCTTTACCAGAATAGCTTGTTTGTAACCAAGCCTACCCCACCTTAAGCTGGTGAAGTTGAATTTTTGCATCCAAGGACACAACTTTAAATTTGCTCCTAATGAATTTTATATCATTAGATTCAATTAAATGTTCTAGTCCAGGAGTTCTTTCTGTCATGGAAAGCTTTGGCAATCTGGTTTAGCCTATGGGCCTCTTCTCAGAAGAACATATGGAAAAACAAAATATACAAACTTACAAAGGAAACCAAGCATATTGAAATATAGTAATTGAAAAATTAAACAAAACAATTTCATAGATCTCAGGCTAAGAGATAAGCCTTCCAAGATCATTTGAATCAGATTGTCATTCACTGTGGTAAGAGAACTAGGATCTATAAAAGTCTTAATAGGCCAAAAAATGAGCTTAATCAAATGAGATAAAAATAAATAGAAATAATTGTGAAATTTTAATTTAGCTTGAAAAATTAATGGAATAAGTACAAGATAGAAGATATAACTATGAACAGGTGATATGATGAAGACTTAGGTGGAAGTTGAAGGTTTACTATTCTCCAAACTTAATATGAGTCAATGATGAAAACTAGTTGAACAAATTCCGGTATATGAATGTAATGGATTGTACCATAATGAGTAATGGAAGGGATAGTTTCAGAGAAACCTGGAAAGATTTTTATGAACTAATACAAACCAAAGTGAAAAGAACAAGAATATTTGATACAAAAATAATTCTAAAAATAAACAGTTTTCAAAGACTTAAGGACTCTTTCATTCAATACAATGATCAACCATGATTCCATAGGACTTGCAGAAGAATATTTGATACAAAAATAATTCTAAAAATAAACAATTTTCAAAGACTTAAGGACTCTTTCAATGCAATGACCAACCATGATTCCATAGGGCTTGCAGAGAAATGATAGACTGAAGAATGAGATGTATATTTTGGACATATGAGAATTTGCTTTGCTTAACTCCGCATGTTAATTATAGAGAAGAAAAGAGAGTAAATAAATTCTTATAAATTAAAAAAAATAGGTACAGAGTTAATGAGATTGTTCAGAAAGAATGAAGTTAAAGTCATGCTAAGTGGTCCTAGTTGATGACTACTGAAGTTCAGTTTTGGTGCCACATTTAAAAAAAAACCCATAACATTTGGCAACTGGAGAGTGTTCAGAGGAAATATAGTGCTAGGGAGGAGGGAGAGGAAAGAAGGAAAGGAAGGAAATGAGATTTTAGTAAGTACCTACTATGCGACAGATGTTGTGCTAAGTATTTTAAACATATTATTTCAGATGAACCTCAAAATAACTCTGGAGGTAGGTGCTATTATTATTCCCATTTTACATCTGAGGAAATTGAGGTAGATAGAGCTTAAGTTACTTGCCCAGAGTCACACAGCTATTGTTTGTGGCTGAATATGAACTCATGCCTTCCTGACTGTGAGGTCAGCACTCTATTCACAGTACTACCTAGTTACCTTTGGAGAATTTGGACAGCTGTTGTCGTGTTGTTGTAGATGTCACTCAGTTGTTTCAGTCATGTCTGACTCTGTGTGACCCCTTTTGGTGTTTTCTTGGCAAAGGTACTGGAGTGGTTTGCCATTTCCTTCTTCAGCTCACTTTACAAATGAAGAACCGAGGCAAACTGAGGGTTAAGTGACTTGTCCAGGGTCACATAGCTAGTAAGTGTTTGAGGTCATATTCGAACTCAGTTCTTCCTGACTCCAGGCCCAACACTCCATGCAATGTGCCACTTAGCTTCTCTAGTGTCAAAAAGTCCATACTTTTTTCCCCACTGTTTCTCATATCTAAAATGTCTTCATCTCTGCTTTGTAGAATCCATTACTTTCTTCAAGATTCAGTTCAAATATTATTTTTTGTACAAAATCTTTCATGATTCCCCCAACTGCTAGTACCTTCCCTCCTAAACTTTGTAATTATTTTTCATTTATTCTGTCTATACTTATATATGCACATGTTGTCTTTCCCAATATAATGCATTTTCCTTGTTAGCAGGGATTGTTCCATGTTTTCTATTGTATTTCCTGCACTTAACAGAGACGGTGGTACAGGAGGCATTTTAAAGAAGCTTGTTCAATGACTGACTAAAGTATTAAAAGGGCTGCCATGTGGAAGAGGAATTCGACTTGTTTCATTTGGCTTCAGAGAGCAAAGCCAGGGGCCCAAAGTGCAATCAGGAAATTGAAGCTTAGAACAAATAAAATAACTTCCTAATAATGAAAGCCATTTCAAAAGAAAATGGGAAGCTTTGGAAGATCATTCTTAAATCCCTCACGTCAATGCCATTGCTAGAGGTATTTGAGCGAAGCCCATATGACAAATATGTTGGAAAAGAGGTTCCTGCTCAGGTAAAAGTAAATGACGTCTTAGGTGTCTTCAGAATTTGAGATTTTCTCTTCTCTCTTCCTATCAGCTCTCATCTCTTCCTCTCTCCACTTCTCCTCTCCCCTCTTCCACTGATTCCCCTCCCCTCTTCTTTTATTCTATCCTATTCTTTCCTTTCACATCTTATATCTCAATCAATGTTTTGCTCACAAAAAAGGAATCCTATTTTGAGATCTATGTAATAGTGAGTGGAATTACAACAGGTTCCTACTATATGTAGCTATAGCAAAATTGTGAAAAACCACAAAACATCAAAATAAAGTCAGTTGCTTGGGCAGCTCCAGGAAGTGTTGGAGGCTATATGTAACAGAGGATCAATTATGTTTTAGTAACTATACAAAAGGCAGTAATTGCAGCCACTTTTTACTTACAAATATTTTTTCAATAGATCATTGTAATGTATTTAATTGATGATGAACTTTTATAATAACTTTACATTTCATTATGGCAGGGCTAATTTCTGATAGAGGGTAAAATGTGTTATTCTGATTCTCCAAGGGAAGAATCATGAAAATTTGAGCATATAGCTGCAGGGTAGCTAATAACACCAACTAAAGGCATGATACTAAAGGTTTTAAGGTGCAGATATCAGCAATGACATACTCAAAAGAAAAAGACAATGGCTCATAGATGATTTCTATACCTTTAAGAACTTTAAACTTATTAAATCTCATTTAGTATTTAAATGGCAATTAAGGGAGCTAGAGCACAGATTGTGTTCACAGATCCTCTAGGATGCAGGCAGTATTAATGAATACTACATAGGAGTGGGGGAGAGAGACAGAGAGAGAGAGAGCAAGAGAGCAAGAGAGAGAGAGAGAGAGAGAGAAAGAGAAAGAAAGAGAGAGAGAGAGAAAACTTTGATTTATTATCATTAAATTCCATAATTCTATTTATATTAGTAGATTCCTTCATCAAGTTTCAAAATGTAGGAATAAGCCTCCCTTGCTATCTATCACTAAAACAAAATAAATAAATAAATATTTGGTATTTGACTCGGCTTTGTTCTTACTACTTGTGTAATACACACATATATACGTATATACTGTATGTGCGTGCATGCATGTGTGTGTGTGTGTGTGTGTGTTCTTTAAGGCTCCTTTAGGCATTTTATCTTAAACCCTAAGTGTTCCTACAAAAATATTTTCTTGCTTCTGCAACCATTATCATTTTAACAAACCTTAAAGTAATAAAAAATACAAGTTATTACTATCATTATTATTTAGATATGCAGTAAATATTTTAACAAAACCATTGAGTTACAGAATGTATATATAGCCTATCTTCATCTTCTTATAGCTAATCATCTTCACCACCTTAATTTTCACTAAATTATCAAAATGATTGCTTAATCCTTCACTCAGGCAATGTGAATGTGGCCATATAATAAATGAGGTGCTCTCTGCACCTATGGAAAATTTCTGGTTCATACTGAAATCAATGGGATTACATCTCTTGAAGAAGAGAAACTGTATACAAGCCACTGTTTAAAATGCATAAAAATATTAGTCATTTCTGTAAATATTGCAGCAAGTTTATAGACAAATTCACAGATGGCAAGGACATCAGCTATGGGGAATAGGATATCTAAACATCTATTCCCAACCCAGCCATCCACCACTTGAGGTAAAATAGACTATAAAATTAACTGTCAATAGGAGCACAAGAACTATTCCCTATGCAGGCTGTGGGCAGCTTAGTGGATGGTTGTAACACTTATTTGAATGTGTTAGGAGTAAAGGGCATTTTCATATGTGTCCTAGTCACACTCATTGGACTGAATAATAATAATTACAAACATGGTCCTAGAGAAATGTTTTCAGTTTAGTTTCATTTCACAAAGTTGCCTACCTCATCTGAGCCATCTGCACAGTCATAATCTCCATCACACCAAAACCTCGAAGAAACACAGTCTCCATTTGCACACAGAAAGTCTTTCAAGGTACAAGTTTGTGGCTCTGGTGGAGAGGGAAACAAAAATTAAAAAAAAAAATTAAAAAGTGTTAGACTATTATGTGCCACTATATTCTGAAAAGTATATGGCATAAATCATGAGGTCAGATGAAGAAAAAGCAAATTGGAAGTTAGCCAAGCAAAGCAAATAAACTGTGTAGGAAAAATGCCCCACTGAGTAGCTACAGTATATATTGTAATGACTTTTCAGACTCATTTTAAAAGGCAAGAATAGAAAGTGACATTAAAGCAACAACTGGCAAACAGACAAAAGGTAAATACCTTACTGCTTAATAAAAAGACAGCCACAATGCAAGAAGTTATGAAAATCTACATATAATTGTGATATAATGACTTTCCTAGCTGCTGAGGTTATATCATTATATGTATTTACTTTAAATGGACGTTGTCAGAATCACCTATTTCATAGACAGTACCCATGGGACTACTGTGAGGATCTGAGGGAAGAGGAGCCTCTATTTTTTGCTCCTTTATTGGCTATAGAGTCTTCTATTTGACCATATCCTTATTTCCTTAGTATCAACTGTGTGCCCATGACGATTTTCCAGTGCTTAGTACAATGCCTGGTATGTAATTGGTGTTTGATAATTGTTTGTTGACTTATTAACTATATGGAACTGCCATATATCCTTTTGATAATAACTTTTTCTCTATTTTTTGTTCATAAATTCTCATTGTATAGCTTAATTGACTCCACCATGCATTTTTCTACTCTTTTTTGTATGACTAGCAATTTCATTCCTTAGGAGACTGGCATTCTCTAATTCTTATCCCATATTACCAGAAAAGTACTAGTATTAAAGATAGGTTTTTGTTTCGGAGATATTTGAGATTATTAAAAGCAAGGCAAAATCTCCCAAGTGAAATTGAGGTTTTTTTCCTCCTCCTAAGCAATCCTGGCCCCAGTTCTTTGTCCATTTCCAATATTTGTCCAAGATATACATACATATATATATACATATATATTTGTGTGTATAGAAACATTTCTAAAATGATACAGAGATATATATCTAGATATAGACATATGTATATATGTATATATACATACATACATATATCTATACATATATACACACATATACATATATATCTATACATATATACATATATCTATCTATCTACCTATATATATATACCTGGATTAACTATGTGGGTAGTCCATTCAACTGCATATTATCATGTGAAGAACATGTATTCTTCGACTACTTGTTTTATTTTGGGTGGTGAGAGGTTAAGATGAACTCTCTTGGGCTATTTTAGATCCCATTTTGAAGGGTCTGAAATATTCCTGGGCTTGATGCAATCAGTACAATGCCTTTTAAAGACTGGAGTGCTGGCAGTATTATCTCTAGGTAATCCCTCTTTCATTTTAAATCTGTATGAGAAGAACACAATTGCCTTCATCCTTACTTTTGCCTTCCTCAGTATATATTTAAAAGGCATATCACTTCCCTAGTTTTAGGAAAGCACACATTCCCTTATACAAGGTGAACTCTAAACTGAAGTTTCATCACTTCTATTTTAGTGAATTATTTTTTTCCCTCACTAGCCACTCCAGTCACATTAAAGTCTTCTCACCCTTCCCTCTTCCACTGACACATTAGCTTTTATCAGGAGTGGGGAAAAACCATTGTGAAAGGAAGCTGAAAAGCTAAAATCATTGAAAATAAAGTGGATTTTTGTTAAAGGAATGGAATTAAAATAAATATGACACATATGGTCATGTGTAACCCTGTACAAATGAATCAGAACCCTACAATTCAGTGTGCTCTGGAGGTTTTACAGAACAGGATTAATTTGCCCCTTAATGTTTTAATTCCCCATTCATGCTAATTAAAATCAAAATTGTGTATCATATGTTAAACAGTTATGGTTTAGTTGGCTTTGACACAATTTATTTTATGAATGGATTAAAAGCCATTTTATTTGCACGATTATAAAAATGGTACACATTTGTTTTTTGTGTGTATTTTCCTCTCTAGAAATACAGAGCACATGCTGATTCTGAAAACAAACAAATTTGGTTATGCCACTCATTTCTCTTGCCCCTCGCTATGGCGGTAGAGAGGCAAATGAATGAAAAAAATGAAACGATCTAAGGAGAGTGGGAAAAGATTTTCCCATGCCAAGGGGTCTCATCATGTCTCCATGTGTTTTGAAAAATGTTAGCAAACCCACTTTTGATTACTGAGAATGAATTATTTATAAACAAACACAAACTGTGTTGAATAAAGTAGATTCTATGCTTTTAATGTCAAACTTATATAATGCAGAGAGGGAGTACAGTATAGTGAAAAGAACGCTGGCTTCAGAGTCTGAGAATATAGGTTTGGGTCCAAACTCTGACGCTTATTGGGTGTATGATTATGGTAAGTCCATTAAATTTTCTGAGCCTCAGGTTTCCTTATTCTTGAAATAAGGATGACAGCTGTTCTGTCAGTGTCAGACTCTTCACGACCCCATTTGAGGTTTTGTCTGTTTTTGGCAGAGATACTGGAGTGGTTTGGCATTTCCTGCTCCAGCTTATTTTATAGATGAGAAAACCGAGGAAAAAAGGATTAAGTGACTCGCCCAGGGTCACATAGCTAGTAAGTGTCTGGGGCCAGATTTGAACTCAAGAAGATGAGTCTTCCAGACTCTGGGCTGGGTACTCTAGCTGAATTTAGCTGCCCCAAGGATGACAGTAACTTACAGAAGTTATTCCACAGACTTACTGTGAGTTAAATATTTATAAACCAAGAAACACTAAATAAATGTGAGAAGTTATTAAAAATGTCCTATTCCATTCATTTGAAGAAAGCACATTATATTTAATACTGAAGGACCCACAAAAGATTGACATCTCTATTCATCTAGTTGTTCTTTTTTCTAATCATTTCAAGTTTCAGGATGAGGCCAAATTTTAGGCCTTGGTATGGTAATTATAATGATGAGTTTTTATGGAAGCGGATGTTGAATGCCTTGAAGTTAACCTACAATAAAATAAGTTATGAAGGAAAGATTTTCTCTAGTGCCTCACAGCACTAATTTGAGGCAAGAATCTTCAAACGATATTTCCAAAATATTATGGTATTGTTTATATCAAAATGCTGTCATTCCTATCCTACCATTCCTGAAATCATACTTTTTAATTTCATGGAACTAAAGTGCTGTTAAAGATAAGCAAAGGAGGGGCCCAGCTCAGAGGAGGAACATCAGTCAGGGTATTTACAATCCTTATTCAGAGGACTTTGCAGAGAACACCACTTCATCACTAATTTTATGTGAAATTCAAATTAGGAGAAAATGTTTTGGAAATGGAACTGAATTCTATTTTAAGAACAGATGCCTAATAGACAAACTGTGGACACACTGGTCACGTCTCCAAACCCTGACTGCATGTGTTTCTAGAATTATCCAAGTAAGGGAGAAGGAAAGGGAGGGAGGCCAAATAACTGAGGTTTTGCCTGCACAGAATAAGTTGGTTAATGGAAAACTTAAGAAATTAAATTTTTGTTTTTATATATGAGAAGTTTAATTAGTTCAATTTTTGAATGAACCGATTTGTTTTGACTTTGAGGTAACATTCCAAACCTAAAGTGAAAGGAGCATGTATGTAACTATAAGCAATAATTTATTTTTAGAAATATGAGCATAAAAACATAGGACAGCTAGAAGGAACTTTAAAGATTATTTGGCCCTTCATCCAACATTTTATCAATGCAGAAATTGAGGCCCAGAATGTTTAAATAACATGGTAAGATAGTTACGGTCAGAGCAGAATCGATAACTTAGATTTCCTGATTCAGTCCAGCGCTCTTTCCAAATAGAATTGTGCTAAAGAACTATTTTGCTATTAAATTTAACAATATATAACCTTTGGGAATTTTTTGCATTACATAGCTATTTTAGCTGATTTCTTATAATCTGGTGTTGAAGGGTTCAAAAGTTATATGCATGTGGGTATAAACATCTAAGACAAATTTCTAGCATACAATTAATATAAATGGCATCCTAAAGAAATAATATTCTGATATAGATGCAGTGTGATGCTACTAGAAATTCAAATAAGGCAGGAACAGCTTGTCTCCACATATACCATTAACATATTTTAATCAAGTAATTTTTTATTTCAACTTTTATTATTTTGCTGGTTACTCATGGCTTAGTAATGCGAAACTAAGAGGTAAGGTATTCTATATGGTTAATAATTGGAAAGGATAAATGCCTTATTTGTGTTCATTCTGATATATAAAAAATTTTTAGATGGTGAGATTTCCCTCATATTTCTAGCTCTTTAATACCAATTTCAGAAGTCTAATACTAATAAAATTTTATTGTTTTCAAGCACGAAAGTTGCCTTTAAAGCACATAGTGGCCCTATCATCAGCAGCTATTGAAATTATGAAGATAAATTATCCTAGGTAAACATGAAAAGTGAAAAACATTACATTTAGAAAATTACTGACTTAACTGTTTCATTTCTTTTTCAAGTTTGGTCATATCTGTTCTATAGGGGCCTTTACGTAATTTCAAAAAGCTTGTTTACAAACAAGGAAGATAGAGAAAGATATGGTAAACAGGAGGGAAGTTTGATTACTTAATATAGTTGGATTCCATACTGGGATATTGTTTGGTATTTAAAACTTGAAGAATATTGTATGAATGCATTACTATGAGGCATCTGTTATTACACTAATGTACTCCCTTGACCTTTGCCAATCATCCTTTCACTCCTGATGCCATGCGATTATTTCCATAAATTCTCCTTCGAGGATTGGATGCCTTGCTGCAGGAACTTACCCTATTCAGATTGGATCTAACTTTTTTTCCTCCTTTTTTTCTAGAAATAGCTGTCCTTTAAACTGTTTGCTAGGTCAGTTCTCTTATGGCTTATCATTGATAATGATGTTTCTTCCCACTACATGTCTTTCTTTTGCTATTTGGCTTTCTTGTAACTTTGATTCTTCTGAGACTGTAACGTCCTATGATTTGCGGTCAGATGGCATCCCTGAGAGAATATTGATTTCACAGAGGTAGGCTTTTTCAACAGCAAACAGTTTGGGATCATTGAATGTACCATGCAATTTTCCGAAGGCCATTCAGCCTAATTTTCTCTTATTCAATCATGCACTCAACCCATTTCGCATTTACAGAAACGTTATTCTCTGTGCATATATACATATGTTATATATACAATGCACAGATTTAGCATTTATAACATCTGTCCATATGTATAAAAAGGTACCACAGAAGACAGATGAACTAAATACAGAATTAAACAGGAGACTGGGTTGAGGACATGTGAATGAACTACTTGGGATAATGAATCCTGCTCTCTCTCATATACATATATGTTTGTATATACATTATATACTATATAATACAGGGAAAGCTGGGTGGCACAGAGCCTGCAGTCAGGAATACCTGAGTTCAAATTTGGCCCCAGACACTAGCTGTGTAACCCTGGGCAAGTCACTTAACCCCTGTTTGACTCAGA
The DNA here is from genome assembly GCA_028646595.1 of Phalanger gymnotis. Taxonomy (NCBI): domain Eukaryota; kingdom Metazoa; phylum Chordata; class Mammalia; order Diprotodontia; family Phalangeridae; genus Phalanger; species Phalanger gymnotis. The sequence continues at coordinate 583,854,636 of CM053622.1, forward strand.
GTCCTCACCTGTAAAATGGGGATAATCATAGCTCCTACCTCCCAAGGCTGTTGTAATGATCAATGAGATAATATCTGTAAAGTGTTTAACATAGTGCTTGGCATATAGTAATTGTTATGTAAATGTTAGTTATTATTATTAATAATAATATATGTATATTATAAAATATATAAACAGATGAAAAATTCAAAAATTTCAATATTTGTTCATCAAATATTAAGGCATTTTATATGTATGTATAAATACAATACAAATTAATACATGATAAACTCACATTAGGAAACAGAGTTCTTTGATATTGGAAGAGGAAAGGAATAAATATGGAGAGAGGAGAAAGTAGAAGAAAGCAGTGAGGAAAAGAAAAAGATAGGATTGAGTATATATATGCAGACTAATTCAAATGCCTTTTTATCTTGCTATTGGTTTGAGTAATTATGTTTTCATATGCAAATATATTTGAATATCATTGAGATGAGCTCATATTTTGGTTTAGACTATGCATACGATGCCTCATACACTAGAAACTATAAAAGGTCTTTATACATCCTGCTTTACAGCTCACTTAATATGTCAATACTTAGCAAATCACTGAATAATTATCTGCAAAGTGCACCTACCACAAAGTCTTACATCATTTTAATGAATACATGGAAGCCATCTTGTTTCAAGAGATCCTTAAAATCTGCATTTTTTCTTTTTACCTAAGTGCTTCATTTAAATCAACAAGTAATTGAGATGGTGGGATTTCATAACCTCTTTGTGACCACAGATGTAGATGTAGATCTACATGTAGATCACCTAAAAACAGCCTATTACTTCCTTTTTAACATTTTCAATGTAATCACAATTTCAAATTCCTTCCTTCTTCCCTCTTCCTTTCCTTCCTCCTTCTTTCCTTTTCCTATTTTCCTGTAGTCCTTTCTCCCACCTTTTCTTCCTCTTTCAACTTTACTTTCCTTCCTTACCACCCTTCTTTTTTCCATTACTTCCTCCTTTCCTTTTATTTTCCTTTCTCCCTCTTTTCTTTCCTTCTTCCTACTTCCTTCCTCCCTTTACTCTTTTCCTTTCCTCCTGTCCTTTTTTTCCTTTGGCTTTATCATTTCTTTTACTTCCTCCCTTTTTTCTTGTCCTTTTCCTCTTCTTCATCTTTCCTCGTTTATGCTTCTTCCTTTCTCTTCTCCCTTCCTCTTACTTTTTCCTTCTTTCTTTCCTTATTCTTTTTTCCTCTCCTTCCCTCCCTCCTTTACTTCCTTCTTTTCCATAGAGCTACCAACATGTGGATCCAGGCCCATACCATGGGCGGCAAGGCGACCCATGGGCTAGACTCCTTCTCTAAGCTCACCTAGGTGGAACAGTTGAATTCGAAGATCCAGGAAGTATTAAGGTTGGAACCAGGGAGATGAAGGCTTTTTTATCGGGGCAAACAGATGGAAGATGGACACTCCCTTTCTGACTACAGCATTGGTCTGAATTACATTGTTCACCTGCTAGTGTGAAAAAGCCCAGCTGTACTTTCTGTTCCTAGTAAAGAAAAGGATTCTGAACTCTTTGACACAGATTTGAGCTGTTCCTCAGCCCACAGTGACTGATAAGAATTCTAACCACAGAGAAGGAGACCTGGAAATTCATGGGCAACCTGGCCTAGCTGCTTAAGCCGACTGGATTGATCCAGGGTTTGGCCTCTATAAGATCAATGAATATGTGGATGCCTGGGATATGAACATGGGAGCATGGTTTAAAGCCATATTAGTAACTGTTACAAGGAAAGAAAGAGCAGCAGACCACGAATTCAGTGATAGTAGAGACGGCAAAGTGGCTGAAGAGGATGTTATCTATCATGGAAAATATGAAGACTATCCAGAAAATGTGGCATCAAAAGATATAAGAGTTTGAGCCGAGATAATACTAAAATGGCATCAGCTAGAAGTTGCACAAATTGTGTTGGCAAATTATAAATCTCATGAGCCCAAGAAGAGGAACTTCTGGGATGATGCTGAGGTCCTTCAAAAATGATTTATGCAAATTCAGTGCTTGGGGATGCTAGGGATTCTCTGAATGAATACAGAATTACTTCCGTGGATAAAGTTTACAAAATTGAGGATCCTGGTAGTGAATCCAGTTGGTTTTGAAAATCCTTTGAAAAGGCAGAGCAGGCCCATTTGCAAACACTGTAAAGATAAAGGCAATAAGGCCTGCAGAGTGTGCCTGTTATGAGTGCAGAGGAAAGCAAGACCCTGACAAGAAGCTGATGTGTGAGGAGTGCAAAATGGCATTCCACATCTACTGCCTCCACCTCCTGCTGAGCTGGATTCAATATGATGAGGATTGATATTGCCCTGAATGTGGGAACGATGCCAGGGAAGTGGTTTTGGCAAGGGACAAGTTAAAAGAAAGCAATATGGAGGCAGAGATGGCATCTGCTACATCGTTGTCTCAAAGGGACTGGAGTAAGGATATGTAACGTGTGGGTCGCACAAGGGAGTACACTATTGTGCCTTCTAATCATTATGGACCAATCCCAGGGATTCCTGTTGGTACCATATAGAAGGTCAGAGGGCAGGGGTGTGAGTCTACTGTCCATAGGTCCCATGTGGAAAGTATAATCACAGCACCTCCTCTCTGGTCCTGGCAGGAAGCTATGAAGATAGTATAGACCATGGCAACTCTTTCACTTACAGGGGCAGTGGGGGTAGGGATCTTTCTGGCAACAAATGGATCACAGAGAAGTTCTGTGATTAAAAAAAACTCACCAACATGAACAGAACTCTGGCTTTGAACTGCAGTGCTCCTATTAGTGACAAGATGGAGCTGAAGCCAAGGACTGTTGAATTGGAAAGCCAGCCAGGGTGGTAAGAAATGTTAAAGGATTCCCCAATTGATAAATGGTCAAAAGATATGAACAGGAAGTTTTCAGAGGAAGAAATTAAAGATATCTATAGGCATATGAAAAAATGCTCTAAATCACTATTGATTAGAGAAATGCAAATCAAAACAACTCTTAGGTATCACATCTCTTCTGTCAGATTGGCTAACATGACAAAACAGGAAAATGATAAATGCCAGAGAGGATGTGGGAAAATTGGAACACTAATAAATTGTTGGTGGAGTTTGTGGACTGATCCAACCTTTCTGGAGAGCAATTTGGAACTTTGCCCAAAGGGCTATAAAAATGTGCATACCCTTGGACCCAGTAATACCACTTGTAGGGCTGTATCCCAAAGAAATCACAGAAGTGGGAAAAGGACCTGTATTTTCAAAAATATTTATAGCAGCTCTTTTTGCGGTGGCAAAGAATTGGAAATCAAAGGGATGCCCATCAATTGAGGAATGGCTAGATAAGTTGTGGTATATGAACATAATGGAATACTATTATGCTATAAGAAATGGGGAAGATATGGACTTCATAATAACCTGAAAAGACTTATATGATCTGATGCTGACTGAAGGGAACAGAACCAGGAGAACACTGTACACAACCACAGAGATATTGATTCTGTGATGACTAACTTTGATAGACTTGGCTTTCCTCAGCAATACAAGGTTCTAAGACAACTCCAAAAGACTAATGACAGAAAAAGCAATTCACATCCAGAGAAAGAATTACAGAGTCTGAATGCAGATTGAGGCAAACTATTTGCTCTCTTTTTTTTTGTTTGTTTTTGTTTCTGTTTTGTTTCTTCTTTCTCATGGTTCATGCCATTGGTCATAGTTCTTTACAACTTGACTATTGTGAAAATATGTTTAGTATGATGGTATACGTAGAACCTACATTGGATTGCATGCTGTCTTGGGTAGGGAAGGGGGAGGAGAGAGAGGGAGAAAATTTGAAACTCAAAAACTTGAGGAATTGAATGTTGTAAACTAAAACTAAAAATAAATAAATTAATAATAATAATAAGTGTTAAGGGATGGAAACACAGCAAATATGCCCCAGCTTGAGGGAACTGATGTGATGGAATATACGAGGTAGTGAAGTGTTGGCCTGAAAAAGAAAAATCTGTTTTCCTTGTGTGGCATTGCCTCCTCAGGAGAGATAAAGATGAACCTGTCCCATGGACATGGGAAGGGAAAGACAGGATGAAGAAACCTGGCTTAATAATGCAATATTCTGAAGGATATTTGGAAGCAGTTGCTAACAAAGAGAAGGAAAAAGAAAATAATAAGGGTGATGATGAGGAACTGACATCTACAAGGAAAAGAAAGTGGAAGAGGAACAGGAAGACAGCAGGGGGTAGGGAGGGCTTTCTGGCCTCTTCTATTACAGTGTCCAAGACTAAAGTGGAATTGTATAAACTCACCTCCCAGCAGAAGTCTCTCATCAAGAATGATGACTCCAATGAAAAACTGTGGAATGAAGTATTAGGTGCACTGAAGGATGGGCCAAAATTCCTGAATAAAGTAGAAGAGACATTCCTGCATATTTGCTCTCCAGTGTTTTGGACCATTACCACTGTGCTTCAGAATAATGTTAGCAAGGATTGTTTGGACTGATCTTTCCAAGCCAAGATGTACAGCTGCCCAACTTGTCACTACGATCTGGGTAAATCTTACGCTATGCAAGTGAATAAGCCACTGTAAACCAGCCTTAGTCAGCTCTTCCCAGACTATGGCAATGGGCAATGATTCTGTCAAGCACTTCTTTCTTACTATGATGGTAAAATTTGGTAGAGGGTTACCAATAGGCTTCATTTAAACACATAGTTTCACTTTTTCCCTGAAAAAAATTTGTCTTCCCTGCCTTTTTTTAAAAAGTCTGTAAATGTTGAGAGGTTTATTTTGTATGTGTTGTGGCTTTTAAAAATGTTGGATACAGCATTCAGTTTTTTCTAAAACCTGCAGTTTATCAGCATTAATTTTTCTACTTTTGGTAAAGGCTCCTAATGAATCTGACATTGAGTTCTCAGAAGTTCCTCCTCTTATGTAGAATGAGGCTTGGTTGCTAAAACAATATTTGTAAAGTCTGTGAATTCGGCCTCAAAGGCAGAAGTATGCTCAGCTCTTTGGCAATATTTTGATGTTCAAAAATTCGAAGATGGTTCCTGGTGTTTTTTTGGACCTGTTGCTTACATGGTTTATCAAGAAGTTGTTTAAAGAAAAAAAAATCTTGCTTAAAATGGGTTAAGCTTTTTTTCAAGGCCACTCTCTACCAGTTTGCTTTTATGTTTAAAATAGGTATAAAAAAGCTCACGGCCTGCATTTAGCTAAGTGCTCAGGGCAGTACAAAATGCTACCTCAGCTGGACGTTTCTTTTACCAAGGGAACTGGTTGTTCAGCCAGATGCTTTCTCTGACCCAGAATGCCATTGTGGAACAAACTAGAGCCATTCTTAAGAGCCTTTGGACCATTTCTAAAAGACTGAGTTCTTTTTAGCACAGGAATGCTGAAATTGCCAACCAGATTAGATTTCTTGCTTTGAAAATGGAACACTGGCCAAATGTCATTAACATGGCATTGCAAACTTTGAAACCTCTTTGCTAGGGTGCATTTTAGTAAGATTAATTCACTTTATCATTACTTTCAATGCATTTCTACTTGAAAATGGAGAATTATATAAGTGAGAAAGTTTTTATTTTTAAGACACTTTTCCAAATGAAGTTTTTGTTTTCAGTTACTGTATATGAACCAAGAAAGATAACTTAGTTTTAGGTCTTTTTGTTTTGTTGTTTTTTTTTTTTTGGGTGAATGGATTTTCAGTTTTTCTGACAGTACCAAAGTTTGAAGTTTAATACCTTAATGTAACAGGAATATTTTAACTCACTTAGCCGCAGACAGACTAGAAATATATATATATATATATAATATATATGCATACATATATATAAGTATATATGTATATGTATATATACGCACATATATGTATATACACATATACACATATATACACACATGTATACCCACATATATTTTTTAACTCTTTCCTTATGGTAGAATATTAATGGATAGGATGAAAACAATGAAACAGTGTGCAGGCTTTTTCTAAAAAATTCAGATATTTTGTACATGCGCACATCAAAATAAATGTGTTTATAAACAAAAAAAATTGTAGAGAACTAGACTCTCTCTTGAAACTTATAATAGACTCTTACTAGATTTAGTGTGTCACCATAAGAATAAATTACTAATAATTCACAACCAAGATTTTATTGATATTGGGAACTACAGGGTGAGGAAACTCTACCAATGCAGGTATCCACTGTCTCTGTACCTTATCGTCAATAAGACCTTGCTAGAGTCCTGAGAGGCTGTGATTTGCCAAGATTCAGACCAACATTTTGTGTCCCAGATGGGACAGGCCTTCCTGCCTTTGTAGCCAGCTCTCTAAACAACAATGGTTCTCAATTTACTTTGAGATACAATGCAATTAAAAAAAACACTTGTTAATATTGATAGATTAGGAAAATAAAATTAGTGATCTTTCTAATGATATTTGATTCCACTTTGCCTTCTTCATTAACACAGTCTCTCCTATATCTTTATATACATATTTTACATTTAATTCTGATGGGTTTTACTGACCATCCAATGAAAATCCAGAATTCTTGACTCAAGACAATTCACTCTATTTTGTGTATATGCTTTGTTGTTCATTCTTTTCTTGGCTTAACATTTTTTTATTCTGTTTTAGTTTTCATTAACCTTTGCTGATTCATAAATAATACTTGTTTGGGGCAAACAGCAGACAGGTGGCACAGTGGATAGAGTTCACCATCTTTAGTCAGGACCACCAAGATCAAATCCAACCTCAGATACTTAAAAGCTGTAAGATCCTGGGCAAGTCAAAACTTCTGCCTGCTTCAGTTTTTTCATCTGTAAATAGGAATAATAGTAATAGAACCTACTCTCTGGGGTTAATATGAGGATACAATGAGGTAATATCTGTAAAGTTCTTTGCAAACATTAAAGCAATAACAAAACCCATACTAATTATTATTATAAACTCTTAGAGAGTAAAGATTAGCACTGCATTGCCTACCATTACAGACTTTTCATTATGAAAGACAGAAGTTGGATTTTCCAGCTCATTGTACACTTCCTATCTGTCTCTCAGTTTGGTTTCAACTCCCTGGAAGCGCACAATACCCCCAGGACTGGGTACCCCCCAACTCCTCTCCCTGCTTTCCAGATTCCTTTTGAGCACAACTGGATTAGATTGTAAACTCCTTGAGAGCAAGGGTTATCTTTCTTTCTCTTATTTGTATCCCTATTGTTTAACGTAATTCCTGACATGTTGTTGTTTTTCAGTTATTTTTTTTTTCAGTTAACTCCAATGCTTCCTGACCCCATCTGGAGTTTCCTTGGAAAAAATACAGGAGTGGTTTGTCATTTCCTTCTCAAGCTCATTTTGCAGATGAGAAAACTGAGCCAAACAAGGTCAAGTGATTTGCCCAGGGTCATATAGGTAGAAAGTGTCAGAGGCCAGATTTGAACTCAGGAAGAGGAGACATCCTGACTCCAGGTTGGGCACTTTATCTACCACACCACCTAGCTGCCACTCCTGGGACACAGTAGGCACTTAATAATTGTTTACTGAATTGAACTATCCACACACACACATATACACACATATATGTATATGTGTTCATAAACATACAAATATACATATATACAGACACGTATGTATTTTGTTGCTTATAGCTCCTATTTTTACTACTGTGTTCTTTTAGACTCTTTGTTCTTCTCCCTTTGTGCTTACTCCTGTGGTAGTGCATGCATTTACACAGTTCAATTACCACCTTCACAAAATTATTCCAAATTTTACACCTCCGGCTTTGACCTCTCACCTTCTTTCTATTTCCGAATAGCTGACAGTTTACAATGAATTTCCACTTCGATATCTTGCTGAAACTTACAAATAAACACATTTCAAAGACAGTTGAAAGTCCTTTATCTTTCACATTCTCCCAAATTCCCTGTATAGGCAATAGTTGCAGTATAATGAGTATTCCAGGTTCATAATTCTGGAGTTGATCTGGTCATCCCTTCAGCTCCTTTTCAGCTCTAAAACTGGACTACATATAGTCCTATGATTATTTTTAAAAGACTCTTAACCCATTATCGTTATTCTGATGACATCATTTCCTGGCTCATAAGCCATCAATAATTTCTAATTATAGCATGTGAAAATTGACTAACAGAATCCAAAACAAAATAGTAATAAGAACTCACTCCTGTATAGCACTTTAAGGTTTACAAACTACTTTCTTTACTACTTTTTTATGATACTGGTAGTGAAAATATTATTCTACTCATTTAAGAGTTAAAGATTAGAGGTCAAATGGAATTCTTAGGGTCACAAAGTAAATATGTGAGGTGATATTAACCAAGTACAGCATTCTTTCCAATGTAACATGCTACCTACTCAAAAGCTCTTGAAAGCTTTCTCTTTTGTTAAAGATTGAGCCATATTATATGGGGAATATGCACGTATAGAAGGGGCATTGATGCCTCTTTGATGCATACTCAATATCACCTATAGTAGTGGTATCAAGTTCAAATAGGGACCACTAAACTCTTCATAAGGATCCCTGCGGACCACAGTTTCAACTTAGAAAACCATTTTAATATGATCCACATTATATTTCCCAATTAATTTTAATCTGGTCCAGCTGCACTCAAGAGGTTTATAGGCCACTTGTGAATTGTAAACTACATATTTGATACCTCTGCTCTGTGTCATTTGTAAATTAACAAAAAAAAATAAAAACATGAAGGAACAAAGACATTTTATGGATGTTTCTATGATAAAACAGCTAAATGACTGACCAGGTTATAATTGAACTGATAGAACTTAGATCATGTTTGAAAATTTCATTTCTAGAAGTTTTAGTTTAGGCCTCTTCTAGTTGGGAAAACAAAACATTAACCACAGTTAGAAAGACATATACAAAGTTATAGATGTAGAAGTGTTATGAAAAATTAAATTACTATGGCTCCCTATTATCTCTGAAATTAAAGGATACAGTTCTCTGTTTGGCATTTAAAACTCTTCATAACCTGGCCCCTATCTTTCTACTCTCCTTACACTTAATTGTCTCCATGTACTCTACAATTTAGCCACATTGCCTATTTGCTGTTTAACGTGTGCCTTTGCAGTGGCTGCGCTCTCCATTCCTGAAAGGCGTTAACTCCTCAACTTGGTCTCTTAGTTTCCCTGGCTTTTTTCAAGACTCAGATCAAATTTTTGTTCTTGAGTCATTTCAGTTCTGTCCAGCTTTTTATTGATCCCACTTTGGGGTTTTCTGGGCAAAGATACTGGAATGGTTTGCCATTTCCATTTCTAGCTCATTTTACAGATGAGGAACTGAGGCAAACAAGGTTAAGGGACTCGTCCAGGGTCACTGGCCAAGTCACTCGTCTAAGGCCAAATTTCAATTTACAAAGATGAGTCTTCTGGATTCCAAGTCCACTGCTGTTTCCACTGTGTCACCTGGCTTTCCCTCAGGTCAAATATTATCTTCTGCCGGAGGCTTTCTCTAGTACCTCTATGCCTTCCTTCGAGATCACCTTACTTCTATGCTATATATGCTTTTTATGTACCTACTAATTTATATTTTATCCCCTCCATTAGTTTGTGAGTTCCTTGAGGACAGGGACATTTTTTTGCCTTTCTTTGTATCTGAGGTGCTTTGCACAGTGCCTGGAGTATAGTAGTTAATAAATGCTTGCTGATTGTGAGCCAACTGACTGACTATACACATTCAAGTTATCATCAAATGATCACACGTAGTGTGTACTTATTTACATGTTGCATCCCCTCAGTAGAATGTATGATCTTTAGGGACTGCTTTTTTATTTTTTCTTGATATTCTCTATGATAAGCATTGGAATCTACACAGTGTTGGTGCTTAAAACATGCTTGTTGGGTAGGGTTGGACATCTACCTTTATATAATAAAATTGTATTGTATCTTAATTCAGTCCAATTTTAAATAGATTTAAAGAAACAGACTTAGAAGGTAATATAAGAGTTTAGAGATGTTACATTTTTAGAATTCTGTCTTGGGAAGCAATATGATTGAATAATTACTGTTTTTTACTTTACTGGAACCTGTTTGGAGAAGCAGAAGGGGACAACACTTTTTAAAAAATCTTATCTTAAAGAAAAGCCACTTAAGCCACATGAGCAAAAACTTCTACTTTTTGAAAAAAAAAATATGGACTATGCAACTGTTCCCAGGGACACTAAATGGCATTCCGCCAAATAGAGTGTATAAGTGAACTAATAGCACTAAAAGGCTGAAATTAAACAATTTAGTCTGCTAGAGAATGATATGTTTTGCTCAGCCTCTACATCATTCAGCTCATTGGATGAACATGCATTAGAGGCTTATTTTTATTGAAAATTAATGTGATGCATTAAATCCTTGTGATTTTTAACCAATTTTCAGAACTGTGTCAATAATGTTACAATTTGAGATCTGGATCAATTTAGTAGGAATATTCTTGTCTAAATGTGACTATGTAGATGAAAATGTAGGCTGTGGGGTAGACAGGATGAAATATACACCTTATCCCTATTAAAGATATTTTGCCTTGCTTGTTGAATAAGCTATCAAGTTCACCATATCAGTTGAGAGTTACTTACTGCAGTTTTCTTCATCTGAGTTATCACTGCAGTCATTTTGGCTATCACAGCGCCAGTGATCTGGGATACAGTTGTTGTTTTTGCACTGAAATTCATGAGGTCCACAAGTCTTTTTATCTGTAATAAAAGTGATCATAGTTTGAATTTTTGACTTCTGTAAAGAGAGCGTTGCTAAGAGTAACATCAAGAAGGCAATTAGCACTACTCTCAAAGCTATGCACAGTTCTGCAGTCGTTGATCATAAAAAACAAAATACTTTAAACTACTGAATAACAGCCTCATAGCAAAGGATAATATTACCATGGAGAAGCTGTACTATTAAACCTAAATATAAGTGCTTAAGAATGAACCATGGGGCAAGAAGGGCTGGAGTTGAGCTGTAGGAGCAGAGGACACTGGAGCAAAGAGAGTCCCATGGTATAGTGGCAAAGGAAATGTGATTGGAGTCAGAAAACACAGGTTCAAATCTTGACTCTTCCACTTTTGTGATCGTGAACAAATCACTGAAACTCTCTGGAGCTGAGTTTCCTCGCCTGTGAAATCAAGTAGTTAGGCTAGATTATGTTATTTTCCAATCCTAAATCCTATGACCATATGATGTGTTTCTCAAATTGGCCATCTAAAGGCCAATTGCCAGAACACTGATCTGACTGCTGTGATGAAAGTCAGTCCAATTAATTAAAAAAGAGGATTAAAAGAACTATTCTTTCTATCACAGCTCTAGCTTGAATTTTTATTGTTATGTTGATTGTGGCTCCCAAATAAGAAATAGCCTGAGTTTGTTTCAACTATCTGCCCTCTCCTCTGGATATTTTGCTACTTTGTGTTATTACCTTGACCTTCTCCCTCAGGAACTGTTATTTATCTTATACACACATGTATATGTATGTATGTATGTATGTATGTATACAAAGATACACACATGTATATACATAAGTATATACATAAATGTGTTAGCATACACATACAAAAATATATTGTTGTTATCTATTTGCTTCAGTTGTGTTTGACTCTTTGTGACCACGTTTGGGGTTTTCTTAGTGAAGACACTGGAGAAGTTTGCCATTCCTTCTCCAGCTCATTTTATAGATGAAGAAACTGAAGCAAACAGGATTAAGTGACTTGCCAGGGTCATTAAGCTAGTAAACATCTGAGGCCAGATTTGAACTCTATCTTCCTGATTCTAGGCCTGGCACTATATCTACTGTGTCACCTAGCTGCTACACACACACACACACACACACACACACACACACACACACACACACACACACACAATATATGTATGTATACATTTAGATAGAGGGAGATAAATGGATAATAAACACACATACACATTAAAATATATGACATACCATCTTCACCAAGGGGAAAAAAAACATTATTTAGGAGTTACCTCCTAGGGATTGAAACTTCATGTAAACATAAATATGAATAAGAAATGTTTATTCAAGTTGATGATTGGTAAATATTAACTATATTAATAATAATGCAGTCATGATAATAATAGCTAGGATTTATATAAGGTTTAAAAAGTACTTTAAACATTTTTTTCGCATTTGATGCTCATAATAACCCTGTTAAAATAGGTGCTATTATTATTTCCATTTTACAGATAAGGAATCTAAGACTGACGATTAAGTGACTTGACCAAGGTTACATAGTCAGTGAATGTTCAAGAAAGGGTTGAGCTCATATTGTCCTGAGTCCAAGTCCATATGCCACCTAGCTTCTGGGGTCTAGAGATAATCTACCTGTAGATAATTAAGGATTGAATATACCTTTTTAATAATATGCTGTCTAGTCTGTTTAGACATGTCTGAGTAGACATTCATTTATTTGATTCCTTTTATTGTATATAATCATTTGATTATAAACTACTGAAGTCAGAGATATTATCATTGGAGCCTTCCCCCCCACCAGAATGTCTCATATAGCCAACATTCTGCATATCCTAACTGACTGAGTGACTTTCTCTCTCCCTCCCTCTCTCTCTCCCTCTCTCCCTCTCCCTCCCTCTCTCTCTCTCTCTCTCTCTCTCTCTCTCTCTCTCTCTCTCTCTCTCTCTCCCTCCCTCCCTCCCCCCCTCTCGACTCTCTGTATGTAGACATAGATATAGCTATGAATAAATGAAAAAGAAAAGATCTCATTAATTAGAGTCTAACTCCCCAAATTTAAAGAATTGGTCTGAACTTTTTGCCTAGTTAATCCACTTTGGCCATGAATACAGATTCATTCTTTTGGGCTATTGATGAGGGAAAAAAGCTCATATCAGTTTGATTTATTTCCTCACCAATGTTGATTGCATTGAGACTTGATGATCTGAAAAGATATATTTTAGCACCCAAAAACATAAGGAATGTCATATTAGTCAATCTAGTGGACCATCTAGTCTTGTATTCTATTTGTGCCAATGGCACCAGACAAGATTTTTAAGAAAGTCCTCTACAACAAAATGTTATGACTATGGTCTGAATATCCTCTCTGGATTTCTCTTTTTTAGTAAGTTGTTTTCACAGTTCTTTTTAAAATCACTTTTTAATGTTTAAATATCTATGTCACATTATAGCTACAAGGAATCTAGAGTTATTTGGCAACAGTCCTATGCCATAGTTCAGTGCTATTATTTCTATTTGTAGATATGGATATGTAAACATTGAGAGGTTAATTGACTTGGGTAAGGTCATACAGACTTTATGTTTCAAATTTATTTAACTTTCTGATCCATGACATCTTTCATAAAAATATTAGAAATATAAACTCCAAAGGCTTGTTCTATATTTAGAATCTCTTCTGATGTCAAATTAAAAACACTAAAGAGTTTATATGAGCAAGCGCTAAAGGACTGGGTACAAAAAAGAAGGCTGTAATTAATACTTATAATAATTTACATTTGAACGATGTTTTACAGATTAAAAGGATTTCCAAGTATATTCTCTGGTAAGATCCTATGAGATCCTCTGAAATGTTATAGGACCTTACAACAAACCCAGTTAGGTAAATAGTGCAGATAATATTCTCACTTTATGGATAAGAAAACCAAGGCTCAGAAAGATTAAATGACTTATGGAAAATTACATAACTACTAAATATATTGTAGCAGCAATGAGAACCCAGGTATTCTGACTTAACTCAGGGATCATTTCACTAGATCAGCGCTTCTTAACCTGATTTTGGTTGTCACTGATTGCTTTGGAAGCCTGTGAAACCTATGGTCCTCTTTTCGGACTAATGTTTTTAAATGCATAAAATAAAATATATGGCATTACAAAGGAAACCAATTATATGGAAATAGAGATATCAAAATATTTTTAAATCAATCTCACAAATCTCCTGACTAGACTATTCTGCTAATTTGTATACTATTTCAGAAAACTGGATACGCCATGCAAAAATAGGCATCTATTTCTTGATAATCATATTTTTAAATGTAAGGTAACATCTAGGAGATCTATGGAAAAATAGGTGGGTCCATCACATAGAGAGAGGGAGTAAGAACCAAAGGCCCATCCATGCTCCATTTGTAGGCAATGTCAAGATATCTAGAAGAAGCTCTTGACTATTTTAGGTTAACTACAATCCACATCTCATGGTTTGGGGAAAATATGGCAAAGAATCATATAAGATGAGAAGGTAGATGGGTTACAATCTGCACCATAGAGGGAAGTATGGATATTGATGAGATTATATGTCTGAGTACTGAACAATGAAATATTCAAATGAACCAACATTTTTTTTATCATATCAGATGGTAAAGGTAAAGCATTTTGAAAACCTAAAACTATATAGATGTTGGCTTTATTTACTTTATTATTTATATTTAGAGATCTTTACTTGTTTTCTCCCTTACCTTCAATATCCAATCAAATTGACAGTTCTGTGGCTTTGATTTATCTAAAGTCTCTTTCATCATTTCCATTTGTTCACTATCTTCATTTAGGCACTCAGGGTATTTTTAATTGCAATACTTTGTAATAGCTTCCTATTGACTTTCCAATCCAATCATACTTATATTACTCTCCTGTTCAAAAATTTCAATAGTTTTCCAATGCTTAAAAACAAAATCTCCATGTTTTAGTCACTCCAAGATACCCCTCCACAATAAACTTTCAATCGCTAAATTCCAAAATATGGTCTTTACCATTCTGCCATCTTGTTTTGCCCTCTTCTGACTCACGGCCTCTGTTCACATTATTTTCTATTCCTGGAATGGACTCTCCCCCAAGCCCAATCACTAGTCAAAAAACACATGGCATGTTTATCAAATTTGCAGATTAAACAAAGATTGTAGGAAAAGTTAACACCTTGGATGAACAGAATTTGGCATCAAAAAAAGATCATTTGGTCTTAAATACAAAGGAGACTAGATTTTTAAAAACATAATTCTGCATTTCAAATCCTCTTTATGGGATGCTACTGTAGAAATATAGTGATTTAAAAATTATAAACTATGATCTACACCCTATTTAGAATCCTGTTTAAGGTGAATCATATTGAACTCATGTTTTTCAATATGAACAATTTGCTAAGTACTTACTTTGTGACAGGTACTCTGCTAATCTCTGGGGACACAAAGAAAGGCAAAAACACCATTCCAGGCATAAAATGTCTCACATTCTAATGGGGAATAAAACATGGAAAGCACTGTATACCTGTAAAATGTATTCACAGCAAATGGGAGATATTTCAGAGAGAAGGCACAGGTGGGAGTAGTAGAGTGGGGACAAAAGGTAAGATTTTACTCAAATCTTGAAGGAACTCAAGAAAGCCGGAAGGCTAATGTGAGGAGGGAGAGCATAGGGAACAAGAGAGTGAATACAAACATATATATAACAGCTTTTTTTTTTCCAGTGGCAAAGACCTGGAAAATGAGAATGATATTCATTAATGGGCTTCTTCTTTCCTTCTTTCTTTACTTCTTCCTTCCTTTCTTTTTCTTTCTTTCTCTTTCTCGCGTCCTTCCTTTCTTCCTTCTTGAAGTGAGATAGATCTGAGTTCAAATACAGCCTCAGATACTTTCTAGTGAAGGGAACAAGAATTTTTAGGTGTCTACTATGGCAGCATGCCAAACACTTTACTAATTATAATTTTTTGTAATTACTAACTAATTTTATAATTAATAATTCCAAATTATTATTTGATCCTCACAACAACCTGGTGAGGTAGGGGCTATTATTATCCCCATTGTATTGTTGAGGAAACTGAGACAGACAGAGGTTGTGATGTGACCAGGGTCACAGAGCTAATAAGTATCTGAGACCAGATTTGAATTCAGATCTTCCTGTCCCTAGGACCACTTCTGTTTCTTCTGTACCACTTAACTACTTCTAGCTATGTGAGCCTGGGCAAGTAGTTTAACTTCACTATGCCTCACTTCCTCATTTGGAAAAAATAGGAATAGTAATAGCACCTGTTTCTTCGATTGTTATGAGAATAAAAAGAGACGATATTTATAAAGTACAATGTAAATGCTTTTGTTGTTCAATCCTTTCACTACTCATGACCCCATTTGGGGTTTTCTTGGCAAAAATACTGAAGTGATTTGCCATTTCCTTTTCCAGCTCATTTTAAATATGAGGAAACTGAGGCAAAGAGGGTGAAATGATTTGCCAAGGATCACACAGCTAATAAGTATCTGAGAACAGATCTGAACTCAGAAAGATGAGTCTTTCACACTTCGGGCCTGGCACTCTATCTACACTGCACCACCTAGCTCTGCAATATAAATGCTAGCTTTTTTTCCAGAAGAGCTGTGGGTAGCAGTGAAGATAAATGCTTAATTTTGGGAAAAAATGAAAAAAAACCCTGTTTTTATATTTCATAAGCATGCAGTATTGAAGTAATTGAATTCATATGTCTACATTAAGACTGTAACACAGTATAAGCTTTGCAGATAGCTGCCTGGCTAATAAAAAGTACTCAATGATGCTGTGAATCTCATATAAAAATTAACAAAACAAACAATAATATTGGTAACACATTTTTCCTATGTTCTTTCACCATTCTTTTGTTCTTTTCAACAGGAAGGGGATTTAACTCTTCAGTTGCATTCAATAACCATTTATAGAATATCCATGGTATGAAAAGCACTTTGTTGTACTGAGGGAGACACATAAGAAAGGTGCAAAGTTAGAGCTGGTCTGGTTCAAATGAGGTAAGGATTATTTCTGGTTGGAAAGGGCAGGAGAGGTGACATGGGAAACTTTACATTTAAGCCTTAAATGCTAAGTAATTTGCAGAGATTGACATGGAGTGGGGAGGCTAAGAGAAGGGGAATATACTGAACCTGAAGGGGAAGGTGTTGAATACCAAGTTAAAGATTTGGGTTTTTTTTTAACAAAGAGCCATAATAGAGAGCTAGGCATACTGGTGAGAAAGCCAGGAAGACCTAGATTCAAGTTCCGTCCCTGACATATACTGTCTGCATAACTTTTGGGCCAGTCAATTATTATCTCAGTGATCTAGGGAACTCTCTAAGGCTATAGGATTGTTGAAAAGATTCTGACCTATGTTGAATGAGGACATTTCCTCACTCATGTGTTCCCTATACTACTGAAATCTCAGGTGTTTTGCCTGTCCCTATTGCTAGGAACCACAGAATGTGATTAGACCCACATTACAAAAGATGTTTGGTAGTAAGGTGCATTGGGGAAAGGGGGAACTAAGACCAGAAAGAACAGGTAGGAAGATACAACAAATGTCCAGAGCAGAAGTTATGAGGACTGGGGGAGTGGCAGCAATGGGAACGGAGAGGTACAAGAGACACTGGACAATAGACAAGACTCAGTGACTGATTGGATGGGAGGTCATGGAGAAAAATGGGAAATGAATCAGAAAAACAACTTTTAAGTTTCAAGTTTGAGTGAATGGGCATATTAAAGTGATAATTAAAAGAAATGAGTAAGACAAATAGAGAAATATTCTGAGGACAGGAGAGGAAGGTGATGGGCTCAGGATCAGAGATGGCAATCTTGCTCATTTGTCCTGAAGGTGTTTGTAATCTTAGATCACCTATGTATGGTAAAATATACTTTATTATGTCTTATCACGCACAGCTGGCTATTTTGACACTTTAGAAATAGTAAATGCTAAAAATAATAATGAAAGTATTGGATCTCTGTAGAAATTCAATGCATTTATTTCAAATTCATATCACATGGGTCCTTTTTGACACAAATACTAACCTGAATCTAACTCCTTATACAATAAAGTGCCTTTGAAAGCTTATAGATCAACTCTAATAATATACATCCACCAGCTACATTATGGAAAACATAGCATTTGACATATTCATAATACAGAATATGAATCACAGGGTTTTGTGAAATGTCATGATCTTTGAATGTGCTGAGAGTTTTATTTCAATCTGAGAATTAAATGACACTTCATCTTAAACAACCGGGCTTTTTAGTGCCTCTTTCGCACTGAGATAATATTAAATAAATGTATGTAACAGAAATGTTTTCATTACTCACTAATAGCTAGCATGGGTGTTAACATATACAAGAGATTTTTATGTAACACTTTAGCATTTTAAGTTTAAATATGCAGAATAGGTCAAAAGAGGTATATTTCATTCCTAAAGAAAAAGCAAATCAATCCAACTGAAGTACACACATTTCTGACTACTGTCAAAAATGATGCCTATCATATGTATAGAAGTAACACATCTTAAAGGCAGTTAAAATACTATCAACCAAAATACAGTTTTTTGGAGACATTTGTTATGATGTTGAGTGCCTCTCCCCCAATGGCCTTGTATTTAAATATCGTTTTTAGTATGAATTCTATATCTGCTTATATATGTACGTGATGTTTCCCCCGATAGAATGTAAGCTTCTTGAAAGTGGATGGAATTATTTCATTTTTTGTCTTTATATTCCTAGCACCCAGCCCACAAGTACAAACTTAATTATTATTGCTTTTTTACCAATTGAGAACAAGGTCTGTGATTACCTAATGTATCAATATACACTGTAAGATTTGGTTTGTATATGACCATCTATAAATACATATTAAAACAGACTTTTTTTTACTTTATGTTACATACACATATACACTTAATATGGTGCTTTGCAGTAGTAAGTACTTCATAAATACTTTTCTTGTCTGTTCATTAATATACATTATGCTTACAATATATAATATATTCCAATACATCTGTGATCTCATTGACATGGGCATTCCCTCTAATAGTACAGAGCACAATTTATCCATTCCTGCTCATCTTGTATAACTCTATTCTTTTCTTAAATTCAGTTTTATCTTATTTTTAGTATCAAATTCTCTCCCTCCCACTTTTGCCTCCTTTACCCATTGAGAAAGCAAGAAAAATAAAGTCTGTACAAAGATGCATAATCATGCAAAGCAAATTCCTGTATCAGCCATGTCTGAATCTCATCATTCTTCATCAATAAATTCACCCCAGGAATTTCACTACATATTCTGGAGATATTGTCATATTCTCTAGATATTCAAGAGTTCTTGGCAACACAGATTGGCTATCTATTGGTTATCCTTTTCTCTTGCTAATAACCATCTCATTGTCTCTCTCTCTGCCTCTCTTGGTCTCTCTCTCCCTCTGTTTTGTCTCTGTCTGTGTGTGTGTCTCTCTGTCTCTGTGTGTATCTCTCTGTCTCTTTCTCTATCTCTCTGTCTCTGTCTCTCTCTGTCTCTCTTTTCCATCATCTACATCTCTATTATTTTGTTTATTTCTATCATCTCTATGCCTATGTCTATGTCTACCTCAATCTTCATCTCTATGTCTGTATCAGAGTGTATATATGCCTAAACTTCAAACACATATTAGAAAAATATATTTAACATGCATATATATGAACATTTGTATACAGTGTATATGTAAAACCATCATATAATTACATCTTTATTATTCTCAAATGAATGATGGAGCAGTATTACTCATAAATTGACACTGAGCAATTTGGTTAATGTGGACAATTATAAGAAAATTCAGATTTTGAGTCCTCAGAACTTTGATGGCTATCTTTGTGAAAATATAATTACATAAATAATTATAATTATATTCTATAATTATATAAATAATTATAATTATATTTATATAAATAATTTAAATTTTACAGTACATTAAGGAATGGAAATTCATTTAAAGACTAGAAGATATTAAGCCTTTGAATTTTTCTTTCTTTTTGAGGTTGACCTGTTTCAACATCTCAATTCAGGAGATAAGGTTATCTGTGAATTGATAGAAAATGTAATAACAAATTTCTTTTTAACAAAGAAGAAATCATTACATATATAAAAATCATGGTCTACTACTAGCACATGCAGAAAGACATACTGAGAACAATTAAGGAAGTATAAACGTCAATCTTGGGACTTTTTTTTTCAGACCTTTTCCACTCTAGTCACATCTTCTTCTTGACAGATTTCCCCTTATAATGATCCTCAATATGTAGTGTCCAGAACTGACCAAGCTTCCATAGATATGTGCCTCCATTTATGACTTTAAATGAACAAATTTATTAATAAATTAGTAATTTTTGTTCTGAATCTCCCTTAAAACTCATATTTTCAGTTTGAATTTAGACATTTGTAAATATCGATATATTATTACCTCTCTTACATTTCAACTAGTCCTATGATCTACAGACATTACCTCCTCACCAGCTACTATGCTCTTCTCAGAATGTCTCCATTCTGGGGCCTTCTCTAATGATGAAGTAAGTCCTTAGAACAAACCTCCATTTCATGAAGAGCCCAAGTCATGCTCACTTTCACTACCAGTTCAATCACTATCTAGATTTCTCTATCTTCTTTCCAACTACCAAGCAACATGAGGATGCCCTCTCCTCTACTATGCCCTTTCTAGCTCTTCTTCATCATATTCTTTTATTAAGATAAAAATTTCTTGAGGGCAAGCATTCTTGGTTGTTTGTATTTGCAGCTTAGCATGGTGCCTGGTAAACAGTAACTGCTCTGGGCAGCTAGGTGTGGCAGTGGATAGAGGACCAAGCCTAGAGTCAGAAAGACCTGAACTCAAATTTGGCATCAGATCCTTTCTGGCTGTATGACCTTGGGCAAGTCACTTACTCCTGTTTGCCTCAGCTTCCTCATCTGTAAAATGAACTGGAGAAGGAAATGGCAAACCACTCCACTATTTTTGCCAGGAAAACCCCAAACGGGGTCATGCCAAGTTGGACACAAATGAAATGACTGAAGAACAATAATTGTTTTAACTTCTCAAAGACTTGGGCCACATCTTCTCATACTCTTGTACTCTCCAAAGCAACTAGGACCTTGTTCCGTATAAGTCAGCTCTTGATAAACACTACTGACATTTTGCAATGGGGAACACTTTTTAAAAAGTATCACTAGTACTAATAACATTTACTACGATGTTCTTATCCTTGTGTCAACTTAAGTTACTAGTATAATGTGAACATTCAAGAGAGAAAGATTCTCTCTCTCCTAGTCCAAGGCCAAGAGAATGATAATGGATGATCTTCTACTTTAAAAAGAAAAACAAACGAACAACTTTTGAAGGGCATAGTTAAACAGGAGACATATGTAATTTTAATTAAGCATATACTGTATTTTTTTAATACTCTCACAGCCTCTAATCCTATTCCTTATCTGGAAATCTGCAGATTGGGCTGTATTCTAAAACATAAGATAGTACCTATAAATTAATCATATGCTAGCTCTCATCAATCAGGATACAATTCTGCAATGAGCCCTTACACTCACAACCTGTTCTTGTAGAGAGGCATGGAAAGCCTTTGCAGATACACCAGCAGTTCAAAACAACAATGCCAGCTGTAGCTCATTCCCAGTGGGATCCAGATACTTCTGTTTCACTTTTGAATTTTGATTTTTTTTTACTTTCAGATTGTTCTTTCAGGTACCGAAGAGAGAGGCTTGTAAAGTAAAACAAATTACCAATGACATATTTGCTTTGTAAAAAAGCACATCTATAATAAGCTAGCTTTGTAAAAGCCCAAATAATGACATTTTTGAAATTACATGTCAATGCAATGTAATTTTAGTGGAAATTTTTCAAATTCCCATTATGCTGTTTTACAAAGTGTCAGATTATATTCTGCAATGCCATCCAAGGCACTTGACAGAATTTTTCTTCCACTTTTTCTCTTTCTTTTTACCTTTTAAAATTTGTAAGGCAACTTTGTGGTTGTAAAAGTGAGGGGAAAAGAAGAATGGTATGAATTAGACATAATGAAAACAGCTACATGCATCCTTTGCCAATGTAGACTATTTCTCATTTGTAAATGCCCCACTATTTCAGCCATTAGTCTCCTTTCCACAGCCCGCTAGTCATGGCAGATTGTGTAGTAAAAATAGACAAACAAATTTTCATTTGTGAAGTTGGTCTGAAGATGAATTCATGACTCTAGAACAAATAAGCAAAAGAATAGAATATTACCCTTGAAATATTCATAGAATGCAACGATGGGATTTGTCTGTAGTATTCAATAACCTCAATTATAGTACCTGAGATAAATTTGAAAAATGAGCACATGCCAAATCATTTGTGTGCATATGAATACACGTGTATTGTGGGGTGGGGATGGGGGATGGTTTGGAATGAAATGATCAAAAAGACATTTTCCCCAAAATATTTATTCTAGGATTATTTACATCACTTCTCATTTTAGGTGAGTAGAATAGCCTCTTAACTGGTTTACCTGTCTAAAATTCCTCCGTTCTCCATTCTATCCTTTGCACAACTACCAAAATGATATTCTCAAAGCCCAGGTCTGACATAGCGCTCTTCTGCTCAAAAACTTCCACTGGTTCATAGTTGCTTATAGTTGCTTCCAGGGTGAATATAATCTCTTCTGGGCATCTAAAGCCCTTCTCCAACTACCATTCCAGGGTTATATATCTCCTTTACCCACTATACACTTCAGTGAAATTGGTCTCCTTGCTCTTCCTTCTACATGACATGTGCCAGCACATAGCATATTGCCTAACACATAGCAGATGCTTAACCAGTGCTTCTTGATACATGACCTTTATCTACCACTCCCTGACCTTTATATGTTTTTTGGAAATAGTTTCATTTCTGTTTTTGTATCTCTAGTAAAGAGCAGCCCCAGAAACATAGTAGGCACTTAATAAACGTTTTCTGACTGTTGATACAAGGGAAATTGTCAGGAGGAAAAAGGATGGACTAGGTAAGATACTATAATAAATATGAGGAAAGAGATTATTTCTAGCTGATAGAATTTGGAAATGAGATGGAATCTGAGCTAGGACTCAAAAGATGGGTAAATATTTCAAATGGTAAAGATATGGAGAGGGCACAGTCAGGGTATAGGGAAAATGTGTATCAATGTCAGATCTGGGGGAATGTTTAGAGAATGGCAAACAGTCTAGTTTTACTGGAGCATAATGCACATCAAGGGGAGTTTGTGGATAGCTGTGAATGCAAAGAAGCTTGGACTTAAAGGAAAGGAATGCCTCTGATATCTCAGCACGGATATGATAAGAGCAGGTCTGTATCTTGGAAATTACTTTGTTGCAATATAAAGGATGGATTAGAAGCATTGGGGGAGATTAAATATAGACAGACCAGAAAAAAGGCTATTACAATAGGAAAAAGTAATGAGAGGCAATGATGCCATGGACTAAGATGGTGGCAACAGATAATGGAAATGATGAGTGAACAGATCTCAGAGACATTTTAGAGGTAGAATAGATAAATTTTCTTGATTGATTGGATAAGAGAGTGGGAAGAGAGAAGGAGGAATACCATTAATAGAAAAGAAATGGGGAGGAGGAAGAGATTGAGGGAAAGAGGGAAAGCAACTTTGTTGATAAGCTGACTTGGAGATCTCATAGACATATTAAAAGTCAGTTAGACAGGCTCAAAAGGACTTTCAATCAAGACTGAATCTCTGGGAGAGGTCAGGGATAGATCTTTGTATTTTGTGATCATTCCTACAGAGGTGACAGTTGGAAACATTTGAAAAGAAGAGAATCTCAAGGTAAAAAATGTGGAGAGAGAAGAGGACCAAAGACAGGGAGAGATAGCAACAAAACAAATAGAAGAGTAGCTTAGGAGATAAGAGAAAAAAGATGACTATAGTATCTTGAAAGTCAAAGAAAATAATATGTGTATGTATGTATGTACATATGTCCGTATGCATGTATGAGTGGTTAACCTAGCAAATGCTATAGAGATATCAAGAAGATGCCATTGATGACAAAATGTTTGAAAGTCAAGTGGACCTAGAGATAGAAGATAATGAATACCTATCTATAGAAGGCAACAACATTGTTCTGTATCAACCTAAATATTCAATAATTGAGCCAGAACATTTGCAATCATAAGAAAAATAGGGACATCTTGGTGACGTGATGGATAAAGCACTGGGGCTGGAGTCAGAGATACTCAGATATGTAATACCTGTGTGACTGTGAGCAAGTCATTTTACCTCTGTAGGCCTTAGTTTCCTCATCTGTAAAATGGGAATAAAAATGGTACCTACTACCCCCAAGGTCGTTGTAAGTTAAAAATGAGATAATTGTCAATCACTTAGCATAGTACCTGGCACACAGTAAGTACTATATAAATATTAGTAATGATGATAACTATTAAAAATGCTCTAAAATTTCTACTAATTAGAAAAATGCAAATTATAACAACTCTGAGATTCCACCTAACACTCATCAGAATGGCAATGATGTCAAAAAAGGAAAATGACAAATGTTGGGTGGGCTGTGGAAAAACAAGCACATTAATCTACAACCATTCTGGAAAGCAAATGAGAATTACAACAAAAAAATTATTAAACAGAGTGTTCCTTTGGATTCAGAAATACCAGTGCTAAGCCTATACCCAAAAGAGATCAAAGAAAGAGGAAAAGGTTCTTTATGTATAAGTTATTTAAAGCGCCTTCTTTTTGTGATGGTTAAAAAACCTGGAAGATATGAAGATGTATGACAATTGAGGAAAGACTAAATAAGCTATGGTACGTGAATATGATAGAATATGCTGTAAGAAATGAGGATTTGATGATTTCAAAAAGATATTGAAAGGCTTTTATGAATTGAGGAAGGCTGAACTGAGCAGAACCAGAAGAATACTTAATGCTTTAATATCAATATTACAAAAACAATTTTGAAGATATGTATAAACTCGAAATTATTAAAACCAGGGTAACGATTTATACAATGACAACAATGCTATGAGAACAAAAACTTTGACAGCTGTGAGGACTCTGATCAATATAATGACCATTAAGGATTCTAGATGAAAATGATGAAAAATGCCAACATGCTATCTATTATAGAGAGGTGATGAAATTCAGGTACAGAACATGCATACATACATACATATGTACATATGTGAGTGTATGTATATATGCACATGTGTATATGTCTATATATGTGCACAATATAAAGATGTATTGTGTGCACATACACATTCATATCTATATAGATCAATTTGGGGGATTTGTTTTGCTTGAGTATATATATTTGCTACAAGAAATTTTTCTTTTTCTTGTCTTTTTTTCCAATGGAATGGCAGTGGGAAAGAAAGAAAATAGATTTCTGTTCATTTAAAAAAGAGAGGTGAGGAGGTACTATAGATATGACATGTTATGTGCATTTTTATATGAGGTTACTATAGTATTAGTTTTAGTTAACTCTTACTTTGGTACAAGGGACTTCTAATGAAGTGGGAGTAATCTGTAATGTGTGCAGTATAAAAATGAAACCAATAAAACAGAAAGTGACAAAGAATTAGATTAGTTTTTCCATATGTTCAAGAGAATACATGCTTGCTGGAGAGACAGCAAGGTACGGTGAAAAACACTGTCGGGTTAGAGGCATTAATGGCCTGGCTTTGAATCTAGTGCCTGATAAGTGACCACGAGCAAGTCACTTGACTTATTTGAGTCTTGGTGTCTTTATAATGATGATAATGCTTCAGAGGACACTTGGAGGGGGTTCTTAGGAAGGCATGGCTGTACATGTTAAAAGTCCACAATAATAAATGCTAACAATTATGCATTGAGATAAGATTCTAAAGTGCTTTGCATAAGTTATCTCATTTTATCCCCACAACTTTGGGAAGTAGATATTCTTATCATTATTCTCATTTTATAGATGAAGACACTGAGAGAGGTAGTGACTTGCCCCAGGCAACATAGCTAGTAAATGTATGGAGCTAAATTTGAGTATGAAGTTTGCACATGGGTAGTGTCACAACTAACAGAAGTGAATGAGGACTGAAGACACACGAGGAGCTCATGCCTAAGAGATACAGGACAGAATGCTCTACCAACCAACACTTCAGAGGGTGACCAGAGGGAACAGTATTGCCTTCTCCTCCCTAACAATGGTTTACATTTATTTTATTGCAGTTTTTGTCTCTCTAGTCAGTACAATGAGGACTTTAGAAAGATTCCAATAAATATCTAAATATAGTTTTTTATAGAAGCTCTTCTTTGTATGGTATCAGCATCATTGCATTCTGACCAGATCAAGATGTAAACAAAACATTTTCATCGGACTAGCTATAATTCATTCTGTGAAAGAAAAATCCACAAAACTTCATTTTACTTTAATAAAGAAACAGAATAAATAAAGTTATAGCACATCACAATCCCCAAAGAACTGAAGTTGGAAGTTACTTTAGGGGTAACGGAAAGTTGTAGTATGGATTTAAATAAACTATAGCATATGTAAAATTGCACACCAAAAGCAGCATAAAGGATATTATCATGGATCCTTTTATCCATCTGAATTTTTCTTTTAATTCACAAGTTAAAAAATAAATTTAAGAAGGAAACTGATTACACTGAAATTAAGGTGTATTTTTTATCTCATCCAAGTACATAGATTGACCTCCTCCCAGGTTAAGAACCTGCTGCTGTGGAGAAAGGGTCCAGCATCCTATGTGTGCCATTAACATGAGGACATAGTCAAGGGTTGAATAGGATGAAAAGGTAAAACGTACACCATTAGGAGAACCCACATAGATGAAATTCCTGACTCATCAGGGTCAAGCTAAAACATAAAGAATTCAGATATTTTTTCCTAGTTCCCTAAGATAGGGTTGTGTGTTTTGGGATGGGGGTGAGGGTTTAATCCTTAAATGAAAGATATATGACAAAGAAGTCCTTAGGCAAAATGACACTTTTTAAATACAGTCCATACTTTGTGCAAAGAATTTTTATGTGGCTTCTGGTAAGACATATTTGTTTACTCTGATATTATATTCAAATCGCTTATTTACTGATTTCAGGGGGAAGTTTGAGAATTTTGACCAGATTTTTTTCCCCATAAAAGAAATTGGCTCTAACCTCCTAAAAGTTGTTGAATTAATGGTGATTTACCAGTTTTAATTATGTAAAAACAAAAAAATGCTGGTATAGAGAAAACATTTTTATTAAAGTACATGACCTTAACATTTCTTTAAAAGACCTCTCTGTTAGAACTAAGATTATCAGATGGATATAGATTGAATTGCTTTTGAATTAGATTAAAAATAAGTAGGTGTCAAAGCAGTATAAGGTATTTTTCAGTGACACCTTGGGTTGCATTCACCACTAAATTTGGCAACTAGAATTTGTGTGACTCAGAGGAAAAAATCTGATAGAGGATGTAATTTACACTCATATATAAATATGGATAACATAGCAAGCCCTTAGTGACAGGACAGGTTATCAAGTCCTAAACTATCATCCTTCTAACCTATCATACTGGAAACTTTGTAAAAAATAAACTTGGGTATTTTAAATGATAAATAAATAAGCCTAGTAGTGTCTTTCTCAAAGTATAGCATGTGTTTGTCCCTTATATAACTTACATTCTGCCACATGCAACATAGAAATATATGATCTCATTAGGCTTTATCTTATCATTCCCTAATCAGCTGCCTAGGAAGTAGGCCATTGATTTTAAGTTTCTGCTTACAGAACATGATTGTTTGCTTGGCTTAACTCCAAAATTTCTTTAAAATCTCCTTAGAGTTCACTTCCCTACCAGATATCTTTAGCCCACTTTTAATAAGCTCCTTGGCTCCTATAATATTACTGCACCTGCTTGAGAAATCACATTTTTTCAGGCAGACAGCAAAGCTATAAAAGAAATGCAAAAGCACAATACTTAAGCTGAATTTAATATGAGAAATCAAATAAAGACATCAATAAAATTCACATTTTAATGCAATCACTGGACACATGAAGAAAGCAAAGTATCCCAAAAGATGATACAAATTCTCACTAATATTCATTAACTTTTCCTATTCCTATATTCCCTCAGGACCTAAATGAATCACTATGAGCAGCCAAGTAAAAAGAAATGCCCTTAACAATTTACTCTCTGATAGCTGCTAAATATATCCATAATCATCGTTCAATATACTGGCAAAAATGTACATATACACATATTAGTGTATGTATACTCAAAGAGCATATAAGTATACAGATACTTTCATATAATATAATTACATTTGCATATATACACAATGTATGTATATGTATATACATGTGTATATATACATATGTGTGTATATATACATATGTATTTACATATACATATAGTATGCATAGGAACATTATATAGAGTGTCCTCCGAGTCTTAGTGTTAATCTATTCAGGCTTAAAGTTATATTAATACTTCTGGGAGAACCTATATATGCATATATATTTCAATGAATACAAGCACAGTGAAATAAGACAGGGCTAGTTAAGTACACAGGGTAGCTGCTTACAATGATGTCTGGTAAAGTAAAGGAGAGGAAGGCCTGTATGCAACAAATTTATTCAATTCTAAGACACATTATGATATTTCCATTCCTTGCTAAAGGAAGAAGTTTTGTGATAATGGGCAAAGTAAATCTTAAGATCCCTTGGGAAGACTGCATTTGTCAGGGATCTAGGGAATTAAAAATCAAGAGGACTTTAAACTGAAAATTAGGAGGAAGAGAGAAAAACCCCCAGATATAACAACAAAGAAAAGCACTATTTGGTATGCTAAGTGTATTATGAACAGCAAATATGATAAATGCAATTGATTCAATATATACATTCAATTTGTCTGTTTTTCAGCAAGACATTAGCAAATTTTCATTATAACATCTAAATAAGTGAGAAGGAAAATGGTAGAACTCGGTGATCCCTTAGCCAAATGGATTTATAATCAGTTTAATAAGCAGACCCAGATAGATCTGATTAGAACATTGATGTCAGCTTTGCAGAGTTCTTTAATGGTGTGTTACAGGGTTTTGTTTTCGGCCCTGTTTTGTTCAATATTTTTATCAATGATTTGGATGAAGATGTAACTGACATACTTTTCACATGTGATACCATTTAAAGCTAAAAGTGACCTTGGAAATTATCAAGCCTTAATCAAACTAAAGGACAAATTTTTGAAGTGTAAGTGCATTATATCATTGTGGTATAGTGGAAAGACCACTGGGGGATGGGAACCAGGGCAACCTGGTTTTCAGTCTTAGCTCAGCCATTTATTAGCCATATAACTTTGGATGAGTCACTTAATTTATTTAAACTTCAGTTTCCTCATGTAAAATAGAGATAATGGTAGTGTGAGTCAACAAACATTTATTAACAACCTACTATGTACCAGTCACAGTGGTAAGTACTGGAGATACAAAGAAAGGCAAACCTACTCTCAAGAAACTCACAATCTAATAGTTATCCTACAAATGGGAATGGGAGTATCAAGTCAGATAATACATGAAAAGACTCAAAGCACATATGCGAACACATTATTTTATAAATATAAACATATCAACGATGTAACAAAAAATGTACAGATATTTAATGTGTGCTCAGGAATCTTAAAAGGACACATGGTTTTTGACTGTTCCTCTTCAAATAGGGTATACAGCTTAACTGGGTGTTCCTTGGTTGTTGGCTCTCCTAGCCAATAAAAGCAGAGGAGAAACTAGGTCTGTTTCTCTATTACCAGGTTAAATTTCTGGTATCAATAATTTTTTATTTCAGCTAAGAATTCTTTTGGAGAAAAGTTCCCCTTCTGTTTTGCTGTGGTCAATAAAAATCTGCATTTTTCCCAAATAATTCCCAATATCCAATCCCACACAGTGATGACCCAAGAACACAGAATCATAGATTTAGAGTTAGAACATGTCTTAGAGGTCATCAAGTCCATCCTTCTTATTTTACAGCTAAGGAAACTGAGGCCCATAGAGGTTATGTGACTTGCCTACAGTTACACTGTTAGTAAGCAGCAGAGCAAAGATTAGAATCAAGGCTTATCTCCAAATCATACCAGTATATGCGGGGATGGGGAGAGAGAAGGAATATTTATGGCTGCAGCTCAACTATCTCGCTCATTGATTATGTGTGGCAAGGGAAATGAACATACCTCATCATCCCCTCCTGCTTTATGCTTTCTCTATAGACCGTTTCACAGAAGCATTGAAATAATGATCAAACATAAATACCTAACATTAAAATCACTGGTGATGTTCAGAGTTTCTCAAGCTTTGCTAATTCTAATAGGTGTACCTGCTAGTTTTCATACATGTAATATCATAAATTATACTAATTATAGCTGTTTTTTTCAGTGACTACTAGAATGTCTCTAACCTTTTCCTCCCTGCCCATCTGTGCTGCAGATAATTCTCAAGTCTTTCTTCTATCTTTTCTCCCCCAGCTCACTAGACCTTGAGACTTGGCTGGATTTTCTTATCACTTTTGCTTTATTGGACTGAAGTCATCCTCCTTCCCTCTGCTCCTCAGGATGTCAAGTCCCACAGCTGTCCTTCCACCTTCCTAATGCCAGAGTGTAAGCTATTGAAAGGAAGCTATCTCTATCCTAATGTTACACAGTACTCATATTATACCTCAAGGAAATTTAATTCAACAAATATTTATTCTCCTAGGTATCTCACACTTTGAAAGATTTTGTTGTTCCATAGAGTTTATAGAGTATTTCAAATTATATCTTTTTAAAAAATTTGTTCCTAAGTTTTTATGGATCAATGCTATCCCAAGTTGATTGTGGCTAATAGTTTGGTCTGTAATAACAATCCAGTTTCGAAATAGTGTACTGGTTGAGTTCTCAAGTACATTTTATGTCTGCATTTGTCATTTGTCAGTCCATGAAAGATAAGTTTCTGATACATTATTCTAGTTAAGCAGCATGGGACAGTGGCTATAGAGTCAGCCAGAAAGACTAGGGTTGAAGTCCCACTTCTGATGCATATTATCTGTGTGACTAGGGGATAATTATCTAATTTCTCAGTACTATCTGGACAACTTTCTTAGTCTTTGCAAACTGCAAAGAAGGTGCTAACCTCCATTAGTAGAGGAGGTTTCTTCATGTGAGTTCTCAATACTGATGAAACTGTAGATCCATTTCCTAATTCTAGTCACTAGATTATCTCTTTCTGGATATGCAGTAGATGCTAATTTTTTGCAGCTTGTAGTTGTGTGTAACAGGATTTCTCCTGCTTCCTTACATATACTGCATTGATTTCTTAATATATATCCCTTAAATATAACTTTTCTGTAGTTGCTGGTGGTGATGCCTTGGTCTCGAATTGCCATTATTACTACCTCTGTTTCTACAAATAAATTTGTGTGGCTCAGAAGCTTATTCTATGCTTTTTTGTTGACATTACTATGTGAGTTCCTGAGGATGTAGCCCACAGAGAGAACTTTGAAGTTATCCTAGGATTGTAGCTATTTCATAAGCTCCATCCAAAGATAAATGAATCATTTTCATTTCCCCTTGACAAATACAATGGTATGTTCCTATTGGCAATCTTTTCTATTGTTCAATAATGTCTGATTATTACAAAAGTAGTTTTGTAGGCTGTTGATTTGTTCATTATAAACTCTGAGAAAGTCTATGAAGCTTCTCTCTCTCTCTTTTTCTTTTTTTTTTTTTTTTAGTGAGGTTCCTTAGGATGACAGGCTCTAGGTTTGATTAACATTGCCTGGGGATCTTATTAGGATACTTTCCAAATATGTGATGGTCCATTTAGCAGTTCTGAAAGCTCATAAGGATACTGGTAATGTGTTCTTCTAGTTAAGCTCTGACTTCAAAATTCCCCTCAGTCTCTAAACATGTAAGTGTAGTCTTAGCTTCCTCTTTAATAGCCTCTTGCTCAATGTGCCTTGCCTGGAGAAGACAAACAGATTTGCAAGTACTGCCTTCATCCATTGGATCAATTTGAAGTCTGGGTTCAAGCCCAAAGATTTCAAGATTTATTTGTTTTCCCTTGGCTTACATGGAGAATTTTATACATATGAAGTTCGAGTGACATTTTTATGTTATTAGAGATAGATGCCTTAGGATGAAGTAACTATATGTTTTTCAGTAGAGCCATATAATTGCATGCTGTCCATGTTTTGATATAATTCTTCAACTTAAAGGCCAGGATTGATGATAAATGGTTGAATTAATATATATTTTTAAATTAGTTTAATCGCTTAAGTGCCAAACACTGTAGTGAGAAGTGGATTTACAGAGAGAGAAAACAAGACAAGACTCTGGTCTAAAGGAGTTCAGATTTACTTGGGGGATATGACATAAAAGAGTTCAGCTGCAGAGTGAATAGAACTAGGCGGAATCATAAAAGGCTTATACTGTCTCCTTGCAAGATGTCATATTTTTTTAACCAAGATTTCTTCACATTATTGTATCTTGTGTGTTTTAAACAGAAAGTAGTTTGCTATTAGGAAACCAAAGACTAATTTAACATTTTCACCATGCATGTATTTATTTTGTATACTTCACTTAGGACTAAGCCATGAGTGTGGGATTGAATCAAAGGATTTTCAATAAGCAACAAAGGTTGATGTTATAGCATTTTGGGTAGGTTGTTCAGTAATTATTGAGTTGATGAATTTCTATTTGCACTCCTAGGACTTTTTATTAGTACATTTGTTTTGTTTTGCAACAAATATATTGTTTTGTGGTGTTTATAGAATGCTGGAGTGATATAAGCTATTAATGCTTTGTTTTAATATACAAACATATTTCGCCCATTTTTGGAGGGTTCACTAGTGTTCTAATCTTTTAGTTTTAAACATGCGATGCCTTTTGTTAAGATGGGATTAGCCTTACCTCACAGATGAAACTGATAAAATGTTTTTCTAGTAATTCATGTATCTTTATGAAGCATTTAATTCAATAATTATGGAAAAGTCCATCAGAGAAAAAAAATAAGGGAATGTCTCACAAGGCCACACAGCTACCATAATGATCACATGAAGCCTATGTGGTATGTTACCCTCTTTAGCATTGTCCTATTCTGCTGTTACCTCCCACTAACAACATTGAAGACAAGCCATCACCATCAAAATGATCATTATCATCATCATCATCATCATCACTAATTTTTTTCTGTTAGAAATGTCGGTTCAATATCCTGAGCTTAATAATATATGGACTTCCCAAAGGCATGTCAATTACATGCTTTCATTATTCAGTTGTTAAGTTTCCTCTGATACTATAGGGTGTACTGCTTCTCTTAGATGCCTTTGCTCAGTCCATACTTATGCTGAACTTGGAACAAAGCGCTTACTGTTGAACACAAATTAATTTAATCAATAGGACTCAGTTGGTGATTCAGGGACCTATCGCTATCTCCTTTAACTGTACCATGCCCCTGCCACTCTCATGACTTGTTGCTCCTTGGCCATAGAACTAAGATGAGAAGTGATGCAGAAAACACAGTGTCTAAATTCTTTTTCAAAACATGACTTTAAGAATGAAATTGCATATATCATTAAAGATCATTTTTGAAGGGAAATGACACAAATCTTTTTTTTTTTTTTTTTTTAATTCTTTTTTTTTTATTAACATCTTTAGTTTTCAGCATTAATTTTCACATGCATTTGAATTACAGATTTTTCTCCCCATTTCC
>CM053622.1:583888598-583912064 GCA_028646595.1 Phalanger gymnotis
TGCCCCTTTGTGGGTTCTGTAGTTCTAGAATTGGTTCAGAGCCATTTTTTCATAGGTTTTTGGAGGGACTTGGAGGGGAGCTCACGCCGGTTACTGCTTTCCAGTCGCCATCTTGGCTCCGCCCCCCCCGAAATGACACAAATCTTAAAACAATCTGTGCTCAGTTAGCATAAATTCCCATACAAGAGACCATACTAGTTACATTATCATTTGTAGAACTACTTGTAAGACATTAAGCAAAACATCATCTCCAGCACAGCATGAGAACCTGGAGCATAATTATGTTGTTCCTCGTTGGAAAAGTCTGCGGCATCAGCCTCTGTTTGTCGATAAAGAGACAATTCCACATTCAATGTAGTATAAAGTCTAGTAAATGTTTCTTATAATGTTAGCTCCAAGTTGATGGTTTTGCATTTTTACTTCAATGCTTTTTTTCATCAGAAGTCAAGCTAATTCATTTTTTTCCCGAAGTTTTCCTTTTCACTAATCACATATTTATACAGAATGTCCCAAAAGTCTTAGTGCAGTTTTAAACTTTACAGCTTCAAACTAAAGCTTATTTGAGCTATTAAAACTTAAATCTTCATTAAGACTTTTGGGACACCCTGTATAGTATTTTGAGGTTTACGGAGCACTTTCCTCACAATAAGCATATATAGTAAATAGGTGATGCAGATATTATACCTATTTGTACAAATGTGGAAGCTGAAAATTTGAAAAGCTTAATGACTCACCCCTGGTTACATAGCTAGCAACCAACTTAACTGAGATTTGAACCTAACTCTCTCAATTTCTTCATCATCTATGCTCTCCAGTCTGTGGAAACCTTACCACTGCTTCAACCCAATCTTTCACTCTTCTTTAATCAACAAAAGTAAATAAAGCTGAATTCATGTGCCAAAACATTATATCTTATCCTGTTTGACTTCTAGTAGTGAGCAAGATCTTATTATTTCATATCCTACAATGCTTGGGGTAGATAGAGTGCTACTTATTAGAGATATTCACTAGACTACATCTCATACAATGCTTGGCCTACCACTAATATGGTGACATCACTAAAGAAAGAATCTGACTGCTAAGTGAACCTTTATAAGACGGAGATTTGAAAATGAGAGCTGCCAGAACTACAAAGTACACTACAAATGAGGAAAGTGAAGAGAAGATAATCAGAACAGGTACCTTAAGTAGTCATGACAGAAACTAGGATAGAATTGAAAGAGACAGAAAGACAGACAGAAAGACATACATAAGAGGACCATTTGGTGCAGTGTAGCAATGATGTCTCAAATAGAAGTGTAATGGTTGATCCTCGATGACTCTAGAGATACCATGAGACATTTCAGCCATTCTTCAGCTTGTCCCCACAGTTTCTTGAAAGAACCTCCAAGAAGTATATGTTACCACACAAAAGCGTTTTTCAATAGGGACAAGAGTTCTGAAGTTGCGATATCCTTTCCCACTATGCTAAGGAACCAGAGAGAGAAAAGGCTAATTTGATTATAACTCCCTTGGAATATATATTTGTATCTATTTCTGTATGGATGCCATGAAAACTTTCACTACTAATCATTTCTTATTATTTATATTGTTCTATGTCTTAATTAACTACTTTCCCTTTTAAATCTATATATACCTCTTTTGGTCTGGTAACAAATAATGAATTGAGTGGGACCTTAGCTCACGATTTAACCCAGTTGATTACCTCAAATACCATATTTCCCCATGTATAAGATGCACCCTTTTTCAAAAAGTTTGGGGTCTAAAAACTGGGTGCATCTTATACAGTGGTTGTAGATGTTTTTACTTGCCATTTCCTGCTTTTTTGTGCTTGTTTTTGCGCTCATTATTGTAGTTTTTTACTTGCATTTCCTGCTTTTTCACCCTTGTTGTCTTTGCGCTCATTGTTTTGCATTTGTTACTGGTATATTAAGTTACGTTTTGGGACGTTCTGCCCAGAAGTGGCTGAGAAGAGATTTTCGCACAGTGCTGAATTCAAGTTAAAAGTGATCCAGTTTGCAAAAGTGAATGGAAATCGTGCTGCTGAATATAAGTCTGGTCCTCCTCCAACTGAGAAAACAATCTGAGACTGGCTACAGGAAGAAGAAACCCTACTGAAAATGCCACAGCAGAAGAAGGCCATGAGAGGCAAATCAGCAAAACAGCTTGATTTAGAGAGGGAATTGAAGATATGGATTGAAGAGCAAAGGGCAAATGGAATTCCTGTGTCCACAAAGATGGTTCAGCATGAGGCAAGAAGAATTGCTAATGAAAAAGAAGTTACTGATTTCAAAGGAGGACACAATTGGTACTTCAGGTTCATGAAACAGAATGGACTAAGCATGCATACATGCACCAGACTTGCCCAAAAGATGCCTGAAAGCTATGAGCAGAAGGTCCTTGAACTTCATCATATTATTGTATGAATTTTATGATGAATAAAACTTGAGTTAAATAACTTTATGTACTACATTTGTTTTTCAAATTTCAGGCCCCAAAATTAAGGTGCATCTTATACATGGGGGAAAATAGTAAGCTACAGTTATACTAAGGATGAGAGTAGCAATGGAAGCTACAATTTCATTGTCCTTTTCTTATGACTACAAAACGTGGAGTATTTTTCTAAAATAATTCACACTTCTGATTTTTCTTTATCCATACCTGTAGGT
Organism: Phalanger gymnotis; assembly: GCA_028646595.1. NCBI lineage: Eukaryota > Metazoa > Chordata > Mammalia > Diprotodontia > Phalangeridae > Phalanger > Phalanger gymnotis. The sequence goes on from CM053622.1 coordinate 583,891,268, forward strand.
CAATTTATGGTCTGTAGTATGGCCACATTCTATTAAAATATAATTTTATCCCTGTTAACAGCACTGACAATAGTTTAAATTGGTGGTGTCCAGATTAGTTGCTGGGCTCCTCCCTCGCCTTGCCAATATGACTCTAAGTGCATAATAATAATTCAGAGAGTGAAAAGAAAGGCTAAATCTAACCCTTTCTACAACAGCCAGATGTTGAATTTTTTACTAATGTAATCATACTCTTCCTTCAATGCTTCTTCTGCTATTCAAGTCCCTTACATTCCCTCTTATAAGCCAGACCCTTAGATCCCTCAGGTATCCATAAAATATATAGGTGCAATTGAGAAAATTCTATGTTTATCCTCTGCCCCTTACATCACCTCACGGCTTTAGCAGGTACCTCTAATGATGGGCTGTGTATCCAGGGGCAGAAAGACAGACCCTATCATTTTGGATGGGATAGAGTGATTCACACAGGATGAGAAGGCATGGATGGTTACCTAGCTCACAGATCTCATAGCATTACTTTCTCCCCAAAGAAACAAATAAACCATCCTTCCAGATTTCCCCATTATGGCTGAGGATGCCACCTTGTTTCCAGTAACTCAGATTTTCACAACCTCAAAGTCATCTTCAGCTCCTCACTTTCTATCATCCTCAAATCCACATGCTCAATCAGATGCCAAATCTTGTTGGTTCTCCTCTACAACTATCAAATCCAGTATCTTTTCTCTATTCACCCAGCCATCAATATCATTGAGAACCTCAACACCTCTTGCTAGTACTCCAGCAAGAGCTTCCTAATTAGTCTATCTTACACAAGTCTTACACTACTCCAATACATCCCTAATATTGCTTTTTCAAAGTGATTTTTCCTAAAGTTCTGGTCTGGCCAATTCATTGCACTATTCGACAAACTCCAGTGGTTCTCTGTTGATCCTAGGATCAAATACTATTTCTTCTCCATCTCATTAAAATGTATAATTTCTGTAAGTTTTATAGTATACAGAATTGTTAATAAAATAGAATATACAGTTTATAAGAATATTATATACATATATATAAAGTACCCCCCTCTTATTTACTGATGGGGTATGGAGTCAAAGAAACTTGGGAGGCCACCGGTATAAATAATCAAAGCCAAACTAATGAATGCTTCTCCCCAAAATTGCTCCCTAATTTTCTATATGTGTTTGTTATACCCATTGTTTCCATACTTATAACCTTCAATTTTTTATTCTTCCACATCCCTTATCTTCCATATTTAACTAGTTAATTTTAATTTTACAATATCTCATTTCATCTGATTCAAGGTATGCTCCTGTCACCCCTTATAAAATTTTACTTGCCACCTCAAATTTTCATTTCCTCTTTCCTCTCACTGCTAAAATCCTAGACAATGTAGAGTGTACTTTCTTTAAAACAAAACAAAACATTGTTTAGTTGGCCTGCTTAGTCTCTTTTTCTTGTTCATTGTCCACGTCTCACCCTCTAAAACATGGATACCCTCCATAACTCTAGACTCAATCCAAGGTCATCTCTCTTCTCTCTATTACCTCTCTCTTCATGACCTCACCACCAGGAGTCCAATTATCACCCATATGTCAATTAAATCCAATATAATTCAATCTTTTCTGAAGTACAACTATATATTTCTTCTTGCCTCTGTATATCTCTTTTGGGTATCCCACTGGTATCTTAATTTCAATATATCCCAAACTGAATTTGCCATTTTTGTCATAAAGCCTTGCACATAGTAGGCACTTTATAAATGCTAGTTGATGACTTTACTTTCTTTTCCCCACCCCCACATGCTTATTTTTAATGTCACTTCCTAACTGGTCTTCCTATTACCAGCCTTTATCTTCTTCAATCCATTCTTCAGATAAAAGATAAAATATGTTTCTAAGATTTGCTGTCTTTGGGGCTAAAAGATGTAATTCTTACCCTGACATTAACACCTTTCACAGTCTCACTCAAACTTACTTTTCTGGCCTTTTCTCTCATAATTTTCCTTCACAAACTCTATGTTGCAGACAAAATAAAATATTAGGTGATTCCCAAATTCAACATATCATCTCCCAGCTCTGCATGTCCATGAGGCTCTCCATTATTCCTATAATTAACTGCCTTCTTATCACTGCAATTCCTCCCCAGTTCAGCTTTTATAAGTAGCCTTCTCACTATATTCTCTTCCTCTATAAATAGTTCTGAGTACTTTGTCCAAATTTTCCTTTTTTCTTATTACTTCTTGCTCACTATTATAGTGTATGTCCAATCTACATAATCCCTGTCCCTCTCAATAGAATGCCCCTTCAGGGGCAGAGACTGTTTCATTTTTATTTTCAGATCCCCAGAATCTAGCACAATGTATTGAAAAGAGCAGGCACTCAAAACACATTTTCTGAATTGACTTTCTTAAATTTGTTCCCTACCTAACATACTTTCAACTTCCCAGTTTAGGTTCTCATTAATTCCCATTACACTATTTCATTTGTCTCCTAAACAGTCTTTTCTTTCTGCCACCAGTCTTTCTTAATTTTTATTCATCCTGCACAAAATTGTCAGGTGGATTTCCTTTATGTGCAGATATGATATCGTGATTTCATGGCTCGAAAACTTCAGTGGCACCTCCAGTGGCCACTGAACAAAAGCCTGACTCCTTAACCTGGCTTTCAAGATTTTCCAAAATCCTTAAAAACATAACTTTTCTGGGATTATCATCTTTTTTAATACTATGTTATGGAAATGCTTATTTTATTTTATAAATTAGAAATAAAATTAAAAAAGAAATATACCTTTTCTGGAATTGCCTCACAATACTCTCCTTTATATGCTGTACATTCACCCAAAACTGAATTATATTTCTTTAAAATGTTATAGCCTTGTCCAACTCTGTGACTGTTTATTCCCAATCTCTGAAATGTCATGCCTTCTCCATCTGCTAAAATCCTACTTACCCTTTAAAGAACAAGAACATTTGCTGATTTTTGAGGTGTAAATGCTCACACTGAACACTGGACAGTAAGCTCTGGCTTCAGCATAGTCCTGGCTGTAGGCCCCAGACTCAGTCCGTATTGGATCTGTGACCAACACTAGGGTCAGAGCCTCACAGCTGTCAGATCTCCTCAGATATTGAGCCACTACAGTCCTCCTCATACTATGCAGGCTTTTCTTCTCAATGCTTGCAGGTCTTTGTTACCCTGTGCTGGCCTCAACTGGAAAAATGACCCATTGTAGTTTTGCCTTAATTTTCCTGACTACAAGTCAGTCTGGTGCTTTTTCTCAGTCTTCATTTGGATAGCTATAGGAGTGAACTGGGCTATAATGTTGCTTCATACTCTTTGCTAGCCTCAGATTCCATAATTCTGTGACATGTCACAGTTAATGTGAAGCAATAATTAAATTCCATACTCTATGAAAAGTTAAATATAATTAAGCTTTGGATATCCTCTTCTATTCTATAGGAACAACTAATAACTACACATATTTTGATATTAAAAAGATAGGAATCTAAAATTTTAAAAAATACCCTATATGTCTATCTCATAATATAGATTAGAGATAAATGGATTTGCATTTCATATTGCAATTTTAGATTGTAAACCCTGTCCTCCACAGGAACCAACAAAGGATTAATGTTTGTTTGTTTTGTCATTTAATTTTTTTTAATTTTAGAGAGTCTTTATGGTTCCTTTCAATGACTTATTATTTTATTTTAATTTTTCTATTTCTTCCACTATTACTTTCAAAATAGTTGACTTTTAAAAGATATCAATACAAACTACATGGTTGAGTTGTAGGCTAGTCTACCATATTGCAAAGAAATGACAATAATTGTTTTTAATTGGGCATATTTAATCTATAAGTGAACTACAGTAGGTCTTTTCTTATATTCATAAACCCTTTTGTAAAAATGTTTTAGGATTATACCTGTTGGATCAGGAACATAACCTTCTTCAAGAAATTAACAATTTTCAGAAGGAGAAATCAATATAATCAACAAATATATGAGAGAATGTTCCAAATTCCTAATAATAAGAGTAATGCAAATATAGCATGGCACAGCCCCAGCAAATTGGCAAAGATAATAAAAAGTGGAAATATTTAATACTGAGGGGTTACGGGAGGATAAGAACACCAAGACGCTATTAGTAGAACCGTGAATTCTTCCAACAGCCCAAGGAAAATAATTTAGAACTAAGCTTAAAAAAGGAGGGCTAAATTATTTGTCCTCTTTGACCCAAGTATACTACCACTAGAAATATATCCTAACAAGATAAAAGGAAGGAAATTCCAAAAGATTTATAGCAGCTTTTCTATAAATATGAAGAAAGAGCCAATAACATGATTTCCCTAAATTGCAGGTCCAATCATGCCACTGTTCTACTCAATATAATCCAGTGGCTCCCTATTGCCTCCAGGATCAAATACAAAATTCTTTGTTTGGCATTCAGAGCTCTTCATAACCTAGATACCTCCTCGTTTTCTAATCTTAAACCTTACTCCTTTTTATTTTGATATAGTACAGCCTGGCCTCCTGGCTATTCCACAAACAAGACACTAGGCTCCAGACATTTTCTCTTGCTGTCCCCATGGTGGGATGCTCATCCTCCTCCTCTCTAACTACTGAACTCTCATTTCCTTTAAGTCCCAGCTAAAATCCTACTTTCTGCAGGAAGGCCCTCTTAATTCTGGTGCCTTCCCTCTGGTAATTATTTCCCATTTTTCCTGTATATAGTTTGCTTTGTATATATTTGTTGACATTACTCCCCATTAGATGGAGCTCCTTGAGAGCAGGAACTGTCTTTTGCCTCTGTTTGTATAGCTTAGCACAATACCCATCACATAGCAGGTGTTTAAAAATGTTTATTGATTGATTAGAAATAAAGGTGGGACCAAACAATTTGGGAAGAGCTGAACAAAATGTGAGATATGAACATAACGCAAACATATTGTACTTTAAGAAATGATCAATATAAGAATTCAGGAAAAAAATGTTAAGGAAAGTATATCTGAATTGATGAAGAAGAAAAATGAAACAGACCCCTCTATTCTTTCTGAGAGATAGCAGACTATGGGCATAATCAATGTGTTAGCTAGTTTTGCTTAAACGTATTTCTCTGTTATAAAGGATAGTTCTTTCATGCCATAGTTCTTATGAAGTAACAGTGGTGAGGAAAAAAGCATAAATAAAAATTATATATTTTTAAAAATCACTGTCATCATCCCTAAAAACAAGAGTGATGGAACTCATGGATTTTAACCCAAAAGTATTGATACATCTCTGGGAATACCTACTCTGTGATATAATAGAAGGTAACACATTCCACATATCTTCAAAACTTAAAGAATTTCAAATCCTCAGATTCTATCTCTGTCATGCAAGAAAATGTTATGATGGAGGAGGGAGAAACTAGGGAAGAAAGTTAGGATGGAAGGTCAGGAAATGGATTAGGTGGGATCAGAGAGAACTATGTGAGAAAAAAGAGAGGTGATAGAAAAAATTGAGGTAGAAACAGAATGGGTATTGAATAGGTAGAGAAACCAAGTTTGGACTAATTTGTGACTCATGTATAAAATCAATAAATATTTCAAAATTTAAAAAATCACTTTATACCAAGGAGAAAAAAAATTTTTGATTATTATTTTCTATAGCACGATAACGATGACAGGCAGTATGGTAAAGTATATGACCTCAGAGCCAAGGAGAACTGGGTTCAAATACCATCTCTGAAACATACTAATAACTGTGTGACACTGGATAAGTCGATTAGCTTCTCAATGACCCCAGGCAATGCAAAATGTTAGGGATGCATTGTCTAGTGGAGGTAACTTCTTACCCAGGCACCCTCCCCTGAAGAAATCACACAGCTGACTAATAATAGTAATAATAAAAGAAATAGCTAAAATACAATAAAAGTATTATAGGCAGAAAACAATTCAGAGAAGTCACGATACAAATAAATAGACAATAGCATTTAACTTGCAAAGCATGGATTTCTAGCAATCCACCTACTCATCTAAAATGAATAGTCAATGCAAAAGTTATTCATATTACCAAATCCCAAAATAATAAAGTAGTAGTACATTAGTTTTTATGGAGCCAAAAAATATTTGGTCTTCATATAAAAGGCAATCCCCTCTTCTCTCTTTCTTAAACACTATAAGATAATAACTAGAGTACAATTTTAGAAATGACAATCAATTACACTCCCCCATCCCTCTTCTTAACCCCCTTCCCATAACTGAGTAAGAGCTACGCATCTTTATTATATTTGTCGGTTTCAAGTGGAAACACAGGGAATAACTCCCGCAGCATCAGAAGCCGTATCTTGGCAGCGGTGTTAGCATGTATTATCCTACTTTCTCTCCATTAGATTAGAAATTACAGCATTGATTGGTTTGATGAAAATAAGTGTGGTGTCAGTTTGACGGCTAGAAGCTTGTATTCAATTAGACTGATTGTATGTAAAATACCAAGAGCCTAGAAAATTATGAAAAATATTTGTTTGGCCTTGTGGTATTTTGTACTTCATTAGAAACAGACAAAAACATAGGCCATTCTCCAAAAATAAATGTTATGGCTAGAAATGAACAATGGCTAATGCCTGCAGGAGAGAATAATGATTAACATGTTCATGAATTTGGTTTGTTTAGACTTCTGTAATGAAGGAAAAATTGATTTTTATTTTATCCATTGACTGCAGGTGCCATTTCAGGTCTCTAACGGAACATACACATGAAATAAAAACACTTCTACTTATTGCCATTAATAAATCAAGATCCAATATCTTACTTGAAATAAGTATCACTGACTGGTAAACAGAGTCATAATTATTGAAATTGGTAAGGTGTTTCTCTTTCCCTACCCACCCCCATTAATTAGTCAGTGCTATTATATATGCCATGGAAAAAAATGGTAGCTAGTAAACCCAAGGAGGATAATGCTTCTAGGTTTCATAGCAACATGAAGCAGAAAGGTAGACACTGTAGTATGTTGCTGTTTTTACTCATTTTAAGGCAAGTACCAAACTGGATTGCATAAACAGGAGCAAAAAGAAATGAAATTGATTAACAGGATGGAAACAAGCTGTTTAAAAAGATTCACAAAAATGAGGTTATTTGACTTGCTGACTAGGGAAAACTTTAATTTAAGAACGCTTAAAAGAAAGACACTTCTATAGACAAAGATGTTGGAGATTTTCCATATCCACCAAAGAGGAGCAAGGAGAAGAAAATTGGCTTAATATATATGATGAGGGATTTAGGTTCCCTAAACTCAACCCACTTCTAAACTTCCCTGTTTATGTAGAAGGCACTGCCATTCTTCTACCTAGTATCTCAGATTTTTGTAACCTCAGCTTTGTCCTGGCCTCTTAACTCTCCCTTACTCTATAAATCCCATCAGTTGGCAAATCTTGCTGTTTCTACCTTCTACAACTAGCACTTTAGTTCAGGCGCTTATCAACTCTCACTTAAATTATTGCAGAAACTTCTTAATTAGTCTCACTGTTTTGCCTCTTTCCATTCCAGTCTATTCTATATGCTGCTGTTAAAGTAATTTTCCATAAAGGCAGATCTGACTAGGTAACTCCCTTAATCATTTCTAGTGACTTCTTATGCCCTCTATGAAAAGCCATATAAACTCCCCTTTTTAGCTTTTAAAGTCAAATGCAATCTGATCTCAATCTAGCTTTCTAGCCCCATTGGACTCCCACTATTATCTAGCCAAACTATCCTCTCTGATATAATATGTCTCCTGCCCCTGTGTCCTGCACAATCCACCCACGTTCCTAGAGTGCATTCCCTTCTAATCTCTGACTCATAGTCCTCTTCCTTTAATATGCAGCTCAAGAAATATTTTCTGCATGCATATAGCCTTTCCTGACTCCCTGACTAGTAGTACTCCCTTAAATACCTTGCATTTAAATACTTTGTATTTATTGACTTTGAATTTATGCCCAATATATTTTATAAGTATTTGTTGTCTCCCTCGGGAGTGTAAATACATGTAGGTAAGGACTGTTTTGTTCTTTGTACTTGTATCTCCAGGGCCTGCCAGAGTATCTGGAGTATAGTAGCCACCTAATACTTGCTAACTGTTTGACATTTCTTTGTGTCTGTAGTCTATATATTAGGCATTGTGCTTACTGTGACTAGCAGCTGAGCAAGCACAGTAGATAGAGCACTGGGTCTGGGCTTAGGAAGACATGAGTTCAGACCTGTCCAGGGACACTTAGAGCTGCATGTCCCTAGGCCAGTCACTCAGCCTCTGTTTGCTTTAGTTTCTTCAATTGAAAAATGGGGATATTAATACTATCTAACTCATTGGGCTGTTGGGAGGATTAACTGAAATATTATTTGTAAAACTGCTTAGCACAGTGCCTAGTACCCAAGTATTACATAAAATGCTTATTCCCTTCCCCCTCCTCTAAGGAGGCCAAGGAAGAGGTGTGAAACAATTTTTTTTTTGCCATTAAAGAGTTTACTCTTGGCATTGGGAGCAAAGATAAAGCCAGGCAATGAGTGAAGACTGGTCAGGCAGCAGAAAGTGGGGGGAAAGGGCTGCCCTGTGTCAGAAACTAGGGTGAAGCCACATTGACCTTAAGATAGTTCCACCTCTGTGAACTAGGGGTATTTAGTGTGAAGAAGATAAACTATTCAGCAGGAGACATCAGCTGTCTTCAAGAATTTGAACGGCTAATCCATAGCTAAAGAAATTACACTTCTATTTGACTTCTGAAGGCAGGACTAGGAACACTGGTTGGAAGTTGCAGAGTCAAAATTAAACTCATTACATGGAGGAAAAGATTCCTTAACTCTACCCAAATGAAACAAGCTGCTTCTGGAGGGAGTGGGCTTGACCTCATTGGAGGTCTTCACAATATGATGTGTATGACCATTCATTAGGGAGCCTAAGATTCTTATTCAGATAGTAACTGGACTAAATGGCTTCTGAGGTGCCTTCTAACTCTAAGATTTTGTGGTTTCTAAATGCAATTTAAGTGGTAGAGACTAGGCTTAGACCTGTCCAGGTCCTATCCAGCTCTGAGTCAGTGAACGTTAGATATAATAATACACCTACTGCACATGGTTCCATGTTGACTTGACATTTTCAGCATCATGTTTTATCATGTTTCAGAGATGCTTCCTCTGTTAATTCCACAACATGGTTAGTGAGCACTTTCCATCTGTCAGGAGATGCTGAAAATTACTGAGAGTCACAGCATTGAGCCAAAAAATGAAACTGAGTGGATGGATAATTTTGCCCTGTCAACAAGCAGTAAACTCCAGCTGTGAAAACCAAACAGCATGAAAAAAGCTCAGATTCAGGTTTGATGTAGATTTTTAAATACCAACTCTACCTCTTATGTTAGTTATCTATCAGTCAACAGAAACCAAGGTAATTATACTTTACTTCATCTTTCCCAACTAAAATCTTCTAGCATATCAAAAGCTTGTGTTTGACACAATGTCAATAAAATGCAGCCCCTAGTGCCAAGAAGTTAATTACTTTTAAAAAAAGACCACTACAAATCTAGTCGTTATTAAACTTCTAAAAACAAACAAAAAATGTCAAAAAATCCTTTTCTTTCTTCCCTATGTTCCTCCCCTCTCCAAATAGGATTAACATACAGCATTAATGAATTTCTCCCACTTGCTAGTATTTTTTGGAAAGCCCATTGTTAAAAAAAAGATCTTTTTCAAAGGGCAATTTTAATGTAAGCCATTTAATGTATTATTTTTTTCCAAATTAATGTATTAATTTCTCAAAATTAATGAGATTTACCTTTCTATCATCTATCTATCTCTACTTCTATCTCCACCTATGGATCTATGATTTCATTGTCATAGGGTAACGCTCGATGGGGAAATTCCCTCCATCAATTCAGATCAACACATGCTCTACAGTTTACAGTTTCATGGGACCTGGAGAAGTTAAATGACTACCAGGTTATGTAGACAACGAGCAAGAGGCCAGATGTGAACTCAAGTCTTTGTGACTCCAAGGCCAACTCTCCAATCACTATGTCACATTGTCTCATAAAACCTGAGAGACTGAGGTAGAAGAATCGTAGGGATTGTCTAGTCTAATGAAATATAAAACTGAGGCCCAGAGTTACACGGTCAGTAAGCAAGAGGATGGGTTGAATAGGGAATTTGAACCCTGGTCTTCTAGTACCCTAACTCTAGATGGGAGTGTTCTTCCCATAGCATCTTACAGTCACATAGCCATATGTATAAGGAAATAGATGAAATACGATTACAGATCAGATTTAAGTAGCATGTCATTTATAGACTTTTTCCTCTGAAATATCAAATAATAATTTAACATCCTTTTCAGATGTGATTGGCAAAAGTTATCAGTGTCCCAGCTTTACCGTGAGAGAACTAGTCCTATTTCAGGAATGTCTATTATCTACCAATAGAGCAACTTATTATACTTTATTATACTAGTTAAATGGCTTATAAAGATAATGAAAAAAATGAAGTAGCATTCAAAACTCGAGGAATTCATGATAAAAGATAATAGAGTAGCTTCTCTAAGCAAAGTCCCTATTGGCAACTCGCTATGTTTCTGTTAAAAATTACATAGCAGCGAGGCATTCATGGCTTGGCTTGGGGGAACATTTTGTATTTAAATATAATGAAGGCATCATTTTACAGAAGTATCACTTCATCTCCTAATTGAGCTGTTAAATAAATAAAGTTCCCAAAAGAGGGGTGTCTTCACTCCTTGAATACAACAGACCACTATGAAGGTATCAAATAGACCAATGGAATACTGGCTAAATCAGGAAGTGTGATCCAAACAAGCTGAAAACATAAACTTGTCTTTGCCCCAAATGCTGACATATTCATATCTATATACCTTTATATGCCATGTGCCTGGCAAATATCATATTTAATGAGAAAAGGTCCAAAGAAATAAAAATGATGATAATTATTATTATTGTGGCATCTAACATATAGTTATTTGCAAATCCCTCATTTTAGCCCAACAACTCTTAGAGGTAGGTGCTATTAGCCTCATTTTATAGATGAGGAAACTGAGGCAGACAGAAGTTAAACGACGACCAGATTCACACAGTCATATATGTCTTAACTATATGTGTCTTAGGTTTGACTCGAACTTAACTTGTTGTCCCCAGGTCCAAAGTTCTATCCAATGAACAGAGCAGCACTTTTATGAGGACTGGCCTGAAAGGACTGGCACGTTTTCACTGTTATGGTGCAAAGAGCAATAGATCTGTAGTTACAGGATTTGGATAGAGGTTCTGCTTTGGCTACTTACTGTGTGACTTTAGGCAAGTCACATAATCTCACTGGGTCTCAGTTTCCTCATCCTCATGAACAGTTTTGGTGAGAAGATCTGCAAGGTGTTTTTTTTTAGTTCTAAATTTATGATCCTATCATCCCATGAAAATCATTGTCTTTCCCAAGATTGGGCCAATAGGGACTTAAATCAACGATGCCAGGGTCATATGAAATGAAAGTGTAGGAGGAGTGCTTCAGACTTTGAAAATGACAAATTAAAGATTAATGTTTTCTAAATTAGACAATTTTTCTAAATTAGACAAAAATAGGATTGTTGCAGAGGTGAAAAATAGGGACTCAGTACAAATAAATACAAGAAGAATTTAGAAATGTTCATAGCTAATCAGTCCATAGCAGGTAATAGAAGGAAGTGAAGGATGTTAGGGATGCAGTGATAAGGCATTAGAATATAAGCCAGAGGTTCAAGTTCCATCTCTATTTCCATGAAATTGAACAAGTCATTTCTCGGTCACGATTTCTTCATCTGCAAAATTAGGAATTTGTGCTAGAAAAATCTCTAAAGTACTATCTACTATTAATATTCCCTAAGTCTCTTATAATCAAAATTTTGGTTAATATTTAGAATGCTTTAAGATTTACATGGCACTGACTAGAGTCTGGATCTGGAGTGAGGAAGACACTCTCAGATACTTACTAGCTGTGCGACCCTGGGCAAGTCATTTAACCATGTTTGCATACATAATCTCATTTGATCCTTATATTCCTGTGTGGTGGTGGGTGCTGTTATTAACCCCATTTTACTGATGAGGATGCTGAGGTTAAATAACTTGCCTATGGTCACAATGCTAGTAATTATCAGAAACAGGATTTGAAGCATGTCCACTCGAATACAAGTCTAGGCTCTTGCTACTATGCAACACTATCTCTTTATTTTCCTGCTTTCTTCAGATCAACAATTATCATATAAAATGTCCCATGGTACTAGTTAGTCAATCAGTAAACATTTATTAAGTACCTACTATGTACCAGACACCTTGCTAAGTGCTGGGGATACACAGAGAGGCAAAAGATTATCCTTGCTCCTCAAGGAATTCACAGTCTGATGGGGAGACAGTGTACAAATAACCATGTACAAACAAGTTATATATGTAGAATCAATTGGAAATGATCAACAGAGGGAAGGTAGTTAGAATTTAGAGGGATTGGGAAAGACATTCTGCAGAAGGTGGGATTTTAGCTGGTACTCGAAGGAAACCAGTGAATCTAGAAAGCAGAAACGGGAAGGGAAAACACTCAAGGCATGGAGAACAGCCAGTGAAAATGTCCAGAGTAGGAAGATGTAGTGTTTTGTGTGTAGGCCATTGTCACTAGAATAAAGTTCATGGGCGGAGTAAGGTGTAAGAAGACTAGAAAGGTAAGGAGAAGGGTAGGGGCAGGTTTATGAAGAGCTTTGAATGCCAAATAGATGATTTCATATTTGATTCTAGAGGTGAAATGGAGATATTGGGGTTTATTTATTGAGTGAGGAGTGTGAAATGGTCAGATCTGAGATAAAGCCTTCCTAAAAGAAGATCACTGAAAGGAGTGGTGGACCAACAAGAAAATGGAGAGATTTGTCAAGGACACAATATCAGCTTGAAAGGCTCATTGTTTTGTCTCATTTCTTTTGTTTTTTATGCTATGTGTTCTTTTAAAGGAACATTTTTTTTGCCTGTCATCATTGGCAGTGTTCTTCAGATTCATGATATTACTGTGGTCTAAATCATTCAGAGAGCACAGTAATTCTCAAGAGAACCAGCAATCTAAAATCCACCAAGGGAGATTAATCTGTACCGTTGAACACCCAGCAAAGTGACATTTTTTCTTTGTTCCCTATTTTTTTCCTTAAAAAAAGCTCATCTTTACAGAAGGTGAAATGCTGAATGTGTATAGATCCTGTGAGTCTTGACCCATTGAATGAATGAAAGGTCTATGTAGTATTACATTGTTTGTGTGTCCACAAAAGCCAACCCCAGTAAGTTACTCATGCAAAAGAAAGATTCTCCTGTTTGCACTCAATTCTTCTCAAGCATCATCGCCAGGTGGTCTGTTTCTGTTTTTGAAAGATTCTTCACTTGATCTCACACCTTATCTAAAATTGGTTGTTCCTGCTGCTGCTGCTTGCTACTGCAATTCAGGATTTGTTTTGTGACTGGCAATGACTACTAAATCATTCCTGTCACCTAACTCCTTTCTAAGAGAGAGGTCATGAAAAATCTAGAAAGGGGAACAAGAACATCAGAAAGAAGTGGGAGTCAATAGGTTAAAGATAAGGTATGCAAGGGAAGAAGGTATTGAATTTAGCAAGAAGTGTGATAACGGATATATTGACAGTATCTGCATATTGCTAACTGGGCATCCTGGTGCCAAAAATATTGTGGAAGACCCACTAGCCTCAATTTACTTAGATGCCTTTTCAGCAAGTATTTTTCTCATGCCATATTAAGAGAGAAGATTTTTAAAGTGCACTTTCCTTACAACATTTTCAAAAGTCTTTGGAAAGCTGGTTTGTATTTAGGTAAACAGTTTGTAAAGATGAGGTGGCAGGTCATACCAGAATTGTTTTTCTTGTGCTTCCGAGGAGAAATTCCTCATCTTCTTTCTTTTCTGATATAGACTCAATAATTTTTCTACTCTCAATAGAAATGTCTCTGAAACTTCATAGGACCATAGCACCAGAAGGGACCTCAGAGGATGTCTTTTGCCAATCTTTCATAGTACAGAGGAGAATTTAAATGCATTATGGGAAACATTCCTTGTTGTAGATGTTGTGTTTGTCATTTGTTCTTGAAGACGACCATGACATCAGGCAAATGATGACATGACTTGCAGTTGACTTTGATTTGAATGAGGGAGGGCTATGCAAGGTCACTAGCCTCACTTTCTCCTCCAGAGTCATCTGGGTCCAATGACCTGATATTCACTAGGAAGACTGGTGGATCCCAGGATGCACTGGGAGACTCCATCCCTTTTAGACTAAGGTTCTCACTTTGAGTGAGGTAATGCCCATTCAGTGAATAGGCCTCTTCACAAGTTAATCAAGGGTTGGCCCCTTTAATCAAAAATAAAAAAAAAATAAAATAATCAAACTGAGAGGGGAAGACCCTCAGGGTTTCTATTACTACTTAGGATTTACATTCACTCTGTTCTAGGGGGGGCAGGGACCTATTGTCCAATCTATGAGCTCCAGAGTGAATTGGGTTTAAGGCCTAGTTTTTGAGAAAGAAATCTAGCCAGTAAACTCAAAGTTAAGGAGTCAGCCTTCAGCCATTAAAATGTACCTTCCTTTGGGCAGAGCAATGAGAGGAAGGAGAGGGAGACGGTGGGGCAGGGGGAGAGAGAGAGGGACAGACTACTCACAGGTTGTGTTTGTCCCTTGTTCTCTTCTCGAAGAGGACCATGACATCAGGTAAATGATGACATTACTTGCAGTTCTTGGATTTGAGTGAGGGATGGATAACACAAAGGTCCAGAACATTGCAGAACCTCCTATATGAGGTACTCAAAATTGATTAGCCTCATTTGATAAAAAATGTCTATTGTCCAGGCCATAATGTGATATAGTTAGATAATTTGTAGGACTCATTCATCAGAGTATACATTTTGGATAGACATTGGAAATGAATTAGTTAGGTTTGGATGTGCACAGAAAGAAGGATAGTGGGTTGAGAAACCACAAAGATTTTCAGTAATTTCTAACTTGTCCCTTGAACAAAGGTTCATTTTTTCCAATATTAATATTTTCCTAGCAATGCTGTATGGTTATGAGATACGGAATATTTCTGTTTCTAAAAAAAAATTAAAAATAACTTTCAATCAGTCAAATAGAAATGGAAAGACATATAGTAGACATGGGTAGGATGTGATATCTTACAGTAAAGAATTTTGAAGGCAGAGTAAAAGATATAATTAGATGAACATGTGAATGAAAAAGAAGATAGCTTGGCCACATAATGAGAGAGAGTAAAAGATGTCTGTTAGTCTATATCCTTATGACGAGAAGAAAAAGCAAAGGAGGTCCCTAGCACATCGTGTGGACCCTCCCACTTTTTCCCCCTTCTCGCCCTTGGTGGGAGTATGCAAACAAGAGTCACATGGGATGGCCTGGCATGGATGGTTTGCAAGTTGCATTTTTGGAAGGAATACCCTATGTTGAAGACATCACAGATAATCTGAGTACGGACATGTCTCCATTATCTTTGAATTAATATTTATACTTGGAGATCATTTTTTCCTGAATTTGTCTGTAACAGCACACATATGTCTAGTTTTAAGGTTATAATTGAATGATTCAAAAGGAATTTAAGATTTTAAACCACCATATATTGCTGGGGGGAAATTATCAGAGGTTCATTGAAATCCAGCTAAACATCAGACATGTTACTGAATAAAGCTGACTATGATAGGCAGTAGCTTTGGGAAACCATCTAGGGTATTTGGAGAAGAAGGGGGATGGATAGATCTTTTCCAGGTCTGGTTCTTTCCCCCTGTATTAATATTAGGTTTAATTAATTTAGGTTATTCCAAGGATCCATAAACTTACTGAGGAACTTCTAGAGTGCTTGGGTAAAATAAGACCTATTGGGAAAATCTTGGACAGTTTAAAAATATGCAAACCACTAACTCTTAGAAATCCTTCAGAAGGTGATATGGGCTTTAACTTTAAATTATTGAGATTTAGGATTAGGCCAGGAATCCCTACCAAGGGAAAACACGTCTCCCTATATAATAAAGTCATGTAAAATGGCTTTTATTAAATGCCTACGCCATGCTAAGCAGTTGAGACACAACAAAGGGCAAAAATAAACAAAACAAAACCAACCAACAACCAACCAAACAACAATCTTTGCTTTCAAAGAGCTCACAGTTTAATGGAGAAGACAACATGTAAGCAACTATGTATAAAAAAAGATTTATCCAGGACAATTGGAGATAATATCAGATGAAAAGGACTAGGGTTATGAAAGACCAGGAAGGCTTATTGCAGATGGTAGGACTTTAGCTGAGACTTGAAAAAAATCAAGGAAAATCAGGATGCAGACATGAGGAGGGAGAGAGTTCCAGGCATAGGGGACAGTCAGTGAAAATTCATGGAACTGGGAGATGGAGTGTGGTATGAGAGGAACAGCAAGAAGGCAGGTGTCACTGGATCAAGGAGGGAATAAAGCGTAAGAAAACTGGAAAGGTAGAAAGAGGCCAGTTCATGAGGGGCTTGGCAAACTAAACAGAATTTCATATTTGATCATAGTGATAACAGGGATAAAAGACAGCTTATTAAATGGAGTAAGGGAGATGACAATGAAGAAATATATGTGAAATGATAACAAAATACATATAGTCCTTGGTTTCATTTTGCCTGTTTTTTTTTTTCTAGTAACTGCTAATATCATTGAAATGCTGTTTTGGGGCAGGTAACATTATGTGTAATGTCATTCTTTTCAATGTAGGGATTATTTTGCTGATTTTTTTTTCTTTTTGATCTTTTTCTTAAAAAAATTCTTGGTCAAAATGGATTTTTCTCTGGGACGGAAGAAGGAGGATACAGGAAGAAATATAGATGATGTAAAATAAAAGATATAAATACAATTCTGTTTTAATAAAAGAAATAAAGAAAATGGTTTTTCCATCCTCAATCAGTGAATTCTCCATACCCACTGACTTTCTTCCCCTCTGCTCCCCTATGACAGTGATAAATAGACAGAAAACATAGGAAATGAAAGCATAGGCTCATTTCTTCCAGCTCTGCTCCTGAACAGCTCCATATGAACCCACTGTGGTCATTTTTGTCTGAATCACAAACAAAATACACAACCTAAATTATCTTTGGAAACTTGTAATTTTGGGATTCACTAATGTAAATGTTAACCACCTTAGCTTACAGAAAAGTTCCCATTAAGCAAAGTATATATAGTAAACCTTTGATTTTCTGGGATCTATCCTATTTAGTTGTATTTTAAAAAAAAATCTCATTTGGTTTTCTCTGTATTCTCCTTTTAGAGTTAGAGAATAATCTGCTATCAAGGACTGGGGTGGGGATTAGGACTATCAAAGCTTCCATTATACTTTCTGGGCTGAGTAGATAGATAGATAGATAGATAGATAGATAGATAGATAGATAGATAGATAGATAGATATAGATATAGATATAGATACATAGATAGATACATAGATACATAGATACATAGAGATAACCCTTCACTTTCAATGATTCTGTCCCTAAACAATGAACATTGA
The DNA here is from genome assembly GCA_028646595.1 of Phalanger gymnotis. NCBI lineage: Eukaryota > Metazoa > Chordata > Mammalia > Diprotodontia > Phalangeridae > Phalanger > Phalanger gymnotis. The sequence continues at coordinate 583,908,815 of CM053622.1, forward strand.
TATATAGAATTAGAACCTTCAGACAAGTAAAATATCCCATATCACTCTCCCTGCTGAAAGAGGCATCAATAGCTCCCTATTGCCTAAATGTTAAAATACTAACCTGTTTGGCATTTAAAGCCCTTGAAAATCTGGATCCAATTTACTTTTATACAGTCATTTCATATTACTTCCTTTCAATGTTCTATATTTCAGCCAAATTGGGCAGCTTGCTGATCCCTAGACATGACATTCCCATTTCCCTACTCTATGCAGGTTGGCTCCCATACCTGGAATGTTCTTTCCTTTTCTCTCTATCTCTGACAATCACTAGTCCTCTTTGAAACAAAGCCTAAGAGTAACTCTTAAAAGTGGTGACCTAGAGGAGGTCTTTTCTCATCCTGCAGTTTGTACTCTTCCCTCTGATTCCGAGATAACTTTGTATTTATGTTGTATACATTTTGTACTAAATTATCCATGTACATTGCTTCTTGTTTCACTCTAGTAGAATGTAAGTTTTTTACAGGGACTTGTTTTAAAATTTTGTATCCCAAGTATATAGAACAATATCTTACATATATTTAGTGTATAATAAATGCTTATCAAATTGAATTTTCAGAGACATTTAACTGTATTTAATATAGTCTACTTGAACTGATGTTTTTAGCAAGTGTTGAAACAAGCTGCTCTTTAGAAAGCCTTATTCCTTGCAGATACCAGATAATTGAGTTTTTATTGTATATGCTTTTTATTCTAGGAAGGTTTGACATTGTTCTTGTTATAAAGCAGAAGCACAGACTATGTGCCAGACTTTATTTCAACTTGGTTTTATCTCACCTTGGTTTAATATTCCTCTGGATACCTCTAAAGGGAAGCCCCCCAAAATAATTTGTTCCCCCCTTTTGTAGTGGCTCTCATATTCAGAATAATGTTTCATAAGGCTTAATATCTAAAGTCATTGACATCATTACTTTATCAACTAATTAGGATATTAAAAGACAGTGACTATAAGTGATCATTTGCTTTGAAATGGATCATTTCAAAGAACTGCAGGACATAAACAGAATTTGCCTCCAATACTATGATAACCTACTAAGCCTGTCTGTTTCAGCTTCTGTCTCATAGCACTCCTCCCCCTTCTCTCTCTCTGTCTCTCTCTCTCTGTCTCTCTCTGTCTTTCTCTCTCTCTCTCTCTCTCTCTCTCTCTCTCTCTCTCTCTCTCTCTCTCTCTCTCTCTCTCTCTCTCTCTCTCTCTCTCTCTCTCTCTCTCTCTCTCCATCTCTGTCTGTCACTCTTTCTCTCTCTCTTTCCCTACCCACCTCTGTTTCTGTCTCAGTCTTTGTCTCTCTTTCTTTCCTTCCCTCCTCTCTCTGTCTGTCTGTCTGTCTGTCTGTCTGTCTGTCTGTCTCTCTCTCTCTCTCTCTCTCTCTCTCTCTCTCTTTCTTTCTCTCTCAATTTCTCTGTTACCATCACCATACACCATGTAAGGAAAATCAAAACAAAACAGTGGCCTGACAGTATAAGTACTTTGCAGTTTGAAGATGTAGTCATTACCTGATTCTAAACATAACTAATATCAGGTTTGGAAATATTTGTCCTATACACTAATAAGTGAGAAATATGCTTTTTCTTCAGAGAAGGTATTTTTATAGTGAGCCCACATAAACTGAAATTACAACTGGTTTGGAGTAGTACAGAATGTTTGAATTTGCCCTATTCAAAGTTACAATTATGTAAAATATGGCAATTGGTTCCAGGCCAGTGGAAATAAGTAGTGAGAAAACAATGCTACCCCTATAAGGAATTCATTATTCATACTAATCAGTATTAGAGTAGCTTTGTTCATTTGTAACGTGCTTCCCCAACTTCGACAACCAACAATCAGCAAACATCTGTAGGTTTCTGTATTTCTTTATTTCACAGATGCATTCAATTAATTTTGTTCAGCATATATTTAGCAACTACCATGTGAAATGAATTATGCTAGGCTAGGGATACAAAATCAAAAATGAAAATCCATCCACATCTTCAAGAGGCTTACTTTCTACTGGAGATACTTGCATTACTACTCTTCAGTGCTGTTTCCATTCTAATTAGGATATCTGCTACTTTTACCATGCCCCAGTGGTGTCAAACTCAGGGCTAGGTCAATGTAAAGTGGGAAAGAATCAGATGAAAATTTAACAGGGAAATATTTAAGAAAATAATTAAAATATAGTACAACACAGATACTGCTATTTTTTAAAGTTTCCAAGTCAATATGTAGCCCAAAGTGATCCCTTTCTGGCTGAGTTTGCCACCACCATCCTACATCATTAAGAACAAATTTTGAGAGAACAGAGATGATAAAGACTTCAAGTATAAAACACACTTATAGCAAGTCATGAAGAAAAATGATTAATAAGACATTTATACTTTTAGCTCCTTAACCTCCTTCACTTCTTTGGGACATTTGAAACAGAATGCTGCCCTCTCCTGAGAATCATAGGATTCAGAAGTAGGGGTGTGCTGAAGCTATTAACTTTTGAGAGTGAGCATTTATATCTTGGAAATTGGCAATCATCACAGATTGAGACTTGATTTATTATTTTGTTAATTGTCTAGAGTTAAGAAAATGATGGAGACAATGTAATTAATGCCAATTAAACTTAAAAATGTATTGTGTGTGGAAGGCGGAGCCAAAATGGCCGCATGAAAACAGCGTCTTGCCGGAGCTCTCTCACAGGTTCTGTTGGATTCCTATAGAAAAGTGAATCTGAGCAGATTTGAGAGAGTTAGAAATTGCGAGCAGTCTGAGTGGGGCAAATTTCCAAGCCGGGAGAATCTGAAAGGCTGAAGGAACGACCGTACTCTAGGAGAGCGCTCAGACTGCGGAGCTGCCCCAGACAGGACCAAAGCAGAAGCGGCTGGCCAGAAAACCCACGTGGGAGACAGGCTGGGAGAAAGCCGGGCGCCTGAAACCAGCGCAGATCCCCAGGCCTCCCAACACAGGACGGCACTCTGTGGAAGCGACGAGAGGCAGCGCAACGCCACTGATGTGAGATACCAGCTCCTGAGGCTTGCAGCCCAAAGGTTTCAAATGCTTCTTGAGCTTCCGGGAGACATAACGGCCAGGTAAACGGCTCTAATCCCTCCCCTCCCCACCCAGAGAATTCCTTGGGGGAAAAAAAAAAGAACAGAGGAGACAGAAGTGGGGCTTCAGTGGCAGAGTAGTTGGAGTACCTGAGTACCAGAGGGGCAGAGCCAGCAGGGGTCAACTCCAGGAACCCAG
>CM053622.1:583912564-583949765 GCA_028646595.1 Phalanger gymnotis
AGAGTCATAAGAACATTATACACAACCACAGATATATTGATTCTGTGATGACTAAGCCTGACAGACTTTGCTCTTCTCAGCAACACAATATGCACAGACAGTTCCAAAGGACTCATGATGGAGAGGGCTATCTACATCCAGGGAAAGAACTATGAAGTATGAATGCAAATTGAGGCACACTTCATTCTCGCCTTTTTTCCCCTCCACTTTTTTTTTCCTTCTCTCTTTTATATTTGTTGTTGGGTTCTGTTTTTTTTTTTATTCTGTTTCGTCTTTCTCATGAGTCATGAGAAAATGTATAAATTAATTCAATGCCTAGTTATACCTGGAAGTTATATGGGACTCCATGCCTTCTTGGGGAGGGAGGAGGGAGGGAGGGAAGAAAATCTGGAACCAAAATTATGTAGAACTGTTTGTTGCAATCTAAAAATAAAAAAAAAATGTATTGTGTGTGTCATTTTTTATTTGTGGAGCCAGTTGTTAAATTTTCCGCAGTATACCACTGGGAAGCGCCAGCAGTGATCATCTCCTTTCATTTTACAGACAGGGAAAAAAGCTTTGAGAATATCAGCAATTTATTCAAGATCACACAAATAATAAATCTCAGGGCCATGGAATACCCCAGGTTTCCTGATTTCCTACTATCCTCTGTTGCCTCAGTCTAGTCCAAAAATTTCTACCAAAATATATTTTATATAATGCCCCAAATTTTGTGGTTCGTTCGTTTCAGTCATGTCCTACTCTTTGTGACACCACTTGGGGTTTTCTTGGCAAGGATAATGGAGCAGTTTGCCATTTCCTTCTCTGGCTTGTTTTACAGATGAGGAAACTGAGGCAAACAGGGTTAAGTGACTTGCCCAGAGTCACACACCTAGTAAGTATCTGGAGCCAGATTTGAACTAATGTCTTTCTGCCTCCAGTGCTCTATCCACTGTGCCACCTCGCTGGCTATGGCCCAAATAACCACATCTAATATTGTTTTAAACAAAGATAATAAAATATATTTCTATCCCAGTGGAGCCAGAAAATTAGGATTTAAGGAAATAAATGGAAACCTCTTCTTTTTATTCTTTTCTATACTGATCCAGCAAGTATAGTGAAAGAATATTGTTTCAGGAGTTAAGACCTGTACTTTAGTTCCACCTCTGTTACTAACTAGCTGAGAAAACTGATATGAGTTGTATAATCTCTCAGCTTTCTCATCTGTAAAATGAGGGAGTAAAATAAGATAATCTATCTGTATGATCCCTTTGAGCTTGAAAACTATACGTCTCTTGAGTCTCATTCCTCTGACAGTCCTCATTCCCCAGAACTATTAAAATAGAAAGTGATACATTATAGAGAATTAAGTATACTCTAGGGGGGTATGGGGAGGGATTATCAGTCTTTGAAGAAATGTCTTTTCTCCAAGGAAAAGAGAACCTGAGAAAAAAAATACAAAATTTCCTAAAGTCAATTTTCAGATAATATTCTTCAAACAGTATGATATAGTCTGGTTATACTAGGCTTCTCCACCAATAGGAAAAGAAAGGAATTCTGCATATCCCCATGTTTATCTTTAATTGACCTACTAGATATTGGTATATTCTAAGGTGGCTGAGGTCTTCTGACCTTAAATTGGCACAGTGATAAAAGGCTATGCTCCTTTTGTTTTTCAAATATAAAACACTACTACCCTCCATTAACCATGAATAACCATGAGTGAATGAAAAGTATTCATTAAGTACATCATCATCAGTAATAGTGAGCATTTTATCAAGTGCTTTACAAATAGTATCTCATTGTATCCTCATAATAACCCTGGGATGTAGAGGCTACCATTCCCCCATCTTACAGAGGAAGATCCTGAAGCAGACAAAGGCTAAGTAACTTGTCACAGGTCACACAGCTAGTACATATGTTCCAAGCTGCCCTAAGGGTTTGGGATGCAAATACAAAAAAGAGACAGTCCATGCTCCCTCGAGGACCTTACTTTCTAATAGAAGGAAACGACATGTTTTAAGAGTGTTGACTAGAGAAAGGAGTTTTAACCTATTAAGTCATGGGGCTGTTTAATTGATCCATAGGCCTGTCAATTGACATAGACTTTACATGAGCAATGGTAATATTGATTTTATTACTATGGCTAGAACAAGAGGTGGAAATCTTGGGGGTTGGGTACAACAAGGCATTTGACTGGTAGATGGAAAGACGGTCTAAGTGTATAGCTGGATATGAACTGAAGCATGGAGTTGAATAGGTGAGTTTACACTCACTCACTAGTCAGGATGGTTCACCCCACCCCACCCCCCTAAGGGCATTGCGAAACTGAATGGATTAACTCCCCTAGGGATTGGGAGCATGGTAGAATCATCTAGACTTTCTAATTATGGATGGTTTCCTTGGGTTTTTGCTTGTACTGCTTCATCTTTCATACCCAGAACTAACAATGAAACCTGGGTGATGGTGGAGTGGTCAGGGCACATGTATCTCCATTATACTTTGTTCACCAGGGAAATTTACATATAAACAATAAACCACAGAGTTAGATCAAATGAGTTTAAGATTTGGAGTCTGTGCCTTGAAATTCCTCAAGATACTGGCAGAATCTTGTTATTATAGTTTAAAATAAACTATTTATAAAATGTGAAAATTGAACTAGATGATCTTCAAACCCCTTCTCAGCATTACCATTCTATGGTTTGTTTTCTTGGCCTCTGTCAACATTCAGGAAAGTGTTTAGTAGTATGAAAATGACTAAACATAAATGGAAATTAAAGAAATTTGACCTAAATCTTTCATATTGGAGGATATAAAATCTATCTTCCTATAGATAGCAATTCTATCACTGCTTCAATACTTAAAGGGTCTATTGTTTCATTGGCAGGATTCTTCCCATCCCTACCCTACTACCACAACCAATACAGATTTAAACTGATAAACGACTTGGTAGAGAGGGAGTCTTTAAGAGTTGCGTATGGATAAAAAAGTCACAAACCCCATAGCCATTCTGTTTTCTAGGTTTAAGTAGACTTATCCTTGATGGAGGAACAGGAGAGGCCATTCCCAGGCCAGTCCTGGAAGCCATTAGAGCATGGTAGGATTGGCCAGAGGACATTAATTCACTGGCACAATCTAAGACTAAGACTAAGAGGCACCTTTTTCCACATTGAGGGATCAGAGTGTGATGTTAATAGATGATAGATATCATGCCCTCAGTTAAAAACTTATTCTCACTCTCTCTAAATTTTATGTTATAGGAATACATCTTTGGTTTTCTTAGCATAAAATAATACTGTCATTCATCTATACTTGGTTAATTAAAGAAAGGCTTCATTAGTTTCTATGTTTCTTTAGTGATTTAAAAATTTAAAAAAAAATTATACTCTGGAACAGGTCAGGGGGGAAAAACATGACCAAAGTTAGCAGCTATCAGAAGCTTTAACAAGTTTAATAATATAAGTTCTAGTTGGAAATACCATTTTTAAATGAATTACCCACCACACCATTTCTTTCAAGCCTAACCAAAATGGCATTTAAAGTTGAAACCTGTCATGATCTGCATATCTCTCCCAGCCTCTTGAAACATGATACAAACAAAACACCTCATCTCCAAATGAGTACCCTGACAATGGGCAAATCTCTCTCTCTCTCTCTCTCTCTCTCTCTCTCTCTCTCTCTCTCTCTCTCTCTCTCTCTCTCTCTCTCTGTCTCTCCCTCTCTGTCTCTCCCTCTCTGTCTCTCCCTCTCTCTGTCTCTCTCTGTCTCTGTCTCTGTCTCTCTCTCTCTCTCTCTCTCTCTCTCTCTCTCTCTCATCCAATGTTTTGGGGTTTTTTTGATCAAAAGATTTGAATTGTATAGTATTCTGCTTGCCTAGATGTGCTGTCACTTTTTGGTTCTGTACTACAAAACTTGAATCTCAGTTTCTCTCATTATTAAGAGGAGCCAGAAGAAAATATTATCAAATAATCACTGTCCTTTTGGTGTAGGGGTGGAAAAGGCACAATGTATACTAAAGTCAGTTTATGCTCAGATTGAGTGAATTCCACTTAGATTAAATAGAGCATTTAATGATTCACACTCAAGTCATCCATTTCTTCACACAAAAGCTGGAAGACAATTTACTGATTCCATTTATACAGGCAGTTGTTTCCCCTGAAGGCTCGATTGGAGCCAAAATGTGTTACTGCAAAGCAGGCACAAAAAATAAGCAAAATCATCAACAGAAAAGAAAAAAATGAGAGACATTTGATTTGGCAAAGCACAGATAGACAGATGGAAGAGAACAAAGAACAAAATACAGAAATCATTATTTTTAAAGTTTTTTTTTAGTGAAAAGTCAGACATTTGCTAAAATGTATTCTCATGTAGTATAGAACATCAAATTTGCTTTTTAAAAATTTTTTCAGCATATTTTCCCAAGAAACCCCAAAGTATTTACTAAGCTTTTGTCACATTTTAAAAAATTTAAAATAATGTCAAAAAATCTGAAGTGTAAAATAAATACAAACCTTCAACTTTAAGAAAATTTAAAAAGAGAGAATAAATATTCATTTATTTAGTATACTATAAGCATTGCCCTAATAATGGCTTATCTATCTGTTATTTGAGAGGCAGTGTGGTGTATTGGATAGATAGAGCACTATATTTTGAGTCTGGAAGACTTGTGTTCAAATCTTGCCTCAGACATTGATAAGCTATATGTACCTAAATAAATAATTTAACTTCATTGAGACTCTGTTGCCCTTTCCATTAAGTGAAGATAATGATAGTACCTACCTCACAGGGTTATTGTGAGGATTGTATGAGATAATATATGCCACATGTTTTTGAAGAATGTAAAGTGCTTTATAAATGTTGCTTATTATTATCCCTATAATTATTATCTGAGCACCGATCTCACTATTTGGGGCAAGGGAAGTGGAGAGGTAGGAATGGAGACTCAATTATAGGATCATAAGATTAGAGATTTAGGGTTGGAAGGAACCATAAAAGTCATCCAGTCTAATTTTGTTTTACAAATAAGGCAAATGGTGGATAGGAGACCCACATACGAAAAATTATGGATCCCTGAAGGATTGAAATAATATGGCCCTGATATGATTTCAAAAACAGTTGGGAGGATCTAGGCCGGGATCTTAACATACATTGCCTTTAGCAACACATACCCTATCTTGTTAATAATAGGAATTCAAGTACCTGTATTTAAAATAAATCCATAATTAGGCAAACTATTTCTAGTAGGAAATAGATTAAACATCATGTATTACCCTATAGCCACCAGTTTTTAGCATATTTCATAGCAATGATGGATCACACCAAAAAAATAAACATTCTTTCTTGGCCGTTCACTAAATGTACTATTAACACACGTAACATATTTTCATGGCATCTGCCAGTGTTGCTAAGAGATATTCAAGAAGCTATTATATGGAAAGTATACACTGTTATGCAAACAGTGGATCTGGGGCAAATGTCTACATGTTATATTCTTTGCAACTTAGCTGGGGCCACTGAAAACAGGAGAGTGAGCACAGAATTAGATTGCTTTTTTGTCTGTTTTTAGTTTTTTATGGTATGCTTACATTACAGTCAGATACTTCACTCTGCCGTGACCTCTTATCTACTACGCGTTTTCCTACCAGTGAAATATTACTTTTAAATACGTTCATTCCTTTCTGATATCACCCTTAACAATAACATTTTCCCAGTAACTTGAAAACTGAACCTTCAAAGCTCTTGTAGCCCCTTACAGTCAAGTGGATTGATATGAAATATAGCTTTCCTAGCTAGAAAGAACTGGAGCCATGGAAGTGGAAGTTAAAGAAGAAAAGAGAAATCTTAGAAATTAGGGGCATCAAGCTAATAGCCAGCTGATTTTAATATAACTACAAGAAATTTGAACCTATCTGGCTTGCCAATCCACTTTAGGAATGTTCCTGGACAAGAGGAAGGAAGGAAGTAAACATTTATTAATCATCTACTATATGCCAACTGAGCTAAGCACTTTATAAACTTTACGAAATTTACCAAATTTGATCCTCAAAACAACTCTTGGAGCTAAATGTTACAATCCTCATTTTACAGATAAAACTGAGGCAGCCAGAAGTTAAGTGACTTGCCCAGGGTCACAAGGCTAGTAAATGTCTGAAGTTGGATTTGAACTCTGATCCAACTAACTCAAGGCCCAACAATCTATACACTTTGTTATCTGTCATGCTAGATTCTGGAGAATTTATGCCCTATCTACTACCTCACCTCTTTGGTCTAATCACCATATGAAGAAATGACATTGCTTACCCTAGGAAACTTCTTGATCCCTTTAAGTCTTACTAATTTTCCCTCTACTTTTAAAATATATTTTTGTCTCCAGGTAAAAATAAGTTAATTTGTCATAAATGAATGGACAAAAAATGACAAAGGGAAACCCCTGGACCTATCATCAGCAAACCTATATTAAAGCTAGCTCATATTCTCATCCTCTCCCTCTCCCTCCCTTCCTCCCTCTCTCCCTCTCTCTCTCTCCCTCTCTCTCTCTCTCTCTCTCTCTCTCTCTCTCTCTCTCTCTCTCTCTCTCTCTCTCTCTCTCTCTCTCTCTCTCTCTCTCTCTCTCATAAAACAATACTGAATCAAAGAAAAACATCAAGATTTGGATTATCATTATGAGGAATATACATACAGTTTTGTGTTTTAGAAATTTTCTTACTCTCAAAACATGCTTGAAAAACTCTGGAAAATAAAATTTATCATGGGGCTCATAATTGCAAGTGAAGTGACAGATAGTATGGAATCATGGCAAAGTGGAAAGAATACTGAATTCGGAGTCAGAGTACTTACGTTTGAATTCCACTTTTACTACATTCTAACTCTGTAATACTAGACTATTCACTTTATATATCTGGGTTTCCATTATCTCATATATAATTTGAATGGGTTGAGCTAGTTCAGAAGTATCAAATGCATAGGCCACATATGGCCCACAAGACTCCTACAAGCACTGATCAGATTAATATGCAATTGAGAAACATTTAATAAAATAAATAAAAATATGATAAAGACAGATCATGTTAATATGTTGCTTTTTAAAGTTAATATGGGCCCACAGAGATCTTTATGTATGGCTTACTGGCCTCCATTTCCAATTGATTTCGACACCGCTGAAATAGGTGATATCAGATGTCTCGTCTAGCCCTAAATTGATGTCTATATGAACCTATGTTAATAAGCAGCTAGTTTTGAAGTTATTAGGTCTGCTTCACCAAGAAATATCACATACTAACGTTCTACTCATCAGAAGCCAGAAGACTGATGCTGATGAGTTGGCATAGAAATAAGGCAAGACAGAAATTGCCCACAATAGAAGTTTCATTATCCAGGTAACCTTGTGAGGATTAGGAGAGAAACTAAGGAATTATGGGGCAATGAAAATTCTCTTTTTGTTCAGAAATGGAAGGAAATAGCAAAAAAAAAGTGCTTTTTTAAAAGGGTCCGGCTATAGACTAGGAGGGTAGGCCTGATAAAAAGGTTAAGAGATTCTTGAAAGTATTAGGGTAATTGCAGGCAGCTACCTTAAACTTATTGACAAAGCAAGTTTCACAGGAAAATAATTCAAAGTAATCAATAGAGCACACAACAGCTTGAAGTGGAATGATCTGTTTAAAGGCTTAACATATTGAGAAAGAAGTTGGATGCCTCAGATAAGGGGATGAAAGGAACAGAATCAACATGGCAGACCTAGGGACAATGGATCAAGAGTGAAGGTCTGGGAGATACAGCCAGATTGCTCAAACAGATTACGACAGAAGGAAAGACAGAATTGTCAGTGGATATTAATTGAGAATATAGAGTATAGGTTATATGTTAGAAAAAAAGAAAGTAAAGAAACAGGATGTTCTGGATATCAAAGCCTAATGCAGCAAAGATGATTGTAGTGTTATTACAGTTTCAAGAGTGGTAGGCCCATTTGGCACCCAAAGACGAGGGCAGGGAGAATTTTTCTTAAGGAGTTTGTTGCAACTTCCTCCTTAGCAATAGACTGGGCACAAAACCAGGAGGTAGTAAACAATTGGTAATACTTTCTAAAGGACTCTTAGTCTGTGGAATTGTAATAGAGTCCTCCCATGCATGTCAGTTCAATTCAATTCAACAAAACTGTATTAAGAATCATGTGCCACCCACCTTTATAGGCACCAAAGATACTAAAATGAAACAAAACAAACACTTAAATTAATTTAAAAAAACCCAGTCCTTGACATCAAGGCACTTAAATTCTAAATAAGCTATTAAGTACTTAGCAGTTTACATGTTAATCTGCATGATTTACTACGTGAGCTTGACAAAAAGTAAGTTTTTCAGAAATTATTAATCATTTGATATTGGAGAGGGACAAATCTTAGGATATTTATCATACGGCTAATTACATAATGGTTTAATTGTTCATGCTACTAATATTAGGAAATTCAGAGCAAATCATAGGAACTTGGAACATAAAAACCTAGGCCATTTAGTGGGTTCAAGACCAAAAAGATATCAATTTTAATGAAGTGCATGTATCTAAATGATATGAAATCAGGGCATAATGACTCTAGTACTTCCAGGATCCATGATTTCACCAAGGATCCATAATATGTCTTTCAATGATGTTGATCAAAGTCCCTCTACAATTTAGTATATAATCTTCAAGAGCTACTATCACTGAAAACTGTATCACCATGTAGGCAACTTAGTGATAAATCTCTCTAAACTTGGGCTGGTGCTCAAAGGATACACATACAGACTATTGCTATACATTTGCTCCAAACCTTTCCAGAGCCAGGCAATCTTCAGCCAGGTCAACTAGGTGCACAGTGAATAGAGTCCTGGCTCTGGAGTCAGGAGGACCTGAGTACAAATCCAACCTTAGACACTTACTAGTTGCATGACCTTGGGCAAGTTGCTTAACTCTGTTTGCCTCAGTTTGCCTCATGTGTAAAATGAACTGGAGAAGAAAATGGCAAACGACTCCAGTATCTTTGCCGAGAAAACCCCAAATGGGGTCATGAAGAGTTATACACGACTGAACAAAAACCTTCAGTCATCCAGGACTATACCACAAGGCCTCAAGACTAGACTTAAAAGATGTAATGCTTAATTACTTCCATGCTACATAATTCCAGAACCCATAAACCAGGCTTAGTGTCAAAAATAGGAAAGTGTTAATATACTGATCAGCGAGCATGTTGAAAATGGAACCCAGGATTAAGTTACTACTCTGATACTAAGGAACACTAAGTCATTATCTGTCTCAACAAATAAAATCATGGCCAACTAATTCACAATAGGAATCTGGGAACAGGAAATTGTCCATTACACTAGACTCATTTAGCCCATCTGCTTAGGACAAGAAATGCCAGCTTGGTAGAGGACTTGACACTGAGAACAGTGAATTATTTTGAGCTATAGGAAGTTCTTAATAAAACAGTCAATTCTTGCACTCTAGGTGGCAATGAATCTCTGTTCCCAGGAAGCTCTGTCTAGGAAGGATAGCCAGGAAAGTATCAACATCACATACTCTAGCAGCCTCAAAAGTTAATTTCAAAAGGACAATGAATAGCTTATAAAATGTGATGCTGTCATTATTCTTTATGGCATGTCAAGTGTATTTTATACTATACATTGAAAATATCATATAATGACTGCAAATTTTACTTTGAAAAAGGCACAACAACGGGGCAACTAGGTGGTGCGTTGGATGGAGCCACGATCCCTGAGTCAGGAGGACTCAGTCACTTACTAGTTGTGTGACTTTGGGCAAATCACTTAACCCCAATTGCCTCCAATGAGGGGGAAAAAGAGGCATAATAAGAGGATGTATTAAATATACAGTTTTTTCTCTTCCACATCACAGAAGGTATTAGGGGTGCAGTGTCCCCTTGATCTGGAAAATCTGTGTAAAAATTTTTGGCCCTCCCTTTATACCAGAGAAGTCTGAACTATTATGGTGTTAAAAGATAAATATGTTGATATTATACAATACTATCCATATATTTTATGTATTTCTGAGTTTCTAAACTTTTTCTGTGTCATCTATGGCCTTCATGTGCCATCTGCATCTTCCACAAACTTCCCAAATTTCCATTCAATTTTTTATGTTGACCCACAATATATCAAAACTACGATGGAAAAAGTTATGATATGGAAGGGATAACTATATTTGTGAATGCAATTTCTATTGCTGAATTTCAGTTTTCCCAAAGGTACACTGTGAGGAAGCCATACAATTAAGTCTTAAGTGTAGATTTAGAGTCAGGGGACTAGGGTGTGAGTCTATCTCTGCAACTTTACTAGCTGTGCCGTGGGCAAGTCATCTGTTGAACCCTATTGTCCACGTCTATAAAATTGATATTCCATTCAATAAGCATTTATTTAATGCCTACTATATGCTTCAGAAACTATGCTTGGTGCTAGGACACAAAAATACTCTCCTCCTTCAATGAGGTTACTATTGGTGTAAACAACAATACACACAAAAGTAAACACAAAATACATGATACAAAGTCATTTCCAGAAAGTGAGGGTGGGGGGATGGTACAAGTTTAATATAAAGGCCAGTTTGTTAACAGTAGAATAGGGGTGCCAGTGAGCATAATGAAAGAATAAAGAAGAGGAGGATAGGGACACCGGAAAAGAAGGTATGGTATGGATGGGTATGAATGAGCAGGCACTCATTGGAGAAGGCAGCTTTAGCATATGTAGTAGTTTTCAGCTCAGAATCACAGGAAGTCTGAGAGGAGCTACAGGGGAGAGGTTATCACTCTCTTCTAAGGAGAAAATGTAATAGTGATTTGTTTATCAGTCTTGGAGAAAGAAGTGGAAAGCAGAATGAAAGAATAAATATATGTCAGCAGGGGAGAATCTTGCTTGATATTCAAAGGAAAATGATATTTGCAATACCTACTTTATAGGCTATGAGATAGGCAATTCGTAATCCTTAAAATGCTATATAGGTATGAGATTTTAGTATTATACACCCTGGCTCCCCGAGAGTAGGCCAAATACATGATAGCTAAATTTGATTTAATCTCTCTTTCAGGATCTAATCTATGTCCTCAAGATTGTTTCAAGGCTTTTTGAAATTATGGACTTGGGATGCTCCACAGCCACACAGACCTGGCACATGTCGAGTGCTGCAGAATGTTAGCCTTGTAATGGATGCTAGTGATCATCGAGTCTTATGCCTACCCAAAGGGAAAATCCAAAAGGTTACATCATGTTTCTACTAATTACTAATTTTGAGAATGTTGACAAGTTACTTCACTCTTCTGGGTCCCTGTTTGCTCACATGTAAAATGAGTGAATGAAACATTTACTATGTGCCAAGGACTGTGCTAAGTATTGAGGATATAAAGACAAAAACAAAGGTAATTGTTGCCCTGGAGGAATTTCCATTCTAATAGGAAGAAACAATGTATACATGCAGAAGTGGTGGCCAGAAAGGGATATTTTGATTTGGAAAGCTACGGGAATCATGAGTGGAACCATAGAAAAGTAGATTGGTATACCCTTTTAAAGAGTAATCGTAGTATTGATTTGATTATGAAGGACTTGGTCTAGACCTGCTGTTCTCAAAGTATTTCCAAAGTATATTTTCATACTAATATTGATGTTTTAATTTCATAATAGGCTAATTTTTGATAGATATAAACCATTTAAACAAAAGCTCCTTGGGAAAGTCCTCAATAGTTTTTAATAGTATAAAGTTGTCCTGAGACCAAAATTTTGAGAACTACTGATCTAGGCTATTTTGTAAGTACTTCCGGCTCTGTTTCTTTACATAAACACACACACACACACACACACACACACACACACACACACACACAAATTGAAAGGGAATTCATTTCTACCTAAGAAGGCCGATTCTATTTTTTTTCAATATCTCTAATTATTAGAAATCTTTCCTCTTTATATTCAAAGGAAATATGACTACCTTGGGGGGAATATTAGAAAATAATGTAGAATGGAGGACTTTTGGACACACTACAGGGATACAGATTTGACCACATGAGGTATATGCTCTAGCTGCTACTGCTGCAAAGCCAATAATGTGTCTGTCTCCTATTTGTGTTGATGATCCATGTTACACAGTGAGGTGTAAAGGTGACTCAGGGTTTCTAATAAGCAGTTACACTTCTCCTGTAGGCAAAATTTGGCCACAGAAGCCAGCATATGGTTCTTACACAATAAAGGTTATTTCTCTATGTTTCAGTGGCCTAATAATGATCAGATTTCTCAAAATATTTTTACTATGAATATTAAGTAGAAAAAGTTTGATAGGATGTTGGATATGTCACTGTGGATGTCTCATCTCTTCTTATTTGTAGCAATTAATCATATGTGTCCTGTCCTAGGCCAAGAGCTAGGCTCTCTGATTTGGTAGAGAGGTGTTTTGTCTTCTGTGAATTTTAGAACATGAGGACGTATGGGCACTGATGGTCCATATGGATTGCAGAAGTCTCAAGGACCCTAGGAACTAGCCCTGGGTTAGTTGGCCATCAGGAAGGTCATTTGTATGGGATGAAATTGGATCTTAGACATTTTGTCCTATAACACGGTTAAAACACTCACCTTGATACACAAGGTAGAGATAAATCAGAGGGAGAACATGAAGACGAACAAGAGGAATAACAACTTGGCTGGCTCCCTATTTACATGTTACTACAGAAATTCCCATTTTTAAGCTTTCATGCCACATTAGGCGTGCTTAAACTACCAACAAGAGCAATGAAAATCTAGGGTTAAAACTTTTAAATATGCATCAAAACAGCCTAAATAATTTTTCGAAGACAAATTTATAAAATATCTGTACCAGCTTAATAGGCTTCAGGAATATATTCACCTTGGAGGCAGCATCTCAAGGGAACTATCTGTAAAACCCAATAGCCTCAGAAATAGCATTCGTTTCACAGGGATTAAGACAATTACTTTCACTCTAGTAATATTAGCTCATGAAACAAATAAAATTAAAGAAAAAGCTACCGATGCATTCACATAAAATATTTGTTCAATGAAAGGGTTTCATTTACAGAACTTATGACTAATAGGATGAGCAGTTTCAATATGAGCAAACAGTTGGCTGCTTATTAAACATCTTGAAGATTCCACTCATGCTCCTCATTCTCATTTAATTAAAGCAAATGAGCAAATAAGAAAAGGTTCGATATAATAAAATGTTGTTTAATTTAGTATGCTGGAAAATAACTATGTATTATCTATAAACTTTTTATCTTGCTAGTAGCTAACACAGTACTCTGTTCAAAGTAGATGTTTAATAAATACTTCTTGAATTTTTATTTAAATTTTGCATGTTAGGTGGGGAAGGTACAAAGTTCAGATAAGATTCTGTCCTTTACTTTCCATGAACTTATAGCCTAGTGGGGGGATAATATACACCATTATGAGGGAAGTTTATTGGACTAGTGAAAACCAATGTTATAAAGTCCAAGGGGTGGTTCTTAATGACAAGGGAGAAGAGAATACATCCCAGAGATGCTAACATTCTCAGTGGGCTTTAAGAACATAACAGGCAAAGAAGAAGAAGAAAATCCTTCTAGGCAGAGAGAAGAAAAGCCATAAACAAAAGCATGAGAATATGGTGCTCATTGAAGGCATAACAGAATTATTTAGTTTGTTTGGACTATACAGTACATGGAGGGGAGTAATATATGATCAGGCTGGAAAGGAAGCATGGCATCAAATTATGGAAGGCCTTGACAACCAACAAAAGGAGTTTGAACATTAGTGGGGGTTTGGACAGGAGACCAATATAGAATTCCAAGATTTTGGAACAAAGAAACAGCATGATCCTATTAATTCATTAGGCACGTTATTATTATAATATGAAATATAAGAATGATGGGATGGAGTGGTAATTGAAGTAGGCAGATCCATTCAAAATTTTTTAAATAGTCCATGAAGATGGAAATAAATACCTGTACTAGAAAGGTACCAGTAGGAATAGGGAGGAAAATATAGAGGGGGAAAAATGTCACTGTGGAAGCCAAATAAACAGGATTGAAGATCATAGATTTAGAGCTTGAAGAGACCTTTGAGATTATCAGGTACCTCCCTCTATCTTTACAGATGAGGAAACTAAGGCCCAGACTATTACATGGGTTGTAAATGTCTGAAGCAGAATTCAGGCTTACATCTTCCTGACTATAAGTAGAACATTCCATCTGCTATGCTCTAGCTACCAAACTGCCATGGTTACTGATTGGATATAGTAACATGAAGGATTTGAGGATGGAAGACTAGCAGAATGGGAGTGCCACTCATAGAAATGAGGTCAGAAGAATCAACAGGTTCAAGGGAAAGAGTCTAAGCTTGGTTTTTGCACATATGCAACATAAGGTGGGTAAGGCATACAAAAAAAGATGACCTTTTGGTAATTTGAAATAGAAGTATCAGAAGAGAGGCACTGACCCCCCCCTCCATCTCTTTGGGCATCACCTGCATAGATATGATAATTAAAGTTGTCAGAGTGGATAGAATTGCCAAAACAAAGTATGTAGAGTAGTAAGAAGTTATGATCTAGGACAGAAACTTAGGAAATGCCCTCCTTAAGATGTCTGGAAAGGAACGAGGAACCAACAAATAAGAAAGAGAAGGGAGATGAGCTAAATAATTTTGTATTATGTTGTACTATAATTGCAAAAGCTAATATTTTGCTGAAGTGAAAAAGAGGAGTGGCTTATATGAGATAAATTTTTTATACTCAGCAGCGAAACTTATCTTTCACAACAGAGGGCAAACGACATGACATAAGAGTTGGTTAAAAATTATATTTTAAGAGAAAGGAAATTGTTTAACCTACAGAAGAGATGGCATAATGGTAAAAACTAATTTCTTGTAGAACTCATCATTCATAGCATGGCTGGTCATTGGAATAGACTAAAAGTCAAATCATATTACCACAGATATAACCATTCTACATATGGCAAAATAAAGGCTTTGCATGGCTATCTATTAAGGGGAGTTAATTTGCCTTTTGAAACACTAGTATTATGAAAGAGATTCACCAATAAAGTGAATTTTGTTTCCATCTTCACAAAAGGAAAAAAAATAAAGAAAATAGAGGGTTACAACTTATTTCACGAAAATCTAAAATAAGAAAGATTAAAGCATGTTCTGGAAAACCAGTAATATCCCATATACCTCATAACTAAAATAAATCATCAGAGGTATGAGGAAATCCTATAGTGAGCCTAAGAATTATTAGGTAATTATTCTTAAGAAACAATTTACTTAACCTGTGTATCATAGCCTCCTTTGGTCTGTAGCTCACAGGAACATTTGTCAATGGCAGAATCACATAGGTTTTAGAACCTGATCTTTATATTGTTATATTCCACAAAAACAGAAAAAAAAATAGAAATCAGGGAAATATCAGCTTGTTTTATCAATGTAGACAAACAAAATTACTCAGACAAAACAAAATAATATTTTAGAGGAAAAATTATTCAAATGGTTATTAAAAATTATTTCCTTTTGTTTAAGTCCATTAAAATGTCAAAGTGGTGTAACAGCAAACTGGTCAGTATTTTTCTTACAACATTCTTAATTACGATTCTGCATTGGTTTACAATGCATACAGTCTGAGGTAAATGCTGGTGATCATGAAGATTGGATGTGGCAACTTTACTGAATGGTTTTAACCAGATATGGTAGCCTCTGTTGGCTTCATATAGATATGACTATGTGTTCTGTGTCAGATGAAGAGCAGCAGAAAGAGTTTAAATGGCTCTGCGAGAGAGAGAGAGAGAGAGAGATAGAGAGAGAGAGAGGAGATAGAGACAGAGACAGAGACAAAGGGAGAGAAAGAGGGAGGGAGGGAGGGAGGGAGAGAGAGAGAGAGAGAGAGAGAGGGAGAGAGGGAGAGACATGGATATAGTCAAGGTTCAAATAACTTGGGTTTTTTGAAAACTATAACCTGAGTTGCTGAACTGGATTTCTAAAAAAAAAGATCAATTTGTTTCAAATGGGTAAAAGTAGAAAAGCTATATCTAACATAATTTAAACTCTACCATGCCAGTAACAGACTGGTTAATGAGATGAATTCTGGAAGGCCCACTGTTGAACTAATATGTATAACCAATCTTTCTACCCAAGCAAATACAGAATCAATTGCTAGTTTGTAAACTATTTTAGGTGAGCTACTACACCTTATTTATGTTTGTATGCCTGACCATAACTAACAGCATTTTACACTGAATATAAATGAGAGTACAATGTATAATTATTGAATATTGGAGAATTTCCTTGTAATCTTCTTACCGAACTGCTAACATTTTCAAACATATGTGACATTTAAATATGATCACTTTCATTTTCAACAATAGAGAATAAACTAGTTACACTACAACAAAAAAGATGGATTATAAATGACTAACCTTTAAAAAAGTAGTACTGGGAAACTGAAAAATCAATAATTCTTTATATTTTGATATAATATGCTTTCTTTCACACAGGAAGATGCCAGTAGTTCAGCCTTTAAGTTATCTTTTCCAAAATAATAATTATTTTGTATGGCTAACCACATTCTTATTCCTGTCTTCTTTATGATCATGTTATTCTGTGACAAAATTTCTTGGGCTAAATGTGTGTCTCTGATTTTGCCAAAGTTTTATTTTTCTATGTGATGTTAACTGATATAAACATGGATCAAAAAGCCTCTTCAGGCTCAAGGGCTAAACAGTTATACTAAGCATCAAAGGCCAATAACATGTTTGGAATACACAAGCTTTATAAACACAATCCCACTTACCACAGTTGGCTTCATCTGAGGCATCAGCACAGTCTGGATCCTCATCACAAACCCATAGTTTAGAAATGCAGTGTTTGGTAGTTTTACACTGGAAATAGTCTGGTGAACAGCTGTTTTCCGCTTTAAAGGAAAACATTTATTATAGTTTGTTCTATTTAAGAAACAATCTTTTAAAGATAAATGAAATATTCAAATTTATTTAAGAATGTTAATTAATACAGAATTTGTTATCTCTTACTAAACCAGCTCTGAAGGTAGATAATACTTTTTTTCATGAATTTTTTCCTGATACATTTTTTCTCATGAAAAAGAGATTGCTTTCTATTTTAATGATATTTAATACAATAGAAAAAATCTTCATAGTTATTGAGTTTGATGGATGGAAACCAATAAAGCAAAAGTTAAAACATTTGTGATATTTCACAATTTGTTTGTTCACTTTGTTCACCAAAAAAGGAGATGAGCAATTCTATTATATGAAGTTAATGAATCAAGATGGTTTTTAGCACCCAGAAGCTTTAGGGAAACAAGAGGAATACAAATTGCTACCAGAATCTCAAAATTGTGTCTTAAGGATTGGAGAAGAGATGAAAAGAGGATTCTGACTATAAACTGCATAACAAATCCAAGTTTAATGGATCAGCTTCGAGAATGGCTAACCATAAAGAACTGATGCTGACTTTATTCTGTATGTGCCATCTTAATCAAATTGCTGGATGACTGAACATTATTTACTGATAAAACTCCTTAAGTAATAAAATAAAACTTCAGTGAGACAGAAACTGTTTACAACAGTGTTGTAGACAGTTGGAAACTTCAAAAAAAATCTTGGACATTTTGACACCTTTTTCTGGGGAAGGAAAATATTTTCTATTTATTTAGTTTTGTTCTTAGGTAGGGAATGGAGGTAAAGGTGAAGTGATATAAAGAGGAAGGTAGTTTTATTTTTGTTATTGTGTCTTGGAGTGAATTAAGTGGAAAGTCCCTATTATATGAAACTCTATTTGAAACATTCTATAATATTATTTCCCAAGACATTTTAAAATTATACTTCGCAATGCAGATCCAATATTAAGAAAAAAATTCCCCATTTGATAAATTATATTTTACTTATTTCATAACTATAATATATACTTAAAAGGAATACTTGCCTCATGTAATGGAAATAATGAATTGATTTGGAAAATCTGAGTAAATAATATGAATAAATATCATCTTGCATTTAATATTGTAAAAATGTAATTATTGAACTAATGAGGACTTCTTTTGATTGTTTCTCTCATTAAAAATGAATATCTCAGTTTTCAACTTTCTATGCCTCACCTCCCAGCCCCCCTGAAGGGAAAGCTGAATTTTAAAAGATAGCTTTTAAGATAGCTAAGATAGCTAAAGATAGCTAAAAAGATAGCTAAAAGATAGCTGTTAGAAGGGTGAGTGTACTGAGCAGTTCCAAGCCAAGTTTCAATACCGAGCAGTATTTTAGAATACTTTATAAGACTGAACTTTCCATTTTAGATAAGAACACTCTATGAAGGAAAATTTATAGTTAGTTTTCTTAGCCTATGTTTAGTGGTATACCTCAGATAGAAAATATTGTGAAAAGTTTCCTTTAACTTTTAAAAAGAATAATCAACAATAAACATTTGTCCAAAAAAGAAGTGGTCCTTTCCTCTACTAGTCTATGTCAACTGAAACTTTTCCAGTTAAAGCCCAAATTAAAATATAATTGATATCCTTTCTACTTCTAAGAATGAGAACTTTTCCTGACACCAATGTGTGAATTTATTGTAAGGGGATAATCTAATGCATATCAAATACATATTATTTTGTATGAAGGGCTTTTTGCTCATAATTAAATCAAGTTTGCTTTACAAAGTTATGTTTTTTACCTAAGTATTACAGAACAGGTCCTGTGACAAGACATGGAATTAAACACAAAACTCTATAAAAGAAGATGACTTCTAGGCCCTAAACAAGGGCCTAGTTATCCTAACTGATTACACAAATTCAGATAAAAGATTGTGACCAGGCCCTTAGAGTCAATTGTAATGAAATTTGACCTGGAACAATAATCAGAATGGTTCTTTGTAATAAGTATGCTATATTGTCATGCAGATGTCACTTGCAATTTAGGAATATCAAGTGGAAAAAGCTGCTGCGAAAGAAAAATGATGTTGAAGTTTGACTCGTGGCCACTGCTGATGTTGAGATAATGGGCAATTAAAACTATACAAGACAAATACTTCCACCTTTTTAATAATAACAATGGTAATGGGGAGAAGGAAAATTACATTTTAATATTAAAAAAATAATTTCTTTCCTGAAACTTTTCCAACTGTCTTTTTCTTAAAACAACAGATTTTGGATTTCTGCTTGCAATCATTGCACGTAAGCATTTTAAATAGGCCACTCTAGCTGTTTCTGTTGAGTCATGGCCTCGCTTGCTATACTTGTAGACACAAGGCTACATCAAATCATCAGAAGATGTAAATTTATAGCCCAGCTTCCAGCAAAGGTCAGTGGTGATACAGAGCACTGTGAGGATGACTTACGGCAATCCCTTTCATCTTCTTCATCACCACAGTCATCTTGTCCATTACACCTGAGGTTTATTGGGATGCATTTTTGATTCTTGGTGCACTTGAACTGACCTGACAGGCAGACATGTGTGTCTGAAAGATAGAGAGGGAAGAGGGAAATCAAAACTGAAGCCTGGGTTTGAATACAAATAGATGCGAATGTAATCAGCTAAGAATTAGATTCACATTCTTAACTTAGGTATGCAATTACCCACCGCAGTTGAGTTCATCAGAGTTGTCCCCACAATCATTTTCTCCATCACAGATAAAAGCTGGCAGAGCACAAAGTCCAGTTCCACATTGAAATCGGCCTGGTTGACATTTAAATTCAGCTGGGGAGGGAGGAGGAATTAAAAAAAATTAAATCCCTATGAATTCACAAGCTTGGCTCATGGCTTATTAATATTGCTTTTCTGACATTAGAAATATTTATTATATTATTATTCTAAATGTTTCTTGAAGTTAAATGTTAATGTCTCAAATCAGATAGTGATCTGATTCAAATGTACTGCTAATCTATGCATAAGTCAGGCTGCCTCCAGATTATCCTTCACAAAATCACAGTGAGGAAAACAAAGGAATATGAAGGGACACGTAAATGCATTCTGATTTTAATACAGTCATATTGGTGCTAGTGAAGAGGACAGACTATCATTCACAAAGAACACTTTAAGCACATTTGGAAAAAGAGAACCATATACTATCCTTTGTATTCCCTGTGATATGCTAGAGGAGTTTAGGTTGTTGTTTTGTTTTTATCTTTTTTGTAAGATATATTCTCACATACTGACTATATCAGAATGACTCATTTCACTAATATATGCTGTCTACAAGGTCCCACTTGTATTTACTATTCTAATTCTCTTGTTGGATAAAGACAATGTTTTATAATAAATAATGGAATATTTTGCATGCAATGAAAATTCAGGTGTTACCATAATGAATAACTCCTAATAGCAAAACTGAATTTTTATTATGTGATATCCATTGTGAACATACACACACATAACATTGATGAATGTAAACTAATAAAGCAAAAGTTAAAACATTTGTGACATTTCACAATTTGTTCACTTTGGATGCAGGGACATCACACACACACACATACACACACACACACACACACATATAAACAAATAGTCACTTTGTGAATGAGACCCTGGCACAAAAATCATACATTCCAGTGAATTAATTCAATTAAGTAATTCAGCATTCTGTTAAAGCACCTTCTATGTGGAGAAACCTGTGCTAGTCACTGGAGATACAAAGGTAAAAAATGACACAATCTCTGCTTTCAAAGAGCTTATGATTTACAAGAGAGGACACAAAGTCACACAAACAAGGAAAGCAGGTAAGGTATGATAATGACAAGACAGAGACTCAAAGATAGTGAGCTAGAACAAACTAGGGAAGGAGAGAACACTTTCAGCTATGGAGGATAACAAAGGAAGGTTTCCAAGAGAAGATGGCTTTGGAGTGGATCCTTGAGGAAAACAGAGGATTTCAACAGGTAAAAATAAGGAGATACATTTCTGGCCTGAGTTATGGCCTGTGGGAGTTTGTGGAGATATAAGATCATAAGAACAAGGTTAGGAACAGCTAATAGGAAATGGCATTATTAAAATCTTATTTTTTTCTTTTGGTACTTATTAAAACTATTTCTTTTTGCTTAAGTCCATAAAAACAAATCAAAGTGGTCTAACAACAAAGTGGTCATTATGTTTCTTACAAATATTCTTAATTATAATTCTGCATTAGTCCACAATGAATGTATAGATATTGCATAAGACTATGCCTGTGCTGTTTTTGTGGCTTATCACGTCTCCTCCTGTATTGCAGTTCTTTGTCAACGTGTTGGATCTCCCTAAATTTTAAGCTCCATGGAGGCAGAAATTATTTCTTATCTTTGTATCTTTTCCAATGCCCACAATAGTGTTTTGCCCACAACTGCTACCTGTCAAACATTTCTTGAAAGAAAATGTTTTGATTTTGTTGAGTTTAGTGGTGAACTTTACACCATGCCAGTTATTTCAACTTTCTGACTTTCACTTTCTCTCCTCATAAGCATTTCCCATGTTTACCTTTTAATTTTTAATTCTAAACTGAAGGTACAATCTCTGAAAATATTTCTTTACAATCAAAACTTTCCCAGTCTATAATAAGGCTCTCAGGCTATATAATAAGAGTTACAATTACTGGAAGAAACACTTCCAGTATAGCAAGGCACCCACTACCCTAGAGATTTTTCTGTTGTGATTGCTGAGACACTGAAGGGTCATAAGGAATATTATTTCTGGAGCACAGCACTAACAGGGGAGATCATTATCTGTGATGTAGGGGCCTGGTGAATCACTTTAATAACATCTCTTTATCAATACATATGTCCTAAATTAGAATTTGGAAAAAAACTCCCATTGAAACCAATGGACTCTGGAGGGTTAACTAACATATATTTTGAGAGAGATTTTAAGACTAGTCGATTCAAGTAATTTTCTATGTGAAGATGCTGTTTTCCAAAAAGTTTGGCTTGGCTTTGCTTTGTTTTGGATGACGAGAATTCTAGAGTTTTGTTGCTCCAACTCGTTTGCATTTATTGGGATAAAAATGGTGTCTTTCCTCACTACACCTAAGGATCTAGAATTCATACAGTTTTCAAAGTCAAAATCATGGCAACTATCCTGGGGGATATTGAAGGTGTTATCATTATTGACTGCAACCCATCTTCAACCTGACAGAGCAGTATTAGGGTGGCCAACTCTGCGACCTCTAAGAGACTATCACAGGAAAGTCACCTGCTGATTGTGCAATATGACCAAAGTTAACAGTGATGGTTTAAGAGATAGTACCTTGCAATGCCACTCACACATTGGTCTCTGGACACAGATTGGTAGCAACTCTGACCTTTGCAGCTGTTCAAAGCACAAGAGCTTACAAAGCAACGTTCAAGATTAGTTAATGGAGAGAGAAAAATTTGAAGGTTCTTTTCAAAATTTAACGCAACAGAAAAGGTGGGAAGCTACATGTCTTTAAAGGTAAAATTTCAGTTTGTAATCTGTGAAAGAGTTTAAATTTTTGTTTTGTCTTCTAGTTCTGTATCATGTCACATCAAAACTAGATTGAATATCCCTTTATTAAAAGTTATATAGTATTGTTGTTAGCACACAAATAAGATCACCTCATAAATCATGTAATTCTTGAATAAAGGTCTGATGGAGTCATTCTAAATATAATACTCATCCACAACTTCTTTAAGAGTTCTGCCACTTCAGTATGGTTTTAAAGTGATGAGTGGTGTGAAAAATATTTTTTTTTTATTTTAAAAGGTAGCAAAAGGCAGTATTTGAGTCCTAGCTTCAATTTTTGTAGGCATACATGATTGAAGAAGTTATAAATTTTAAATATCATCATTTCTGAATATACTCACGACAGTCATCAGGTTCATCAGATCCATCTCCACAGTCATCCACGGTGTCACATTTCCACCAGAACGGGATGCATTTATCGGTTTTGCATCGAAACTAAAAAGAGAATGATTAGCCATGCTGCATATCTCATGTATGCGTTATGTGTGTATATATATGCATATATGCAATGAAAATAAACATATTAAAGTGGTTGTTAAAAGCCCATTGTTGAATTGTGAATATTTAAAAGGTTTTGCAGGCAGAGAAATAATTTGTAAAGGAAATTGTTCCAAGATTAGTTAAGCAATTAGAAGTTCCATTGGTAGTTATTAGAAATAGACAGAAATGGCATGAACAGAGATGACCTAGATGCTGATGAGTCACCAGCAAAAGCTGAGGAATCAAAAATAGAATTTAAATTTCCCAGACAACTCCTGGAAACTCCTATAGAAGTTGTAGAAGATTAGTTCTACCCTGCAATAGATACCTGGCTGAATGACCAGGTTCTTCTTTGCAAAAATTGCTTAAACATTAGAAAATGCTCTACTTCCACTCCTCTAACATACTCTATCTAAACCTGACTTATCAGGAAGAAATCTTTTATTAGAACAATTCAAGTCAACATAGCAAGTATGTCCAGTCATTATGGGCTTTGATTTGATCTGACTCACAATTACCTACATTCAATTGACAGAAGCATAATAAAAATGCTGACAACATAGACCGAAGTAAAGCTATAGAACTTTTTGACAGATGCCTTTGGTAAAATAGATCAGGGGGAGAAAAACTGTCGATAATGATTTTTCCCCCCAAATAACCCATAAAACCACCCACTTCAACTTGAATGTACATTACTTTTTCACTTACTGTTTTCTTACTGGCTAAAGAAAAAAAAGACAAGTGACTAGGAAAAGCAGTAATTTCCCAATTGAATAGACGAAAGTCTGATGGTGTTTCTTTCTGAATGAGGTGTCAGGTAAAAATAAGAAACTGTGGAGAGCCCAAGATTCTATAAGGGGCTCTTTATTCATAGGTCGCTTGGTTCTCATCTGTCCCACTTCACAAGTAATAACAATTCAGAACAACATTATTGCCACATATCAGTTTACATAAATCAGGCCAGTGGTCTTTGTCCCATTTCACCCAGAGACAGAAACACTGTTGTCCCTGGTAATATCACTGTTGGCCTACTCAGCAGAGACCAAGAAAGCATAGCTAATGTATTCCTGCGAGTGCCTGAGACCATAAATAATCCCTTTCTCAGCAACATTCTGTTCATCTCCACCTACAGAAAGTATAGGAAACAGAAAAGTGCGTGTTTTCTCAAGACAAGGCACATGCAGTTGAAATTTTTTGACAGAGTAAAAGTGTCTCTTCTATGCCAAAATCCTTTAATTATGTCAACCGGTCAGCAGAACGGTCAGAACCCCCAAGCTCAGAATAAAAACTCCACCCCGCCCCCCGCTTTGTCCCAAAGGAAATTGAATGAAATGCACATCTTGCAATATTCTTCCCAAATTAAAGAGGTGGAGTTGATGGCCCTTTATAGTTTAGTCATTCAAGAAATAGTTTTCATGGATTATTTTTTTACAATGCTTTCCATGTAACTAAAATGGTTATTGGCATTTTTTCAGTTTTGATAAGAGATTCATATAATAGAAAAATTAGTCACATATAACATTTCTCCAATGAAGACTGATGTTCCCAGTGCATGGTATTCTATCTCAGTCTTCTGGGTCTTGGTCAGTCTATGCAGCATTACATTCACATACACCTCCCCAACTCTTCCCTGTCTTCCCTCCCATACCTAAGATGGTCTCCCTCCTCATCTCTGCCACATGGAATCACTAGCTCCCTTAATTCAGCTGTTAGGACTTTCCCCACACTTAGCCTCATACCTCTTCTCCAATTATTCTGCATTTTTTGTATTTACTTAACAATGTACAAACTGTTTAGTCAGTATAAAGTAAACTCCTTGAAGTTTGTAAAAATTGCTTCATTTTTGTCTTCTTATCCCTATCTCCTAGAACAGTGTCTTGCATATGGCCAATGTCTTAAAATTGTTCATTGGATGGAACAGAATTAGGAGGAAATATGGCCTCCAAATTATCATTTTAACGTGTTCTGGCTTTCTTCAAACCAACAGAGGGCTTGTTAGCTTTTGCTAGACTTGTTTTGCATGACATTAAGCTGATCCAAGGGCAGACACTGCCATTAACTTTAATGTGACAGTGAATATATTCTTCTGCTAACATGAAGAAAAACGTGAAGGTGGTGAAAGGCATCTCTGTGACTGTATTAGTTTCTTGAGGAATAGAAAAAACATGAGAAAAGGTCACAGGCATTGTTGTACAAAGCACATTTGACTAGGGATAAGGGCAATCATAATTTTATTAGCTCAGTTGGTTCTTCACCATATCTTCTAACCCTCAGCAAATTGTTGTGCATTTGATTATTCATCTTTATTAAAGGTCAGCAGAACTGATTTGGAAACCTGTTTGTTATCTTTGAACAACAGGGCTATGAATCCAAGTGACAATGTGACCGTTCTGCTGTTTTGCCTGTATTGGCTAAGCCTGAATTCATATCTGTTGTGTTTCTGCCTCCCATGGCTCTGGGAGAAGGGAGAAAATCATTGTCATAGACAGTGATTGACTTATAATGCCTTGGTAAACACACATACACACACACACACACACATACACACAGAGGTCATTTCATTTCATGGACAGTAAGTACAATTGATTAAATAAAGCACTTAGAGCTTCATGACTCTGTACTATTTTTAAAGTTCTTCAAATAATGATTTTAAAAAATCTCTAAAAAATATTTTATTCACTAGATGAGTCTTATTAAAACAAACATGAACTATTGGAACGATATACAGCCCCATGATTTGCTATCTGTTTCATTTTTAATAGATATATAAAAAGACATTTGAGTAAAGAGAAAGCAAGGGTAAAATATATTTATCATGTTACAGTTTTTATGCTAATCAGCATCTTTTCATTACTCTCAGAAGGAAGATCTTTTCTATTTCTAGTCTGTGATCCATTTTTCATCCTTAAACTCAGTAACTTAAAGAAGATTAACACTAAATATAAATGTAAAGTATCCTTCACAGTAAATGTTCCCCAAGACTAATATCTTCATAAAATAAATTAAGGATTACATTCTTATCACCCACAAGAAGTAAGGACTATAAAGTAATTACTACAGGAAATTCATCCTAACACTAGCACAAGAATAAGGGACACAAAATCCCATTATGCACTCTGCTTTAGTAGAAGTAGGAGAAGTCTTCATTTAGATCATCACTAGGTAACTTCCAAAAAAGAAAAGCCATTTACTTTTGAAAAGGTTAGTGTTAAAGGGATTTTCCCTTGAATCTCAGAAGAAAGTTCCTCTTTATCTCCACTTAGGCTTCATGCATTTTAATTCCCAGTGGAATGAATATGAATATAACAACTTTGTAAGCTATCAGTTTTATAGAATTACTCTCCTACCATTGGTGTGACATCACTGCTTATAATGATCTTGTGGTGCCAAAAAAATACACTCTTCATAAGATAACACATACAATCAGTTGTCCATCAAAATGTATTGCACTACATGAAAGCAGTTTACAGTTTGTGTACAGTAGTATGTGGTTTATTGTTTGCCTTAAATTACCACCTACTTTACTTAAAATTGTGTTTCCATGCACTGGCTTCTATCTGACATGTAGACAATGGGGTAAGGAAAATAACCTGGCTTGCTAACCATGTTTTAAATTTCATAATAATCAGAGGTAAACCCATCTGACTGCCCCACAAATCAAATGACTTATAGGACAAAAAAAAATAAATTATTTCAAGATACCATTCTTGAAAGTAAAACAATGAACCTGGTAATGAGATAGTCATGTAAGTGGTCCAGAGAGGTTAAAGTCTTTTCTAGGTCTCAAATCTATGATCCAGAAGTATATCAGTTATAAACATCTGTATATATTGCTTGAGAAACAGTCTTATGAGGCAGATTGTAAGGGTATGCAAATTCTATCAATTTTTGGTAATGTATCTAAGTATTGTAACTATCTCTGAAGATGAATAAAGCCAGAGAAGTTATATCACATGCCAATTCTTTGATGAAACCTCCCTCCTTGACTCTTTTAGGAGTGATATCCCACAATATTTCATCCAGACTGCTCATAATGTCACTTTTCCCATTCTATCTTATATTAGAATTATTTCTGTATATTCTTTATCACCTGTACTAGATTGTAATCTCCTTTGCTTACTCACCTTTGTGCTCCTCACAATACCTATTATATTTTAGTCCTTCAATAAATCTTTGTTGAATGAACAAATCAGTGACCGTAAAGACAATCCTTTTGTTTTGCCTTTGATTGCTATTTCTTAAGAAATGAAACACAGTTGACTCTATGACCTGGGTTTACATGTTGCAGGGTGTTAAAAAAATTCATTCAATTATTTGTATGTTTTGTTTAAGCTTAAATTGATTTTAAAAATTAATTAACCAAACTAATTGCTGATATTGCCATAGCTTACCTCATGCCTTTGTTTATAAAAAGTTACTCTGTTTCTGGGCCATAATTAACCTTTCATTATCTTTGGTTATAGCTTATAACTTGCTTATAGTTTGGTTATAGCTTACAAAATTTCAGCGTGACAAAGCATTTGGGGGCTTACTACCTACTTATGCTTGGTTACCTCAGTTTATCAAACAGAAATTATTTTAATCCTTAGTAATGCCATGATGTGGAAATTATGCCACATCATGGTAACTGAGTACTATCAGATTGTTATTAAAATGATTAGGATCACAGGACAATAGATTCAGAACTGGAAGGGGCCCTGCAGGTTATCTTGTCCCAAATCCTCATTTTAGGATGGAAGAGTTGGAAGCCGATTGAAGTCCAGTGATCTGTTGAGTGCTGCATGGGTTAGTAGTAGACCTCATATCTGAAGACAGGAATTATGGTCAAATCCAGTAGTCCTTCTCACATCAATAAAACCCTCTGTCATCTCACCGTGGCATGGAAGTGACTCTAGATCCTTGCCTGCTATGGTTGCAGATCACGAGCTTTGGTAGATTCTACCAAGCTAGAAATGTTTTGAGTAAAGTCCTGATGATGGGCTATATGTTTATTATCCAAGGCTCCGCCTCTGCTGCAAGGTTCAGGTAAGTTCAGTATCAAGAAAATATGGTCACCAGGTCATC
Organism: Phalanger gymnotis; assembly: GCA_028646595.1. Lineage (NCBI taxonomy): Eukaryota > Metazoa > Chordata > Mammalia > Diprotodontia > Phalangeridae > Phalanger > Phalanger gymnotis. Next base: position 583,940,554 of record CM053622.1, read on the forward strand.
TTAATTTTTAACCTATGCAGTGAACAAAAACCATTCACTTTGGGATCTGCATCAGTGGGATGAAATCAGAATCCATAAAGATGCCAAATACTCGTCGTTATTTTTACTGGTATCGTTATTGTTCTCCTTTTAACTCATTGGTTGAAATGCTTATCAGGAAACACTGAGAGTCACATATCCACAAAGTCCTAGTGGGCTAGTCATATTTAGCAGGTGGGTGACAAAAATGCCTACACAATCATAGTCAGAGATGGAGGAAAGAATCCCTCTCATTCTGAATTATACATCCCTTGTGGCATATATGCTGAGAGGAGGGAGTAGGACCCAATATCTGTCATACAGTGCAAATTACCTGATCCACAAGTATTTATTTAGAGCCTTCTGTGTGCCAGGCACTGGGAAAGGTAAAGCGAATACAAAGATAATTGTGAAATAGTTCCTGCCCTCAAAAAGCTTATAAACTAGCTGGGGAGAGACAACATGTACATAAATATAGGCATATGTAGTAAAATAGATACAAGTAATTTGGGGGGAAGGCATTAGCAGTTGGAGCGGTCAGGAAAGGTTTCACATAGAAAATGGCACCTGATTTGAGACATGAAAGAAACTAGAGATTCTAGAAGCCAAGCAGCAGTATTTTCTAGGCAAGAAGGACATGTATAGGGAACATTAGATGGAAAATGGAGTGTCATGTGTGAGGATCCTCAAGAAGGCCATTTTGGCTAGACCACAGCATTCATGAAGAGAGGAAATGTGTAATGACTAGAAAGGCAGATCAAGGCAAGATTGTGAAAAGCTTCAAATGTTGAACATGGGATTCAATATTTTCTACTAGAAGTAATAGGGAATCACAGTGTTTTATTAAATAGTGACATGGTGAGAGTATGAATTTAGGAAAACCACTTTGGCAAGAATGTAGACCGACATAAGGAGAAACCTAAGGAGGACAGTGAAATTAGAAAGCTTTTCCAATGGTTCAGGTGAGAGATGACCTTCAAGTTGGAGTCTACCCAGGGGACAGATACAGGAGACGGTGTTGTGATGGAAATAAGATGTAACAACTGATTAGACATGAGAGATGAGTGAGAGATTAAGAATGACGCCAACGTTACATACCTCAGTGACTGTAAGGATGGTGGTGCCCTCAGCAAAAACATGAGGGAAGTGGGTCTTGGGGCAAGATAATGGATTCTGTTTTGAACATGTTGAGTTTGAGACAATCCATTTGGAAATGTCCAACAGAGAGCTTAAGAAAGATTCCAGGGCTAGCTATATAGGTCTGAGAATCATTATCATAAAGATGATAATTAAACCCACAGGGGTCGATGAAGTCACTAAGAAAAAGTGTAGAGAGCAAAAATTAGAAGGCTAAGCTCAAAGGACTAGGTATAACCATAGTTAAGGGGTATGCCTTGGATTATAATCCAACAAAAGATACTGAGAATTAGTCACTCCACACATAGGAGGAAAGTCAAGACATAACAGTGTCATGAAAATATATAGGGAGAATATACTGGAAGAAGTAATGGTCTTTAAGGGTAAATGCTGCAGAGCTGTCAAGAAGGATGAAGATTAAGGAAAGATCATAAGATTTGACAATAAAAAAAACAACCTTGGTGACTTTAGAAAGGATAGTTTTATTTCAGTGGTGAAAGTAGGAAAATAGACTGCAAAGAGTTAAGAAGTTAAAAGAGAGGAGGAAACAACTCTAAATAGCTTTTTCTAGGACTTGGGCTGAGAAAGGGAAGAGGCATATATATAGGATGAAAGCTTGAGGGAATAGTAAGATCTAAAAAGGTTTTTTCTTCAGAATGTGGGACCTTTGGGCATGTTGTAAGCAGTAAGGAAGGAGTCAGGAGACAGAGATTGAAGACTAGGAGGGTTATTATTGTTGGCAATCTTCTGGAAAAGATGGAAGAGGATGAGATTAAGACTATGAATAAAGGGCCTTGGCTTAGTGGACAGAAGGGCCATTCCAGTAGAGAAAGGAGTTAAAGAAGAGAGTAAAATATAAGATTAAGTGATTATGAGAGAAAACATGGCAAATTGTGTCTATTTACCCTGTTGTATGAGGTGAGGTCCACAACGATAAGGGTCTAAAGGAAAAGGTAAGAAGACTTGAGGAGAGAAGGCAAGGTTGGAAAAGCCACTGTGGGGAGTGAGATAGAAAATCAACTAGATGAGAATAAAATGATTGCCTTATTTTAGTGAAGGGCCAGTTGAGAATGTATAACTAAAGTTAATTTTAAATTCAGTTCATACAGTTGCATGGTTTCTTCATCTCTGTTTAGCAGCATGTGAGTGAGAGTAGAGGGGGCCTAGGGGATTTTAACACAGGGTTAGATTTTAACAAGATAGAAATGACAGTAGGGCAAGGAAGCAAGGGATTTGAGGAGAAAATATGGTGTCAAGTTGAACTGGTCAACCAAAAGGTTGCCAGAAATAGGAAGAAACAGGTGGAATAGGCAGTAAAGTCATGATCAGCTTCCTGAGAGGAAGACATTGTCTCCCAGAAAAGAAACTACCATCTAAGTTGTCCATGTATACAGTTTGCTGAAATATCTGCGGGCTTCAGTGAGAAACTTAGGCAAAGTACCATGCAATACACAGTATCGACTGAAACAAAGGGAATGATTCTGAGTTCAGTGGTAAATTAGCAAGAAATGAATCTATATTAACTAGTAATGATAAGAATTGTGTTCATGGTGTTAAAAAGATGTTCACATCTCCATCTTGATTTATTTGAATCTTATTTCCATTAATACTGATACTTACTGTATTTTGTAGTAAGGAGACCCAAATAGAACTGTAACTAAGAATTATCGTGTTTTGGCAAAATTCAGTTGCGGGGAATGGTAGTCTTTTCTTATTTGAATAATATTTTACTATTTTTTCATGTGTTACATGTATAATTACAATGCAAAAACAATTTTTAAACATTTTTATTCGTATAGGTTATATACAGAGTAATGCAAAATATATTTACATGTTAGTTATGCTATAAAAGAAAACATTGACCAAAAAACCACAAAAAGTGAAAAACAGCATGCTTCAATCTGCATTCAGATTCCACCAGTTCTTTCTCTGGAGATGGAAAGCACTTTTCATTATGAGTCATTTGGAATTGTCTTGGATTACTGTATTGCTGAGTACAGCTAAGTCATTCACAGCTGGTCATCACAAAATATTGTTGTTACCTTAGACAATGTTCTCCTGTTTCTGACCACTTCACTTTGCATCATGTGAATCTTTGTGGGTTTTTCTGAAATCACCCTGCTTCTTATTTCTTATAGCACAAGAGTATTCCATTACAATCATATTCCCCAATTGATAGACATTGCCTCAATTTCCAACTCACAAAAAGAGCTGTTATAAATGTTTTTGTACAAATAGGTCTCCCCCACCTTTTTAAAAATCTCTTTGGGATACAGACCTACTAGTGGTATCACTGGATCAAAGGGTATGCACAGTTTCATAGTTCCACATTGCTCTACAGAATGGTTAGATCAGTTCACAGTTTCACCAACAGAGCATGTGTCCCAATTTTCCCACATCCCTTCCAACATTAATCATTTTTTCTTTTTTTTCATATTAGCTAATCTGGTAGGAGTGAGATGGTACCTCAGAGATGTTTTAATGTACATTTATCTAATCAATAGTGATTTAGAACTTTTTAAAAATATAACTATAGATAGCTTTGACTTCTTCACCTGAAAACAGCTTTTTTTAATATCCTTTGGGGAATAACTTATTACTTATAAATTTAGTTCAGCTTTTCTAATATTGAATCATCCCCTGAATTCCTGGTATAAATTCCACCTGGTCATAGTGTATAATCTTTGTGATTTATTGCTGTAATCTCTTTGCTAGTATTTATTTACTTACTCTTATTTATTTAGCTAGAATTTATTTTGCATTAATATTCATTGGGGAAATTGGTCTATAGTTTCCTTTCTCTGTTTTTGCTCTTTCTGGTTTAGGCATCAGCACCATATTTGTGTCAGAAAAGGAATTTGGTAGGACTTCATGTATTTTCTCAATAGCTTATATAGTATTGGAATTAATTATTCTTTAAATGTCTGGTAGAGTTCATTTATGAAAATATTTGACTCTGGGTTTTTTTTAGGGAGTTAATTGACTGTTCATTTCTTTTTACAAAGATGAAGTTCTTTAAGAATTCTACTTCCTCTTTTGTTAATTTGGGAAATTTATATTTTTGTAAATATTCATCCATTTCACTTAGTTTGTCAGATTTGTTGTCACATAATTGGGCAGAAAAGCTACTAATAATTGCTTTAATTTTCTCTTCATTGATGGTGAATTCAAACTTTTCATTTTTTGATACTGGTAATTTGGTTTTGTTTTTCTTTTTTTTACCAAATTGACCAATGGTTTATTTTATTGTTTTTTTCATAAAATCAGCTCCTAGTTTGATTAGTTCAATGGTTTTCTTACTTGCAATTTTATCAATCTCTTCTTTGATTTTCAGGATTTCTAACTTGGTTTAACTGGGGATTTTTAATTTGTTCTTTTTCCAGTCTGCTTTTTCTCTATTTTATTGATGTAAGTGTTAAGAGACATAAATTTCCCCCTAAACACTGCTTTGGCTGCATCCAATATATTTTTATATGTTGTCTCATTGTTGCCATTCTCTTGAGTGAAATTACTAATTGTTTCTATGATTTGTTCTTTGACCCACTCATTCTTTAGAATGAAATTATTTAGTTCCCATTTAATTTTCATTTTAATTAATTCTCCCAGTGAAATCCTTTCTCATTCCTTAAATTTTTTTTTATATCATCTGTAAAGGCAATCAGTAAATGGGAAGATCTTTCCCACCCATGTGAGTGGGCTTCAGGGGTGGGGCTCTCAGGGTCCTGGGGAAAGTGGCTAGGACTGGAGCCAATGGAAACCTGTGGAGGGAGGAACTTGCTGAATGGTTGGAGCAGAGCTAAGAGGCAGTTGAAGAGGCAGCTGGTGAGGCAGTTGGTGAGAGCTGTTAAGAGCTGAAAGAGAGAGGAAGCAGTCAGCTAGCTGGAACACAGCTTGGAGATTGTGGGAGAAGTGGCGGCGGCGATGGCGGCAGGCGCTACAAAAAGGCAGAACTGACCCTCGTGGAGACTGGAGAGTGCTGAGCAGGGGCTTGAGGCCAGTGGGTAGTCCTCTTGCTGGAGGGCCCTGGCATTGGCGGGGAGGGGCGGGGGAAGCACCGGTATGGCTTGGCTTGCTGCTATAATGTTTTTCTGTGGCCTACTGGTCACTATTGTGAGGTGGGCATGCTGGTTTTGAAGGACTCTTGCCAGGATGTCAAATTGGGGACACTGATCTGTGGGTCTGCTACTTTCGAATTTCAATAAATGTTTTAATTCCTCTCCCTTCTACTTAGAGAATTCCTTATACTCTGCGATTCTGGACCATTCAGGCATATTCATGGTTATCTTTGAAGTCATGAATTCTGCCTTACTGATATATCATCTCATCAGAGTTAACTTTTATCCACACCCTCTCTCTCTCCTAATTTCCCTAATGGTGATAAAGTTCTTAAGAGTTACAGGTTTTATGAGTGCACATGTATAATATATATCAGATTGCTTGACATCTTGGGGAGGGAGGACTGGAGGAAGGAAGGGAGAAAAAATTTGGAACTCAAAATCTTATAAAAAAATAAATGTTGAAAACTAAAAGCAAAAAATTACAAGTATCATCTTCCCAGGTAAAAATGCTAATAGTTTAATATTATTGACTCCTTTATATTTTCTCTTTCCATTTTATCTTTTCATGCATCTCTTGAGTCTTGTATTTGAAAATCAAATTTTCCATGCAGCTCTGTTATTTTCATCAGGAGTGCTTGGAAGGTCTCTATTTCATTGAAGATCTACTTTCCCCTGAATAGATTATACTCGGCTTTACTAGACAGGTGATCCTTGGTTGTCATCCCAGTTCCTTTGACTTCCAGAATATCATATTTCAAGCCCTCCAATCCTTTAATATAAAGCTTATAAATCCTATATAATCCTGACTTGTTCCATGATATTTGAATTGTTTTTTTTTTTTCTGGCTGCAAGCAGTATTTTCCACTTGACCTGGTAGATGTGGAATTTGGCTATAATATTCCTGGGAGTTTTTATTTTGGGATCTCTTTCAGGAAATAATTGGCAGATTCTTTTGACTTATATTTTATCTTCTGGTTCTAAGACATCAGGACAGTTTTTCTTTTTAATTTCTTGAAATATGATGTCCATCCTCCTTTTATTGATCTTTGCTTTCAGGTGGTCCAGTAATTCTTAAATTATCTCTCCTCAATCTATTTTCCAGGTTGATTATTTTTCCAATGAGATATTTTACATTTTGTTCTATTATTACATTCTTTTGATTTTATTTTATTGTTTCTTAATGTCTCATGGAGTCATTAACTTCCACTTGCCCATTTGAATTTTTAAGAAATTAATTTTTTGCATTGAGCATTTGTACCCCTGTTCCATTTGGCCAATTCTACTTTTTAAGGAGTTGTTTTCTTCAGTGAATTTTTGTACATCTTTTTGTTTTTGCCCATTTCTGTGCTTCCTTTACTAAGATGTTGACTCTTTTTTCATTATTCTTTGCATCATGCTCACATCTTTTCTGAGTTTCAAAATGTTTTGAGCTCTTCCAAAAGTTCTTTAGGGGCTTGAGACTAATTCACATTTTTCTTTAAGGCTTTTAATATAGGCATTTTGAAATTGTTGCTCTCTTCTGAGTTTGTATTTTGATATTCTCTGTCACCATAGAAACTTTCTATGGTCAGGTTCTTCTTTTGTTTTATTTTGTTTTGGTTTTTTTGCTGATTTTTTTCTGGCCTGCTTCATGACTTTTGTGTTAAAGTTGGGCTCTACTCCTGTGTTGGAGGATGCACTGTTCCAAGCTTCTTGCTTGGAGGCCAAAAGGCCTTACCAACAGGGCTTTCCTGGGGTTCAGGGCATAGCTATTAGCTTGCTCTGACTCCACCTGTTCTAGACTGTACTCCCCTTTTACCCCAGAGAAACAGATCTTTCCTGCTGTCCTTCCAAGTTGTCTTGGGCTATAACATTATTTCACCCCATCATTTTTTGGTTCTGCCACTTCAGAATTCATTTTTGGGGCATTATTTTATAGTTATTTGGAGGTGAATATGGGAAAATTTGGGTGAGTTCCTTCTGTACTCTGCCATCTTAGCTCCACCCCCCTCCTCATTTCCAGGCTAGTAATTTTCTTTACATATATATGTGTGTGTAATTTTCTTTACATATATATGTGTGTGCGTGTGTATACATATATACATGTATATATGTATACACACGCACACACATATATATATGTATATATACGTATATATAATTTATTTATTTTCTGTTTTCAACATTCACTTCCATAAGTTTTTTAATTCTCTCCCCCTCCCCAAGATGGCATGCAATCTGATATGGGCTCTATACAAACATTCCTATTAAACAGAATTTCACAGTGGTCATGTTGCAGAATGGAAGAAGCCATAAGAAAGAAAACAAAACAAAACAAAAGAGAAAAGACTCTGCTTTGCTTTGCATTCCAGCTCTATAATTCTATCTCTGCATGTGGATGGCATTTTCCATTATAAGTCCTTTTGAAAAGTTTTAGGTCCCTGCATTGCTGAAAAGGGCTAAGTCTGCCAAAATCAGTCCTCGCACACCGTGGCTGTTGCAGTGTACAATGTTTTCCTGGCTCTGTTCACTCCACTCAGCATCAGTTCATATAGGTCTTTCTAAGTTTTCAAGGCAGTAATTTTCAAAACAAAAATAAGCTTAAATATCATTTGCTGTTGTTCTGTCATGTCCAATTTTTCATGAACCCATTTGGCGTTTTCTCGGCAGACATACTGGAGTGGTTTGCCATTTCCTTTTCCAGCTCACTTCATAGATCAGGAACTGAGGCAAACAGGATTAAGCGACTTGCTCAGGGTCACACATTTAGTAAGTGTCTGAAGCCACATTTTAACTCAGGTCCTCCTGACTCCAGGGCTGGTGCTTTACCCACTGTGCCACTGAGCTACTCCAATCAATTGGTTATTTGCCAATCAATCATTGGAAAGGAAGCTATTAACACTAATAGTGCTATGAATAAAATCACCAGCTAATGGTGAAGCCAATGCGTCAACATCTTAAACATGGAAGATTACACACTTTTCTAACCAGCATGGCCTAGACTTTGTTGTTTTTCTTACAGCCCCACTCAACAGAATTTGCACAAGAATGAGGATATTGCAATGGGAGGAAGGCAGGTTCCTGGAGAGAGGTACCACTTTGACAGGGGTGGCTTGGGGTTAGGTCATACTTATGCTTCATGGTAGAAACAGGCAAAAGACTGCAAAATGTGTGTGTAGGGGGATGGCAGATCAGAGAGGTTTACTTTGGTGAGGGAGTGTACCTTCCTCAATGCTGACATTCTGACAAAGCCCACTTATGTCTCCCTGATTATGATTCTGCTTGAAAACATGCAAAATGGGAAACTGTTTGAAGAAACAGTAGAAGACCTAGAAGATATATCACTGTAGTTATCTACAAGTATTTAAAGGACTATTGTGTAGAAACAGGATTAAACTTTTTTCTGTTTGGGCCCAGAGGGTAGCTCTAGGAGTGATGAGTGGAAACAGAGAGAAGTTGATTTAAACTTGTCAGAAAGAACAATTTCCTAACAATTACAACTACCTGGAAATGAAATGCCTCAGGTGGTAATGGGATATTATTAATCACATATTACACAGATAATTGAGGCTTTAGCAGGGACAATTAGATTCTTGAGTGAAAAAAAATCCACTTCAGATATGTATAACAAATACATTAAAATTTGTTTTTCATTATATTTCACATTATATTACATTGATGGAACATTTATAAAACCTTTCTCCTTCCTCCCTTTTCTTTTTTTTCCAGGTACATTCACCAGTTCTTCAAGTCCCATTCTTATCACTTAGCAAATTGGTTTCTACCATTTTATTTTCCTAACTCATTCTATGTACCTCCATAGACCCATTATATTACTCTAACACCACACTTGGCAGAATATCTTGGCTTTTTATTTGCTATTCTTTTTTGTCCTTCCTTCCTTCCTCCCTTCTTTCCTTTCTTTTTTCTCTTTTTTCATTCTATTCTTTCCCTCCTTCCTTCCTTCCTTCCTTCCTTCCTTCCTTCCTTCCTTCCTTCCTTCCTTCCTTCCTTCCTTCC
>CM053622.1:583950265-584077338 GCA_028646595.1 Phalanger gymnotis
ACAACAGAACATCAACACCATTGACATAAAATAGCCCGTGAAGTCTACTATTTGCATGGGAATGTGGACAACCACACTCAAAAGAAAATAAACAGAGAGTGAAATGGGAATGAAGAGGGTAGGCAGTCAGGAAGCAAGGGAGGAAGGAAGGAAGGAGGGAAGGAAGGAAGGAAGGAAGGAAGGAAGGAAGGAAGGAAGGAAGGAAGGAAGGAAGGAAGGAAGGAAGGAAGGAAGGAAGGAGGGAGGGAAGGAAGGAAGGAAGGAAGGAAGGAGGGAGGGAAGGAAGGAAGGAAGGAAGGGAGGGAGGAAGGAAGGAAGGAAGGGAGGGAGGGAGGGAGGGAGGGAGGGAGGGAGGGAGGGAAACAAGGAAGGAAGGAAGGAAACAAGGAAACAAGGAAGGAAGGAAGGAAGGGAGGGAGGGAGGGAGGGAAAGGAGGAAGGAAGGAAGGGAGAGAGGAAGGGAGGAAGGGAGAGAGGAAGGGAGGAAGGGAGAGAGGAAGGGAAAGAAGGAAGGAAGAAAAAGGAAGGAAGGAAGGAAAATAACAATGCTTTAGCTCAGGATATCTCTAGAATACAAAAATTATATTTTATTTTGTTTTGTTGCCTGCGCCCTCCTATCCCCTTGGTGGGCCTCAGTGAATATTTAGACTTTCTAAAGACCCAACCACTGGCAGCTATTGATTTATCGGGATACATAAATGCAAAACAATCCCTTTTTTCTTTCTCTGTGTTTCTTCCCCTCAGAACAAAACCATTTAAAAGTGTTTTATGCCTTTTCACCAATGGCATGCTGAGATCTGGATTCTTTTTTCAACATTAATTAGGCTATCACCACATGGGTTAAGATTTGTATTTATAAATCTAAACACCCAACTGCCCCTGGCTCCATACAATGGTTTCTTAGTATAATAAACAGGCAGTAGAACTTCAATACACTGTTAACATTTCCATACACAGCCCTTTGGATTCCAGAGCTATGTGAACATTAATCCCTTAAATGAAGAAAAGTCACGGACATAACTATGTTGCATGACATTTTAAAATACTTGTCACCAAAGTGACAGTTCAGAGATAAGCTATGGTTTAGAATTCTGACCTAGCTATTAATGTTCAGGGAAATTACCATTTATAATGATATATTCTTTCTAGTAGATTGGCTGAAGATAACTTCATGACCAACTGATTCTATGCAAGGTTAAACCACTCAGTAATATACAATAGAGTACATTGAAAAGACTTAACATAGTAAGCAAATGTACAAAACGTGTGGCAAACGTATTCGTCCCTCTCCTAACTTGCTGTATTTCATATCATTATTGATCTTTATACAGCATTTACCCTCACCTCCTTTATAACCATGACATTGACACCACAATGATATGACTGAAGGATAAGGTGAAAAAAATTTTGTCTAAATTTCCTGTGTTACTTATTGGTAGTTGGTGCAAAACATTAATTTAATGGAATTTTCTCACATTCAATTTCCTTTTCATTAACATAAAAAAGCCAACACAAAAACTTTCAGAGTGAGTTTATGTGAGACATTAGTGATGAAATTTTTTTAAGAGATTATAACAAACCTCTTTGGCGTAGACTAAAATGTTGGGAAGTATTTAAAGTCCAAGATACCACAGGGATTCTTTATGTTTGTTGTTCACTCTCCACACATTTAACTTTTAGGAACCTTGTGGCATACATTATTTAATAAGGTTTAAAGATCTTACTATGGGCCTGTGATTTACTTGCTATTGGAACAAGCAAACATTACATCTGCCTGTACCACTAAATCACTATGTACTTACTTAAGTAGACATTATTCCCCAGCTGTCTATCTCAAGACAGGTTAAGTTTCCTTTCAAAGTAATTATGGCATTCTTGTCATTCTGGTCTATTTAGTCAGCTTAATTTCTTCTTGGCCATATACTGTGGCTATAAGTAAACCTATCGCATAGAGAGAACTGAGTATTTTAAGAATAAAAATTGGTGCTTTGACTTTTATTTGCAATATAGGTCAACTTGTCCAAGGTCAAAAAGATAGTATGTGGCAGAGCTAGGACTTAAAATCAAGCCTTTTGATGCCAAATGTAGTGGGTTTTTTTCCACTAGAACCATGTTAGGTCACTGCTTCAAAGTCACCCACCTGCCTTATTAGCAAGGTCAAGATTTAAAGCTAATGTCTTCTGATTATGACTTTACATCTCATTATTATTTTTTAGAGGGGGGAGGCAGAGCAATTGGGGTTAAGTGACTTGCCCAAGGTCACACAGCTAGTAAGTGTGTCAAGTGTCCTGACTCCAGAGCCAGTGCTCTACTCACTGCACCACCTAGCTGCCCCTACATCTCCTTATTATAACCCAATGTTCTCTCAATATAGAGACAGCCCAAGAAGGAAGAATTTGGCTATTCTCTACATGGACAGCAACTAAAGAGACTTCTGTCCCCATCTCCTTTTTAAATTCCCCTTCCTGTCTCTGAAGAGTTTGAGGCAAGATGGGAAAACAATTGATTACAATTAGTAGCTCATTAGTAACTACCAAGTAATTACTGGTTTGCATTCAGATATTGGCATATGCCTTATAAAGCACTTAATGAATTTTCCATCAGTCTTCCTGGGAAAGACATATATTTCTCTGTACCACAACTCTTTTCCCTGTCCCTTTTCTGTTTTCGATCCTTAAATTCCTTCCAAAAATTAAAAGCAAATTTTTGAAAGCCTTGAATGCACATTGTTCAGCCCATTTTCTTTTCTTTTTTTTAAGGCCCAAAAATTCGTTGGTAATTTGTTCTCTCCTTTCTCCATACAATTCAGAATTGTATGGGACCACAATTCTGAAAAATAAGTCGTCTGCCACCTTTAATTATCTCACTATATAAAAATAAAAGTTATGAGAATATTTATACATACTTTTGTGGCATACTAGCCCTGATCCAATCAGTCTTTTTAAGATAAATTCACTAATATTACTTTAATCTACTGACAAGTTTTGTTTGATTGAATTAACTCATGTCATTCAACATAGAAATATACACATATGTGTGTGTATTTATATACATATGTATATATATATATATGTATGTATAGGTATCATATATATGTGTATCATATATATGTATGTATATGTATCATATATATGCATATATATGTATGTATGTATATATGATCCCAGCCTGAGTATGTCTAACTGCTATTCCCCTAACACACTGGATAGATTGGAAAGATTAGAAAGTGTTACCATTGTAAATCTATGAACAGATTCACTCTTAGTTTCATAAAATATGAAAACACTGGGCTGAGCTCCATTTGGGATTGGACCTCTTGGAATGCACAGGACAAATATTGCCAAACAAACTCTCTTTCCCATACTGTTTATTTAGAAGTTAAGATGTCACCAACCTCTATCCAAGAACATACAGGGAGGCAAAAGAGGAAATATCAAGTCATTGCCTTTAGAGTCTAGTGACTATATGCAGAGTTGCTTTGGTGCCAGAGAGTGGCTTTATTGGTGGGGAGAATCACTGAGAGAAGACTTGAAGTAAATGATTGCAGTCTTCAAATATTTAAGGGTTGTCTCATGGAAGAGGAATTAAACATCCCCTGCTTGGGATTAGACATTCTCTACTTAGTCTCAGAAGTCAGAACTAGTACCAACAGGTACACATTTCAGAGGCAGATTGAGCTCAATGTAAAGAATGTCAGTGAAAGACTCAGAGATGTCCAAAGGTGTAATGAATGGGCTGGCTCTGGGAGGTAATGGTTTTCTTCCCTAGAGGTTTTTAAACAAATAGCAGATACATTCTGAAGTCCTTTCTAAATACCAGTTCTGTGATGCTATGAAATCATTGCACAACTCCTTTGACCCTCAAATTGTACCTCTATAAATTGGAGATAATGATACTTCTGCTACTTACCCTCATAATATTTTTAATGAAGAAGAATGTCACAAATATGACACTATACTGTTACTGTATGTTTTAGGGATTCTTGAAAAAATCTAATTGGGAATATTAGTCAGTTAATTAGCACTTATTAAGTGCCTCCTTTATGCCAAGCACTGTGCTAAATGCCGAGGACACAAAGGAAGGCAAAAACAAGGCATCAATTCCTTCTCTCACAGTGTTCACCTTCTCAGCAAATGGATTGGGTGGAGGTTGGGGGGAAAGTAAGGCTGAATCAACAAGCTCAACACAACTGGGTCAGGATGTGTATCCATTATTTATTGCCCCTAAGGCATGCTTTGCTATCTCAGCTCTTCCATCAAACAGATTTAGAAAGGCCTAGGAACAAGAAATTGGAGGGAAGACCTAGGGGTAGGTTTAATCTGGAAAGGGACCTATATTGAGAGGAAGCATGGTGTATCAGAATTCACTGAAGGCAATATTTGTAGCCTAGACCAAATGGTGTTGGGAGAATACAGGCATCAAAGTATAAGACTCCTGGAGGCAATTGCTAGAGATCAGGAGAGAAATATTTGAAAGCCAGGGAGGGAAGAGTCTCTCTTAAGGAGGAAGGCAAGAGGTATAATCAGAGATCCTTGGATTAGGGAAGAGAAAGGAAGATAATTGGTCTTACGTTTTCATTGATATAAGGAACTCTCAGATGAGGAAACTCCCTCTGAGGATGCAAGTTATAACTAGAAAGAACTAGCTTCAAGTCTGATACATACTAGCTGGATGCAAGGCACTTAACTTTTCAGCGTCTGATTATGACTTTGACTATGTCAAAGATTATGACTTACAGAAGAGATGATGATCTACATTGCTGGTGGAAGTTTTCTCACTAGCTCACTAAAATGATGAATTTTCAAATTTAGGTCAACTGCTTCCTGCCCCCCAAAACAAAAACAAAACACAGAAACAACAAAAAGTCCTTAGCTAAACAGAGATACTTGCTCAAAGCAATATGGTCACATCAGCAATGATCCGGTTGCAATTTTAATCCAAAGAATGAAAAGGACTTGATTACTAATTAAGTAACAAAATACTGCCTTTCAAATATCTTTAATTATTCACCTATAGAAAAAGCATCTATAATATAGATCATACAAATTTAAAAGAATGCATAATATTCTACCATTTTCAATTTTTATTATTATGTTATTAACAACCTTTTAAGACAGATGCTGAATCAAGACAGGTTCATGAGAGGATAGGAAAAAAATACTGATGGACATAATGTAACTTTAAATCATATGAGAATATTGTTAGAACATTTTCCTATTGATTTTTTAAAGATATAAGTACTGAATGCTAAGAACCATTTCAATTAGTCAACATTACTTTTAGTGTAATTAAAATCTTAATGTGATCTTTTAAAAATAATCCTCACTTTCAAACTGCATACTAATGAGTATCTTTATCTCTGTAACTGGAATGCTGTTGCTTGTATAACCACATTATGTTAGGTGGTCTACGTAACATTCCCATGCACATCCCCATGGTGCTTAACATATTCAAAGGGTATTTTTATCCTCCCTTAATGCATTTGTGGTCAGAAAAGTGTATGTGTGTGTGAGTGTGTGTGTGTGTGTAACACACACACACGCACACACATATATGAAAGGTATGTATAAATATATATAAGAAATGTATACACATACGGGAGAGGGGGGAGAGAAAGAGAGACACACAGAGAGAGAGACACAGAGAGAGAGAGTGGTGAGTCTGGCCTTAGGTAAAATTGGTTAAATTTCTCTAGTACTTCCTTGCCCAGATTCCCAATGCCCTCTGTGCTGCTCCTTGGATACTCTAGGCATAAATCTGCAACTTTTCATAAGGGTCAGTTTTCCCAGAGGAATTCTTGACTATTTCAAAATGCTGCTTTTGCCTTCTCTAGACTCCTCTTCCCCCATAAAGGTTCTTATGTATATTACACTTTAAGGCACACAAAGAGCTTCTCTTATAGACATGTCAAAACTTATATTGCAGTACCCTCACATTGCAGAAATTTAACAGCTCCTCTTAAGTTGTTTTGAAATCAAAGGTGTCTTAATACTTTACCCTTTTGTGATACAGCTGCATTCTAAGACTAGATGCCTGGCAATATCAACCTAAATAAGTATACTCTACTTCAACATTTCCAGGTTCCTGTGATAGATGAGCAAAAGAAGTATTTTTAAACAGGAGCCTGCCCCTCCCTAGATTACACTATGTAGATTATCATATATTCTGCCTATCCATGAGGATATCCATGAATAGGTATTTACATGTTCATGCACACATACATAAATACACTGAATATGTATATCGTAAGAACATTCAAGGTATGGTTATGTATGAAATAACATCTTAGAGATATAATTTATATACAATTTAATATAAATACAGTGAGCTTCCTATAAGTGAAAACAGCATGTTATAATTAGATGTGATCTTAGAGATCATCTCATAAAGCCCTAGACTAGGACTAGAATTCATTGATTATATCTAACATGGTTAGTTTATGAGAGAGATTTTAATTCTGTTCCAATGAACCAGCATGCTGAAGGGACTCAGTTGTGTGTAAACTACTTATAATTTATCATTCAGTAATATATATATATATGCCATAATCATTCATCTCAACATTTATACCTTAAATCTCCTCATCAACCCAATTTTCTTCTGTCATCTTTTCAAGATCATCATTCACCCCCTTTGTATTATGTGTGGATTATGCCCCACACATTTAACTTGGGCCTTCTAGTTTTATTAAAGTTTCTCATCAGTTTCTTTGGGATCTACTGTAATCTCTTTCCTGATGATTCCCAGATCTATTGTCTGACCATCATTTCTTCCCTGAGGTCTAGTCCCATATCAATAAATATTTGATAGGCATCTCCACCACGATCTTCCACAGGAATCTCAAACTCATCCTGTCCAAGATGTAAGTCATCAATTTTCCTGAAAACCCACTAGACTTCCTAACTTCCCTATTTCTGTCCTCCTAGTCACCTAGATTTCTCACTCTGGAGTCATTAGCAACATTTCCTTCTTTATCATTTCATGGGTGATCAGTTCCAACTCTACAACATCTCTCAAATCCATCCTCTTCTTTCCGTTCATAAATAAATATCGCCAGATTTCAGGACCTCATGATTACCTTTCAGTGGGACTACTACAATACCTTCCTAATTGAACTCCCTATCTCTGATATCTATCCTCTTCAATCCATTCTCTACAGAGCTGACAAAATGATGTTACTAAAGGATAGATCTGATCATGTCACCACCCCTTTCAAATAGTTTTAATGGCTCCTTATCACCTCTAGGAAAAAGACAACTCTTCTGTTGGGCCTTTACTGCAGATTCTAATCTATGGAGCATGTCTCAATAGTCTTAGTGCAGTTTTTGGCTTAAAACTGTACTAAAACTTTTGGGACATCTTGAATTTCAGATTGCGTTGTTATCCTTTTCCTCTCCCCATGCACAACACTCTCCAGAGAAACTAGCCTATTTTTGTCAGTTTTTATGCTACATTTCATTTTTTTCCTCTATGATTTTGTATAGATTATCCCCAAATGTGAGGAACGTTCTCTCTTTTCACTTCTAACTTCGGGAATCCCTAGGTCCCTTTCGGCTCAGGTCAAGCGCTACTTCCTATATTTTGCCTTTCTTAAGCCACCCTCCCCCTCCAGTTATTAGCAGACTTTCCCTGAATTACTTAGTACTGACTTTGTGAATTTTGTTTATATCTTTATCTGTGTACATGTTGCTTCCTTTAAAAGAAAGGAAGAAGGTAAAGCCCAGAGAGATGATTTGCCAAGCTGACATACCTGTTAAGAAATCGAAAATGGAGCTGAACCTTAATCTTTTTACTTAAAGTACAGCGCTCTCCAGACTGAATAATTCTTTTCCCTTTCCTTTTGACCAGCTTAAGCTTCCATTTGAATTTTTAAAAATACATATTATGCTTTCCATACACATTTCTCCTCTTTCTTGCTATTCATATCTTCCAAATTTCCATTTTAACTCATTTTTCCTTCCCTATATGCTATTACCCTGATTCTAATATGCATTTTATTTTCTATCTAGTCTTCTTCACATTTTGCCCCAACCCACACACAATGATTATTCTTCACATTTCTCGTGGTTTTAGATGCTTGTATCTACTCACAATTATTAAGAAGAAGAATGTTGTGGGAACAATCAATTATGCAAACTTCAAAACTAGTTTTATAATTTTCTATTCTTTTATGTGAAAAGTCTGTCCCTGTAGGTCACTACAATATAAGAAATGTTTTTCATTTCCTGTAGGTTTACTATTATATCATTAGTAAAGAATTTAGTTTTTCTGGATCCTGTTTGGACAATACAAACTAATGCTACCAGATTACAATAATGGCTGCTTCTTTAAAGGTATATTTGCTTCAGTTTCAATTCATTGATTGAATATATAGATGTAACTTAACAAGAAAAAATCCAATAATTATAAAAGTAACTGAGGAGCTTACAGTAAAGGAAAAAAATTTATGAAATACAGTACAGTTATTTTATACTCATAAATTATCTCTTAGGTTGCCAGATTAATTCATGCTGCACTAATTCTAATTTTGTCACTATAACATTACAATAAAAGTGAATAATGCAACTTTAAAATTAAAATATATTTTGAAAAGAGGGCAATAATATTAAATAAAAATGACATATCTTTAAAATAAATTTTGTACATTTTTGAGGTAAACACAAGGAACACAGTAAATTCTTGGAGCAATTGGACCAACCTTTATGTCTATGTGAGCCATCCATGTTGCTAAATTCGATGTGATTCTCATCAGCCCAATAGAGCCTACTGTTGACATAATCTATTGTGAGTGCCATAGGTCTAGAAATCTTTGTTTCTATGACAACACTCTGATTGGTTCCATCCATCCCAACTCGGCCAATGTGAGGATATTCGCAGCAGTCAATCCAGTACAAATACCTAGGAAAGAAAATCAATGACTACTTTGTTTATAGAAGCTCAGGCTTCAACACACAAGCAAATTTCACTTATTTACTTAGCAGTTTTCAAATTAATTTTCTGACATCTCAATCTGAAAGACAGCTCCTGAAAAACATTCTTTGATAGCACCTATATCAAATGAGATAATATTTATAAAAAGTGCTTAGCCAACTGTGCCCAGTATGTAGTAGAGGCTCTCTTTCCTCTTTCCTATATCTTTGAATTTTTACTGTAATGTTGATGTACCACATTTATTCACCTCTTATTTTTGAACATTTAAAACTTGGATAAAGATTATCTAGATGATTGCATAAAAAGATTTTCTCAGTAGGCAGAAATTGGCACACACATATCACACTTTGGGTAAATTCAAACAACCGAAAGTACTATTCCCCTCTGCTTCTCCCACTCCCATTTATCTCATAGCTATTCCCATTTAATTACAAAGAAGTGATTTTCCTTATTTCATAGCTTTATTTCATAGAAGGGACTTAGTGATTAAGTACAACTATTTCATTTTGGAGATGACTTTCTCAAGAGAGGTGAACTAACTTGCTCAAGATTATGCGACTTGTAAGAACACTTGGGAATCATATTCAGGTCTTCTAAATCCTAATGCAGTATTTCTGTTACACTTCTTAGAGAGTAACATTCCTCCCATTTGGATTAGCCTACTGAAAGTCCAGTCATTCTATTCTGTAGAATGTCATCTCCTTAAAAGAAAGGGCAATTTTTTTTCTTTACCCATCACTTAGCATAGTATGCTTCCATAAATTAGATGCTTAATAAATGTTCAAACTGAAACTATTTATTCTAACTACAAAAGAAGTAGCAAAATGAAAATGGTTACCTTGATCTGACATTAAAAAAAATGAATGGAAGACAAATACTCATAACTTCTACAGAATATGGGAGAAAAGACTTGTGCTTTGGATTTCCCATGTCTTTTTTTAGTCGCATAACTAAACAGTATAAAAATAATTTCTCACTCTAAACAACTTTACTATGCAATTACAATCCAGCATTTCCTTTTCCTTGAAAAATAAGTTCTTTATCTTGTACCATTTGCCATCACAAATTCAGAAGACTCCATCACGAGAAGTGTGGGGAAACCACTCTACATGGTTAAAATCCATCTATAAAGTCCTTAATATTCCATTTTAAAATATTCATAATAAAAGGAAAGAAATTTGTTTTTTAAAGGTTCTGTTAAGAAAAGAGTCCAAATTGAAAATATTCTAAACTCAGGGTCTTAAAAAGTCTATTTGGTTCTAATTTAAATCTGATCTTGGAATAGTGAATATACACTGAGGCCACAAGGAAGACTTCCTTAATGAGAAAAGATTGAACATGGAATCAGCTTATGCTGCAATCATCAGCTTTATTTCTGCCTGGGGAGTGGAGTGAGAAAATTTAGAGAGGAGAGGAGTTGAGTCAGGCCACTTTGAGACTGTCCCAAGAAAAAGCTGCAACAGAAGTTAGCAGTGGGGAGGACTCAAAATAATTTTGCCACGATTACTGTGAAAAATAAAATTATTAAATAAAAGTATAATTAAGTACTTAAAGTGACATGATTAATGATAGGTGATAGAGTAGGCTGGCATACTTTACTCTCTAATGAGAAAGAGGAAAAAAAAGATAGGTGCTTTATTTACACTGAAGTAGCCATGTTAGAATTCCTACCTTTTTAAGACCTCTAACACCAGTTACTATAAGCTTGATGAGCAGAGTTCTCCTTTCTGATCTTACCTGTCCTTGAGTACATGGGAACTCTGATCCCTATCTTTCAGACAGGAATTTATGATCCAAGCCAGCACTACCATAGACTTCCAGGGGAGGGTCTGTGATTCCACTGTGGTTGGGGTACAGATTATAATCACTTTATGACTTAATATCTTACTATTGTTGGTCTTGAGTTATTATCCTGTGACCAATTTGGTGATGAAATTCTCTAAATTTGACCTAGTTTAGTATTCAGGCAACAAATCTAATTCCACCACTCCTTCTGAACTCAAAACCCAAAGCCTCATTTACCTCAACTGTAAAAAATAAACAAACAAGTAGTTGGTCTTTCAGGTCTTTTCCTAAAGTTCTAAATCT
Organism: Phalanger gymnotis; assembly: GCA_028646595.1. Lineage (NCBI taxonomy): Eukaryota > Metazoa > Chordata > Mammalia > Diprotodontia > Phalangeridae > Phalanger > Phalanger gymnotis. The sequence continues at coordinate 583,961,285 of CM053622.1, forward strand.
ATGTTTCCACAATCCTTTTAAAGTAGTAGGAGCTGATACAATGTACACATCACTGGCATACCAATAAGGTAGCAAGTAGTAGTGCTAAGATTGGAACCCAGGTTTTTTTTATCCAAATTAAGTACTCTTTGTACTATATCATACTGCCTGTTCTAAACATATCACTTCCTTAATCAAAATTCCTAAATGGACCCCTATGTCTCTAGGACAAATGTTGACATTTCTGGTTACCTGTAATATGATTCCACATTACCTTACTAGCTTCAGGCCACCCTACTCCCTTTCAAACACTCTACATTCTAATTAAATTGGACCTTAATTATTCTCGATTCTCATCTTTCCCTCCCTTCCCTTCATGCATTTGAAGAGGCCATCCTCCCATGCCTAAAATATACCCCCTCTACTTGTCTTCCTTTTGAAATCCTCTTTCTTCAAATCCAGATGCTACTTCCTCCATGAAGCTTTCACTAATGCAATAGTGTTTCTTTCTCCTCAAATATTTTCAATCAGTCAATAAGCATTTCTTAAGTACTATATGCAAGTCACTATACTAGGTACTGAGGGTAGGAAGAAAGAATGGAGATAGTCCCTGTTCTCAAGAAACTCCTCACAGTGTGTGCAAATCTTGCCTTTTCCCTGATCACATATTACCAGTCATTATGCTTGTATCATAATTGATCTTGTATCTGCTGGTCTCATTAAGATATTATAAGTTCTTTGAGAACATAACTTAAACTATTTCTCTTTTTCATTTTTTTTACCCATAATACATAGCATAATGCCTTGCATATAGTAGGTAAAGGAAATGAACTGAATTGGGTCAGGTATATGGCATTAGCTTAGTAGAGGGCTTGCTCTACTAACAATAATTGATCTAGTTCAGATAGAAAAGAACAGTCAATTCTAGCCTTAACATGCTCCAAATCTTGAATTGTTATGAATTACAAGGGTATAGATGCCATCAACATGTCATTAGTGTCTCAGAAGTGTTCTAGCTGTGTGACCCTGGGCATGTCACTTAATTTTTTTCCTTTAGTTTCTTCATCTGAAAAAATGGTAACAACAACAATAATAACACCTAACCTCTGTTAGGTTAATGAAAATGGGAATGTCTTTCCCATCCATTCATAGGCCCATATAACCTGCCTCAGTCATATGAGTCTGAGTCACATGGTGCCTGTGAGAGGAGGAGCTTGCCTAAGGGATGGAGCAGGAAGCAGAGGAGCAGTCAGAGCTGGGAGAGAGAGACACAGCAGCTAGCTTGAGCGAGAAAGGGGGTGATTTTGCTTAAGGGAGCTTGTGTTATGGGGAGGCCTGATGGAGGGAAGGCTTGGGGATGGTGGTGCTCGCTGCACTGATAAGGTGTATAGATTTCTTTGTTGCTATAATGGATTTGGCTTTCTGGTACTGGAATAAATGTTTTGGTTTTGTCTTCCATGAAGAGAGTCTGTTATATTTTGTGATTCAGAATTATACCGGCATATTCCTAGCAGCCATAGCCTCTGTGAGTATTGCATTGGCATTACAACCTCCCAGGGTTGTTGTGAGGATCAAATGAGATAACTGTAAAGCACTTAAGCACAGTACCTAACACAGAGTAGACACTATAAAAAGCTGTTACTATTATTGTTGTTATCACATTCATATATTATATTAATATGTAATGTATGCAATATTAAATACACACTATATAAAGCCGGTAGCATTTATATGTTATGTTAATATATAATATAATATATATACTTGTATTATATCAACTTCTCTTTCACAGATCATGTTATGGAAGTTTTTTTTTGTTTCCATGTGATAGCATAAGATCTCTTTTAAAAATGTATTAAGCCAATAGAAATTTTAAAAACAGTTAAAATAACATTTTGTTAATCATCAAGGGTGTTTTTGAAAACTATTCCAGTATGTTGCACTGGATTCCTTAAAAGAAAAATGTTCCATATAGACACATGTTCTGTCTAAGCGGGCACTCTCTATTTTTAAAATTGCTATGTCAAAAATATTTCTGAAGTCATTAAATAATGATATTTGAGTTTCAAATAGTTTTATTATGCCATACTATTATACCATGTCAATGAACATATTAAAAACCAAAGTAAAGTGAGAATTAGCCTTCCCCATTATTCTTTCTTTCATAAAAGTCATTTTCCCAAAAGTAAACCACAAATTTGAACAAATTAAAAATCTGGCTTTATTAATAAAACCAGGTGGATTATATTCAAGATAAATTGATTATTTTCCAATATGTTTTTAAAAATTTGTGTAGACATTTAAAGGATTCTTGAGAGAATCAGGAAGAACACAGAGTAAATGTCAGAATTGGAACAGGATTTCAAATTTTCTTGCTTCAAGGTCAATGTTCTTATATGTTTGATAGAAACAGCATTAGTCTTTTCAGTCTGTGTCTACATGACACCAAAATAACTAGCTGAAAGCAGAAATATTTGGTCAGTCAATTCCCTGATTATATAGTTTCTAACCACACTGGCTATGCTCCCTTCCTTACCCATCTTGAAAAAGGGGTGTGTGTTTCATATGTGTATGACCTTCTGTGTTAAATGTAAAACAGCAGAAATTATTTCATCATTGTCAATTCAACCATAATTAGAATTTTTTTGTCTCTACAGTTGCAAAGTGGTGTGATTTCATTGTTGTGCTGGGCCTCAGCATGGGTTCAGTGTTGGGTTCAGACTCAGTATTCTTGGGCTCAATCCCAGCTCTGCCAGTTGATACTTGTGTAATCTGGGGCAAGCTGCTTAAATTCTCTGGGCCTCAGTTTCCTCATTTGTCAAATGAGAGGAAGTCTATTCCACTAGATGGCCTCCAAGATTCCTTATAGTTCTAAATCTATGTTCCCACAACTCCTCCACCAACATGGATGGAACAAGATGGAAACCTGATTATAAAAATACATCTTAAAGCATTGTTGAGACTCAGAAAGATTAGGTGCCATCCTTGCCCCTGGTCACACAAAAGGGGGTCTTTAACTTTATAAGTGTGTGTGTTGTGGACCTGTTAGCAAAGCCAATGGTAAAGCCTATGGGCCACTTCTCAGGATAAGGTTTCAAAATACATAAAATAAAATAGAAAGGAATTTTTTAAAGCATTACAAAGGAAAGGAAGTATAGTGATCACAGTTCTTAAACTATATGTATATATTTGTTTGTAGACAGTGTAAGGCCAATCAGTACTTGAAAAATCTTTCCCACTCACTGAATAGGCCTCAGGTGGTGCCAACAAAGGGAGGCCTCATTAGAGGCAGGCTCACACCTTTCGCTAACTAGATGTGAGGGCCCAGGCTCACACCCTTTTGTTAGTTAAGCTGATGTGGATGTGAAGCCTTCAGGGCCCTAAGGAGAGTTGCTAAGACTGAAGCCAATGGTACCTGCACTGAGTTCTAGTCAATCAGATGCCAGACAGGACTGTATAAAAAGAGAGCCCAGAATTGAAAGCAGCAGAACTGGAAGCAGCAGAACTGAGAGCAGCAGGATTCAGAAGCAGACATCAAGAGGACATTGAGGCAGCAGACACTGAGGGAGAGCCAGCATCGTGAGAAAGTATAGATCAGAGAGTGCAGAACAAGAGAGAGTTGCAGAGACGAAAGAACTTGGAGTTGGCAGACCCGCAAGAGAGAGTGCTGGGCAGACAGTTAGGATTCGTGAGTGATTGCTTATAGGAAAGGCCTTGGGTGAGTGCGGGAGGTTGCAGGATGGCTTGACTCCTTGCTATAATACTTTGTTATAGTTTCTTTGTTGCTACATTGAGGTGGGCTTACTGATTTTGGAATATAATTGCTAAGATATGAAATCTGAATTACTAGTCTTGGGATTGGATTCTCTTGTGTCTAAATAAATGCTATAGTTTCTCTGTCTTCTTCTTAGAGAATTTCTTACACTTTGTGATTCTGAACCATTCAGGCATGTTCGTGGTCATCCTCGAGGTCATGAATCTTGCTTTACTGATATAGATAGATAGATAGATAGATAGATAGATAGATAGATAGATAGACGGATAGATAGTTGATGGGCCAGAGATTAAGGTCCCCAGCACAAAGTCTATGATTTATCGTAGCATATTAAAGGAGTCAATTAAGGATAAAATGTGGCTCATTATGATTTAGTATTTGATGAATTATTTGGTCAGTTCTAAAAATATAATGAAGTGTTTAGAATTAGCTGATGACTCTAACATTAAGCAAACATGGAAGGTGGCTATGACATCATGACGAAATAGAATTCTTTAATTTGTCATTGCCATCTCAGGTTTCTTTCATTTGCTTCTACATACATAATTCTCTTTTTGGTTTTTAAAGAAAAATTCTATAATCCTTTTACTATAAAAATATATCTATGTATGTGCATAAATGTGTGTATATATACACATAGAGAGGGAAAGAGAATGTCTCTTATTTTTGTTTGTTTCCTTGTTTAGAGGTTATATTGAAAAGTACAGCCTTGTACCTTCTCTGTTGTTATTCAGTCATGTCCAACTCTTCTTGACCCCATTTGGGGTTTTCTTGCCAAAGACATTAGAGTGCTTTGCTCTTTCCTTCTCCTGCTCATTTTACAGATGAGGAAACTGAGACAAATGGGATTAAGTGATTTGCCCAGGGTCACAGAGCTACTGAGTGTCTGAGGCCAGATTTGAACTCATGAAGATGAATCTTCTTGAGTCCAGGCCTAGCACTCTATCCAGTGTGCCACCTAGCTGCCTGTTACCTTTATTTACTCTTTTTTAATTCTCTCCTTAGCCCCCAGGGATCTCTTTTCACCCACCATCATTCTTAAAAATCACCTGTGACTTTGCCATATATAAGAAATTTTTTCTCGTGATTCACAGAACTTTTTCTTTTGCTGCGACATTTGACTCAGTCGACCACCCTTCCTACCTAAAACTCTTTCCATCATGGCTTCCATGATGCTAGACTACCTTGATTCCCCTCATTTCTTTAACCAATTCTTTTTTTTTTCTTTCTTGGGCTCTTATTTTTGTTCCTACAGATCAAACTGGGTGTCAGCCAAGGCTCCATCCTTGGCATTCTACTTTTCTCTCTCTGGTGTCACATCCTTACAAAGGTCATCCGCTCCACTGACTTAAACTATTTTTAATGTTAATCTTTAATTACTAACCATGCTAAAAATATTGCTACTTCCTTTAAGTATTCCTGCAAATCAACATCTCTGGGCCTTACCTCTGACTAGTAGTGTTTCTGTTTTTTCCTCTCCCCATTCATTTAAAAACCATATCTACAATGTCACTCATTTTAGCTCAATAAAACAATTTCCACTTGCAACATCATTTCTATCACTGGTATTTGTCTAGAAACTCAGGGTAGAAGTTTTATGCTCCTTTTTAATTCATCTCTCTCATTGCTTAAGTCATGAGAGAGCACATGTATACAGAACTTACACTTAAAGGTTTACAAAGTACTTTCCTTTTATTCTCTTTGTGAAAAAGGCAGTACAAGTATTATTTTTCCTATTTCATATATAAAAATTAAGAAGCTAAGTGGTTTAAGGACACGAGGTCACATAGCTAAGTTGCCCCTAAGTCTTGTGACTAAAGGCCAGTGCTTCTTTTGCTACACTCAATCATACATTATATTATCCAGTCCCATCAATTTTTCCTCTGAAAAATCATACCTATTTGTCTCCAACAACCTACATACTGATCTCCCCTTCTCCTATTCCACCAAGTGAATCTTCCCCAAAGCACCTTTTCTCAAGTTATTCTCTGATTCAAGTACCTAGAACATCTCCCAATTACCTGTCATATGAATCAGCATGGTAGCCAGGTATAAGAACTGCAGAAGTGGCCTAGAAGCCAGGAAGATTTTAGTTTAAGCCCTGCCTCTGAGTGCTTCTGCCAAATCTCTAAGACAATAAATTGCAGAGTAGTTTCCAATTTCATTGGCAGAGGAAGTTTCCTGATTCGGGAGTACACTATACCAATGAACTCATAGGTCCAATCCCAGCCCTTGTGAATCAGTCAATCAGCAAATATTTATTGAGCATTTTCCCTGTGTAGTGTTTTGGACATTTTAGGAGACACACATACCTACATACAATTGTGTGTGTGTGTGTATGCATGTATATATATATATTTATAAAAACATGATTTCTACCCTCAGCAATCCTTACAATTTAGACATGTGCATATTTAAAACAATAAAGGATAATATAAGGCTTATAAATGCTAAGATATTAAGTGCTATAGGCATTCAGATAAAGGAAAATTTGATTTTTAAATGTGCTAGTCAAGAAAGACTACACAGAGCCTAGGCCTTTTTTGAAGAATGGGTAGGACTTGCATAGACAGAATGGAGAGGGAATGTTACAACCTAAACGGATGTTAGGACCCAACCTGATTAAGCCTTTTTAAGGCCCAGAAAGTAATAATTTCTCATTTGTCTTAGCAGGAGCACGACACAGATCTTATATCAAAGAATCTTAGAGCTGGTCTAATCCCCTCATATAGATGAGGAAACAGACCTAGAAGGGTGGGTGAAAGGAGTTGCCTGAGATCATGCAGTTGTTGGCAGATCATCAGTGTCATTCTTAGCAAATCATGTGGATTCTTTTTATTTATTTGTTTGGGTTTTTAAGCAAAATTAATAGTATTATTTAGGACAAGGCAGCTAGGTGGCATAGTGGACAGAGCACCAGACTTAGAGTAAGGAAGGAATGAGTTAAAGTCAGGCCCCAGACTCTTACTAGCTGTGTGACCCTGGGCAAGCCACTTAACTCTATTTGCCTCAATTTCCTCATCTGTAAAATGAGCTGGAGAAAGAAATAGCAAACCCCTCCAATATCTTTGCCAAGAAAACCCCAAATGGGGTCACAAAGAGTCTGACATGACTGAAATAGCTGACCAATAACAAAATTACTTGGGAAAGGCTGGAGAAGAGAAATTGTAGAATAGGAGTTCATAGTCTGGGGTCAATGAACTTAAAAAATTGACATACAGTTTGTTTTATTTGTAATTCTATGTGTTTTTCTTTATTCATTAAAAAAACATTATTCTGAGAAGGAATTGATAAGCTTTAACAGACTGCTAAAAACAACTGTAACATCCACACAAAAAGTTAAGCATCCCTGGACTACAGGCAGGGAGACCAATATTAAGTTTAAGCTTGTTTGACATTAACAAACTAAAATCTGGCCTGTTTTCATCTTTGACATATTTTCCACTGCTCAAAGAATCATCAAGATGGAAGCAACATCAGCAATCATCAAGCAATCTTTTCATTTTATGAACAGGAAAAATGAGTTCCAGAGAACTTTAGTCATGTACGTAATGTATTATTATTATCACATAGAAAGCTCATTTCTCTACTTAAGTCTGCCCTTAAGTCAGGACAGTCTACTAATGGTTCTGAAACATATGCTTATTACTCATCCCCACTTTCATAATTCTGCTCCTACCGTTCAATCTGTCTGAAATGCTCCATCACAGGCCCTCTTCTTTTCTCCATCTGTACTACTTCACTTGGTGATCTCATCGGCTCCCATGGTTTCAATGATCATCTCCATGCAGATGATCTTCAGATCTGCTTGTCCACCTCAAACCTCTCTATAGACATCCAGTCTCAAATCACCAAACTGCCTAATAGGCATCATAAACTGGATGTCCTGTAGACATCTTAAACCCAACCTTTTCAAAACTGAATTAATTATATTCCTCCCCACCCCCCCCCAAAAAAACCCTTCCACCTTTCTAACTGCCCTATTACTATCTGAGATATCCCCACCCTCCCAGGCACTCAGGGTCACAACCAAGTTGTCATTATTGATTCTTCACTCTCTCTCACCCTCCTCATAACCAATCAGTTGCCCAGTTTCTACCTTTATAATATCTCTAATACATGTTCCCTCTGACACTGCTTGCTCCTTGCTGTAGTACCTCATCAACTTACACCTGGACCATTTCCACAGCCTGCCTGGTTGTTCTCCTAAATTTCTCTTTTCCTATCCATTCCATCCTCCACACATTTATCAAACTTATCTTCCAAAATGCTGGACTGACCCCTGCTTCATTCCGTACTCCAATGGCTCCAAATTATCTCCAAGTTTAAATATGAAATCTTCTGTCTAGCTTTTAAGGCCCTTTACAACCTGGTTCCTCCTACCTTTCTGGTATCCTTATACTTTACTCTCTTCCACATACACTGCAAACCTTTGACATTGGGCTCCTTTCTGCTTCTTGCCTGATCTCTATCTATGGCCCCTGAGCTTTTTCACTGTTTGACCTGCATGCCTAGAATTATTTTTCTTCTCATTTTCATCTATTAGCTTCCCTTGCTTTCGTCAAGGCTCAGCTAAAGTCCTACCTTCTGAAAAAGTCTTTCCCTAATCAGTGCCTTGCCTCCCCCATTAGATCCAGAACTCCCTGAGTACAAGGATTATTACTTTTTTTGTATTTCCTTGTAATCCCAGTGCTTAGCACCATGCCTGTCAAATAGTAGGCTCTTGATAAATTTGAGCCGGCAGACAGGCTGGTGTCTCATCTACATATTAAAACTTTTCCCTGCTATCAAGGCACAATTCAAATCTAATCCCTCTGCTCCAAGAAACCTCCTAAAATTATATTTAGCCATATTGCTCTCTACTTTTATCAGAACTTCTATAGCAATTATAGTTATCACTTATGTAAGCAGATCTATATCATCTTCTATTCTCAATAAGAGATGTAGATTGGATGATAGTACCTTGAGGTGAATTCCAAAAGCACTGAATGATGAAGTTCAAAGAGTGTCTATTAAAAGATAAATATCAACTTACATAGTGTTTTTTTTATTTATGGGCAAGATTGGGTATACATGCAGTATTCCTTCCTTGTCCATGTTCTGGTATATCTATATTGATCTATCAATTATCAATAACTTTTTCAAAGGCAAAAATAGCATACTTATCTTTTTTTGATGGCTTAGATGACAGAAGCAGTAGCTAAAAGATTAGAACGCTAGACTACAGTTAATAAGTTGAAAACTAATAGGACACTTGAGTTCAAAAAATAAGTTAGACAAGTTTAGGACTATAAGACATTGTTAAAGGACCATCTTTGTGAATAAAAAAGGTAGGTGTTTTTATTGGGTTTCAAACTCAATGTGAGTTAGTAGTATGACATGGCAGTCAAATAAGATAAAATCACAGATGGAACTAATAGAAGTATCATTTAGAACAAGGGAGATTTTTGGTGCCAGCACATTCTTTGTACAGAACTTTGTTTGGTTTGGGAATATACTGAATAAAGGAAATTAAACAGATGAACATGTGAGGATGATTAGAGGAGCGAGGGAATTTGAAATCATTCCCTGAGAAGACAGGTTGAAGGACCTGGACATGTGTAGTCTAGAGGATGAAACTTAGGGAAGACTGAGATCATTGTCTTCAAATATTTAATATGTAGAAAAGAAATCAGATTTAGTCTGTTTGACCTCAAAGAGTCTAAATAAGACCAGTTTGACCAATTCATAGGGAAATAAAATTTTTATTAATATGAAACACATCCTTAAAATTAGGCCTTTCCAAAAATGGAATGGATTGCCTGGGGAGAAAGTGCGCTCCCTGATCCTGGAAGTGTTTATGTAAAAGCTAGAAGGCCATTTGTCAGAGAGACTGTAGAGGAGATTAATGCTTCAGGTAAGAGATTAGACTAGATGACCTGTGAAGTTATTTAGAATTCTGGGGTTCTGATATTCTGAGATTTTCTTCTTCAAATAATTTTTATGCTTATTCATTTTACTTTTTCTTAAATCTACATTTGTTTTTAAAAAGTAATTATAGATATATGTGTGTGTGCAAACACACATATATACTGTTAGTACTTAACAGTAAGTTCTAAATTGTAGCCCAGTTTTTTTGAATTATCTTCTTACACAATGCTTAGATTAACTGGTTAAAAACAAAGATGACTATTTTGTACAGAATCTAAATCAAAACTCTAAAATGAATGATCTAAAATTCTTTGCTCATATGTGAAGTTCACCTAAGACTATGTATAAAGAACCTCAGTCACAATATATTCTTTGTAAGTTATGAATAAGTGTAAACAAGATATGTAAAAGAATCTCAGCTTGTAACCATAACAACAGGCTGTTCAGTTCTGTGAATGCTAGAATGCCTTTTATAGTTCAATAGAGTGTATTTAGCCAGAATGAATGAAAATAGATGAAGGAAAAAAGAAGGGTTTTTTTTTGCATTTTAACATTTTTTCTTTATTGGGAAAAACAGATTTAGACACATATCACCCATCTATTACACTTGATCTCTTCTTGCTCCCTTATGTGATTTTCTTTCATTGAAAATGGGAATAAGAAGGTAACTATATGGATAGGTCTAGAAGATGCCAAAAAGAAAAAAAAAGTTTATGTGTGTGGTTATCATTTGTTGTTGTTAACCTTACAAGTTAACACATGAGAGTCTGAGACCAATGGTTTTCCCACAAAGGGAGAGAATATTTTCATGAATAGATGACCCTCTTCTTACAGAACAGATAATTGTATTCATTGATTAAAGAAGCAGATATATGAAAAATAGGCCCTTGCCAAAGAAGAAGGTTTGGTATCATTTAAAGGGAATAAAAGTCATGTTGGTATCTGAGAATTTGCTAGAGAAATATGTTACCTAAATGAAATTTAACAGCACTTTGAACTTTATGAGTTGTAGTCTATACAAATTCAGAAGGGCCATGGGTAGGGAGATTTGGTTTCTAATCCTGGTTCTGCCACCAATTAGCTATATGACCTTGGTATGGGCAGTCAATCTCTAAGAGCTTCAGATTTCTCTTAGATAAAATCGAGGGAAAGTCCTCCAAGATCTCATTTGGTTCTAATTTATTATAATTTTATTTATTTGGTTAGATCAGTGGAGGGAAAAAGAATCATGGAAACCAGGTGTTTGACTAAATTTATGAGTAGAGTAATAATGATATGTAGACATAGCCAAAACTGTCTCAGCATTTGCCAAATGGCTCTCCTCTCAACAACAAAAGCATTGTTGTAGTAGTTATAAAACCAATAGGCAACAAAACCAGAAAATAATCTGCTATGTTATTTTTCAACTCCTGCCAGTACAGGTGTCCTTGCTATAAATAAGAGATGTGTTACTTAAAACCTACATGTAATTCAACCTTCTAGTCAATTGAATACTCTTTTAATGTACCAAAAATTCTACAATTTAAAAGAATTCTATGGCGAATCATTTATAATGTGAGCAAAAACTCTGTCTTTATTATTTTGCCAGTTCTGATTTTTGTATTTGGAATACTCTGGAAGTTATGCATAACTGACATCAGCGTCAGACATATGATATACTTTGCAAGTTTGGATATCAGAGTTTGAGACCATTGGCTTTCCAAAATCATCATGTTCTTCTATTACTGATTATTTTTCCATAACAATAATAAATAAAAACATCTTGGATTTATGTCTTTTCTCTGGAGTCCAAAGTATGTTTATATGGATTTAAATTAATATTCAGAATAGCAGAGTGCTGTATTTTAAATTCAAAGCAATATTTGTATTTAAAATTCTTCTTTGTAGGTTTACCTATAAATTCATAAAAATAGCATTAATGTAAACATTGATTAAATGAATACATCATAGAAGGAAGAAATGCTTTAAATAGTTTGCTATTAAAAATTCCTGAAAACTCTTTTAAAATAATTTGTAGCTTCAATAAAAGTTTGTTTTTGTTTTTTTAAAAATGATAGAGTTTCTTATATTGTGTGACCTTTCTTGTCTAAATAACTCATAAAACCTAAGCTCTATCACTAAAATCATTTTTATAAATTCTCTAAATGGAATATTGTCATAGCTCAGAATAGATACATAATCTCACTAATTTTTCAATGATGTACAAACAACCAATACATGTAGCAATGCATTCATATTTTTTCATTCTCAGGGTAATTCCTGCCCATGGGACAAGATTTGTGTTGTCCATATGGTAACTTGCTTTTAATTGGTATCTTGTTTTCATTTTTGCTTGATTTCTGTAATTATGATAAGGCTCTAAGAGATACCAAGACTGAATCATCCAAGCAAAGCATCGGTGAGTCATCCAAGTAAATGTATTGACTCTATTATAATCATTTTAAAAATCCAGGTCAGACACAAATTATATTTTTTTAATTAAATAAAATATTGAAGTCGGCAGAACTCTCTATTCTTAAATAATTCCAAATAATCAGAATTTCACTGAAGTCATCTGTGGCGACCAACTTGGATGACCCTTAAGAAAATATACACTAAAACTGAATATAGATGGTCAAGTCTATCCATTGGATACAGATGGTCCATAGTAAAAGCATGCAGTATAATTTTTCAAATTTAAAGGTGTATTTATTGAGCAACTATCATATGTGGAACATTATGAGGTGCTAGATGAAATTCAAAATTTAAATAAAACATAATTCTTAACCTCATGGAATTTATATCCGAGTGGATAAAAGACATGAAAACAGGTAATTGTGATACAAAATTACATAATGTAGATGCAAAATAAAATGTTCATTGCTATTAAAGGGAGAAGGTAACCCCTCTTCCCCCAAAAGTATTCTAGCTGAGCTTTAAAGAATGGTTGTGAATTCAATAGTTAAAGAAGAGAGCGAGGACTCCATCTCTATGGAATACCATAAGCAAAGGAAGAAAAAGAGTGATGGTGTTTGAGGGGCAGAGAATATTCCAATTTTGCTAAAGTACTGAGTATATCTAATAGAGCAAGATGAAAGATAAGATGAGCCCAAAAAGGCAGTGCGGTACCTGACTCTACAGAATAGTGAACATCCGGCAGAACACTTTGAACTCTACTTGGCAGGCAATGACAATTTTTGTGCCGTAGAGTGACACAACTATGTCTGTGAATAAGAAAGATTATTCTGGCAGAACTACATAGAATGGATTGGAGGTACCTGAGTGACCTTTGGCAAGTGGATATGGAGCTAGACCTAGAGTAAGGAAAACCTGAGTTCAAATCCAGCCTCACATACTTACTAGCCACATGACTCTAGGCAAGTCACTTAACCTCTGTATGTCTGTTTCCTTTTCTGGAAAATGGGGATAATAGCACTTATGTTCCAGTGTTGTGCTGAGGATCAAATGAGACATTATTTGTAAAGCACTTTGTTAACCTTAAATCAATCTATAAATGCTAGTTGTTTATTATTATTGTTGTTGTTATTAGTATTATTTTCACTTTACTTTCTTTTGGCCTCAGTTTCTGTAAAATGAGGGAGGTTAAATTAAATGGTTTTTGAGATCCCTCTCAGCTCTAAATCTCTAACCCTGTTGCCATGGAGTCAAGAATACATATTAAGAAGCTATTGCAATAGTCTAGGCAAGTGGAGAAAAAAAAAGCCTATTCCAGGCACTGGTGGTGGGAATTAAGACAAGGTAATGCATGAGAGAAATAATCAAGAAGCAGAATTGACAAGGCTGGTACCTGATTGGTGTAAGGGCAAGCAAAGTGGGACTTTTTACTGTTTTTTTTTTCTTTTGGAGTGCTAATCAGTACCAAGGCAATCGAGTGCCTTTGACTGAGTCTTGCCTTTGTTTGTAGGAAGGTCCATACCCTTTTGCTATTTAGGTCAGGAATGGTGTGAAGTCCTAAAGAGGTGTGAAGCTCTCAGGCCCGGAAAAAGGGTGTATATACTCTGAGGTTAGCATTTTGCTTGGGGCTCACTCATTGGAAGAGTGTTGGTATGGAGACTCTGGGTAGCCAGTAAGGAGCCCTCCAGCTTTGAAGACCCAGATATTGGTGCTTTTCTCTTTGGTAAGTATGTATGTATAGCTTTGGTATGTATAGCTAGAAGTCTGTCTGTTGATTGGTGGTTATTTGCTCTATTTATATAATTTCTCCTTGTAATTTCTGTTCGTATACTCTCTGAAGTTCAGGGTGCTGGCTTTTCGCGCTGAACTAAGTGAATGATATATGCATGTTTAATTAAAGTGAGATTATTAACCCCTTAAAGTTGCTTTCCTTAGAAAAGCAGATCAAAGAATCTCTGCTAGTAGCCTTCCTGTGTGCTGGTGTTGGTCTTACACAGCCACAGTAGCTGCAAGCAGCATTGTTGTTATAAAAAATATAGTATTAATGTGATCAAAGATCTTCCCCACCCATTCAATAGGCCTCAGGTGGGCCTAGGTGGGCAAGCTTGATTCTGTCTTTGTTAAGTAGGCCTAAAGCCCCTACTTACTAGGTGCTTAAGCCAATGTGGGTGTGAAGCCCTCAGGGACCTGAGGGGAGTTGCTAAGACTAGAGTCAATGGTGTGCACTGAGTTCTAATCAATCATGAATTTAGCCAGTCAGAGATCTGAGTACTAGCCAATCAGATGCCAGCTAGGACTATATAAAAAGAAAACGCAGAATTGGAGGTAAGCAGAATTGAAAAGAAGAAGAGAACTGAAGAGGAACAGAATGGAGTGCAGCAGACCTAAGAGCAGCAGGACTGTGAGCTGCAAAACTGAGAGGAAGACATTGAGGCAGCAGATATCAAGAGGGCACTGAAGAACAGACATTGTGAGAAGAGCTACAGAAGAGAGTGTTGAGTGTTAACTCTCCAAGTTACGATTCATGAGTGATTGTTTACAGGAAGGCCCTGGGCATGGGGTAGGGGAATGTAACATGATGACTTGGTTCCTTGCTATAATACTGTGTTATAATTTCCTTGTTACTACAGTGAGGTGGGCTTACTGGTTTTGGAATATAATTGCTACTGTATCAAATTGGGGGTATTGGTTCTCAGATTTGATCCTCTGGAGTCTAAATAAATATTATACTTGAGTTTTTCCATACTTTGTGATTGCAAACCATTCAGGCATGTTCGTGGTCATCCACGAGGTCATGAATCTTACCTTACTGATATAATTGGGTATCATGAGAGATCAGAATCAAAGACAATTTCAAAGAGACAAACATGGGCAACAGGGTGAATGATCCCACAGACAAGGATAGTGAAGTTAGGAGAACAAGGGTAGTTAAGAATAAAAACGAGATACTTAATTTTGAGTGTGTTGAATTTGAAGTATCAATCAAGGCAATCAGGTGAGGACATACAGTAGGAAGTTGGAGATGTAAGGCTGAAGCTCAAAAAAAGAAGTCTGCACCAGAAACTGGGATTTGGAGACTTGGAGGCCAGGATCTGCACAGTGGTGGTAACTGAAGCTATGGGATTATGTGAGAATGTGAATGGAACAAGCAAATAGAGAGAGAAGGGAAGATGGCTAAGAAGAGATCCTTCAGAGAACATTCAAGGACTCCAGAGGAGATAATAAGCCAGGTGTGAAGGAGTTAGAAAGTTCGGAAAAAAATGAGGAAAGTGTAGAATCTCTAAAGTCAAGGGAGAAAGACATATCCTTTATTAGAGGATGATCAACAGTATCTAAAGCAGAATAGAGATCAGAGAGACAAAAGGCCATTGGAATTTGCGGTCAGTGATAAACTTTGAAAAAAATAGTTTTAATCTTATGGTAGAGGTAGAAGTCAAAAGTTTTCTTTGAGATTATGAGCAGCTAGGTGATGCAGTGGATAGTGCCCAGCATGGAGTCAGAAAGACCTAAATTCAAATCCAGCCTCAGACACTTAATAGTTGTGTCTCCTTGGGGAAGTCACTTAACCTCTGTTTGCCTCAATTTCCTCACCTGTAAAATGAAGATAATAGCATCCTGTCTCCTAGGGTTGTTATAAAGATCAAATGAGAAAATAACTGTAAAGTGTCTAAGCATAGTGTCTGGCACAAAGTAAGCACTATGTAAATATTAGTTATTATTATTAACTGCAAGTAAAGTGGTACCATTCAATTAAATTGTTAAGCAATTATTTAGTGCCCACTATGTTTTGAGAATACAAAGACAAGAATGAAAACCATAATAAATAGGCTGAGTGGAGGAGGGGCAAGTTTAAGGAGAGAAGATTCCAGCAGGATATCCAAAGGTAGATATTAGCATGCAGTGCAAGATATCACAGTAGGGGGCTTTGGTGGGGGAAATGAGAGAATGAGTAATAAATATATAGATTTAGGTATCACCCACTCCAATTCAATCTACATTTAATAAATGTATTTAATAAATACTTACTATGTCCAAGGTATGTGCCAAGGTCCTGTGGTTATAAAGAGAATTTTTTAATACTTGTTCTAAGGGTAATTATGTTATATTAGTTATCTTTTAAATTTTGACCTAGATCTTTGATTCCATTGGTATCAAAGATTGCTAGTATGGAAATCCTCTATATAAATGCAGACTGACAGCTTGTCTGCAGCTTTCAGTCTTAGAGCTACAGGGGTCACTGAGATATAAAGTGACTTACCCAAAGTTGTTTGTCTATGTTGGAGAGAGGGCTTGAACCTAGGTCCTCCTGACTTCAAGGCCACCCCATTGTCTATTATGTCATACTGCCTATCAGATATAGATATGATATATTATATACAATTTCTATTAAAATATATATTACATATAATTATAATATAATTATAATATTTGTAATTATATGTGTTTATATATCATTATAGATATAATTGAAGCAAACCTAATGGATTAGATTTCTAAAGGAGAGAAGGCAAAAGGGAGAATCAAAATAGAGGTTAGGGGATACTCACATTTAGTAGAATTACTAGTGTAAAGCCAGAACGTACCAGTAAGGAGACAACTGGGAGAGAATCATGTCATGGAAATAGTGAGGGGAGAAAACATGAAGAAGGGAGGTAGTTAAACAACACTGTCAGATGCAGGAAAGTCATTAAATGTGGCCATAATGAATTCACTGGTGATTTTGAACAGCTTCAGTAAAGAGGCAGGGTTAAAAAACATATTAAGAAGCTCAGGGTAATGACAAATTAGGGGGAAATAAGGAAACAAGCAAAAATTACACACTGTATTTCCTAGGAATTAATCATTCAAGTATATAGAAATAGGGAGAGTTAGTCTGAGGGGATGGCAGGCAATGATTCATGGTGCAAGTTAACAGAAGAAAAGTGAATAGACACAATCAAAAGCACAGCTAGGGGGTTACCTTTGACAAATGATAGGGTTCATAGTATCATAAGGTCATGGATTTAGAGCTGGAAGGGCCCTTGGAGTCTATTGAGTCCAAATTCTTCATTTTTACAGATGAGAAAAAGGCACAGAGAGGTTAAATAACCTGCTGAGGGTCACACAGTTATCTAGTAAATGTCTGGGGTCGAATTCAAACTTGGGTCTTCCTGACTGCAAGTCAAGCATTATCTTCATTAGATGACTAGCTGCCTTATCTTTAGACACTAAAACAGAAGAAGAGAAGGTAGGTGAATACATACAGAAGTTTTCTGGTATTAAGAAGGGGAAGATGAGAGGTATGATAATAAATGGCCTCGCTCTTAATAAAGGAGGCCAAACATTTTTTTAAGATGAGGCTTAAGAACAAAGCAAAAGGTTTGGATGTGTCACTGTGGGGAAGGTATTAGGGAGTTCATCAGTGATTAATATAAGGAGTGCAATAAAGTGACAAGATCTCAGTTTAGTTAAGTGAATTTTTAGTGAACTCATCCCAATTATGTGAATTCTTCCAGTGTGTTTTTGTGGCTCAGGAACAGAAACAGAGAAACTATGGTTGGAAATTATGATAGTGGGAAAGTAGAAAGACTAAGAGATAAAGGATTTAAAGGTTAGAGGACAGATTATTGAAATGTCTGACTACAGGCTCACAACCGCAAATGGATAGACGTAAAACCTGAATGAAAACAACTATGATAACAAGGGCTAAAAGCTCACAATGAGAATAGATTAAGTAGAGTGAGGAGGAAGGAAATGTATAATAACAGAAGACAAAATGAAAACTTCAGACTTCAAGATCTTGTAAATAGAAGAGTTTTAGTTAATTGTTAAAGTATAAGGATGATGGAGAACATGGGAATTCAAGTTGATGAACAGGGAGGCTAGAGTGTCATAAGAATCACAATCATCAATCATGAAGTCATCAAAAAGTATGCCAAGGGTTGAGATGAAGAGGAAGTTGGTAAGTCAGACTAAAGCCACTGAGGATAATGGAAGAGTATCCCTGATATTGATAAAGGAAATCTACAAAGATTTGGTCATTATGATGTAAGTGAATGAGTGATTCAAAGAAAGATTTATTGATTGATGAGGGATAGTTGGAGTCTTGACTTGGCAGTGATGATCAAGATGTATGTGGACTCTACCTCTTGGCCCTGTGAGTCAAATCATGAAAGGAAGGCCAATAGCGGAGTTGGTTAGTAAGGTAAAGGGTAAATTGATAAAAAAAATTCTTTTATTACAATTGAGTTAGAATCATAAAATTATTGAAATATAGAACAGCATACCATGGCTAGAAGGGATAAAAAGTGCTTCAGATATTTATATTAGGCTTCAAAACAGTGGTCTCTCCTGGGAAAAACCAAAAGTCATGTGTTCTTCATTAAAAATTCTTGCAGCCTTCTCTAAGAGAAACACCACTGACACCATCATTTGCACATATGAAACAACACATAATGCAAATCAGAAATGAAAAGAGCCAATTGCTTTTCTTCCAAAGAATGGCAGCATTTTTAATGCTATTTCTTCCATTCAATTCAACAAATATTTATTAAGGTAATGAACAGTTGCTGGGGATACAAATGCAAATATAAAACTCTGCCTACCCTCTAGGAGTTCACATTCTACTGTCTCTTTTTGAATAAGGTTCTAGCACTTCTTAAACTGTGGGTCACGACCCTGTATGGGGTCATGACCCACAGTTTAAGAAGAGCTGAAGGGATCCTGAATGGAAAAAGTTTAAGAATCCCTGTATGCTGATTTAACCATATCTCCAAGAAATAGAAATGATTGTGGCATTTTTTGTGTCACATTCTGGGGTACTCGAATGGCAGCACAATTGAAAAACTATCATTTTATTTTCCTATTTAGAAGTTGAATTTAATTGTTTCATAAAAATGGTTCAATTTTTATCAGCTACTAAGGTGGTAATATACCACATTCACTTAGGAATCCAAATATTATATAAAAAAAAAGAAAACTGAAGGAGTCTTTCATAATAGTCCCAGTAAATTACTACTTTGGTGTTTTAATTGACAATTTTAATAGATGGGTTTATGTTGATGATAACTTGAGGCTGCTTTCTGTTTATGAGGTAATAATAACTATAACCTGGGAGAAATAATATACAAAGCTGAGTGCCGAGGTGTTTGTTAGCCTACTATACCGTTATTGCTTCATAAATAGGAATCTTTACAAGTCTATTATTATCAACCAAATATGCTTCCTTCATTTAGAAATTAAAGCTACTTCTTGAAATGTATTATATGGAAAGGGAAGCTACTCACAATGGTTCAAGACAACTGGATAGTGGCTTGGACATTCAGTAGTAAATTACAGTGAAGAGGTCAAAATCATTGCCCACTTATGAATGAATACAGCTAACACAATTGCCTGCCATTCTTATATTTCAAAGGAACATATTAGAGAAATAGGGACTATTGTGTGACTCAGAATAACTGATCTGGCTGATCAAGAGCTGACATCATTCAAAAGTCATTGAAATGTCAAAGAAAACATTTCAAAAGTAAAAGAATGATAGAATAATTATAGTAACATTGTATAGGAGAAAAGCGCTTTGTAGCTTTAAACTGCTGTATAAGTGGAAGGTATCGTTAATATTAACATTATTATTATCTGTAATACGGTTCTCTTTCTAGGAGTCAAGGTAGTAATTTTAATAACTTAATTATATACACTGTAAAATAAAAGTATAAAATTATAGACAGTGCAAATAAGATATCCTATAATATGGTCACTTTCCCATAGAGAAATACAAAGAACAAGAAGAAACAGACTCAATGTATTAGAAAGAAGAAATCTCATCAGCATAATACAAGATGATTAAAGAAATGCTGGAATGAACAATAATATTTGAAATTAATTTAGACAATAGCAGATTCAAGCTAGTGTGGTTACTATATTATTTGCTTCAGTTTATGTTCTCTATTTTTAAAAAAGTTCCTTCAATTTTGTTATGTCAACAGGCCTAAACATACTGAATCTGTATTAATAAATTATTATTGTACTAAATACATAATCATACTAAGTTGTAATGAGAAAACTGTAAAACGTGCCTCCTGTTCCTAATAATATAACATAATTTAAAGCTAATGAATAATATAATCTGTAGCATTCTTGCAGTGTGCGTGTGTGTGTGTGTGTGTGTGTGTGTGTGTGTGTGTGTGTGTGTGTGCTGGCATGGGAGATGGGGTTGGGGGTGGGTTGTATATCTGACATTGCCAAGCAATTTAATGGATACAGTATAGACTCAGAGTCTTAAGACTCAGTTTTGGACTTAGTTTCCCTACTTATTAGCTGTGCTACCTTGAGTAGGTCTATATTTGAGGCTCTGTTTCATCACCTATAAAAAAGAATAGTTGTACTATTGACAACTACAGAGTGGGGATATTGGAGAACAATGCGTCAAAGGTAAATTCAAGGTGAGCCAGAGGAATCAGGATTATGGCCATACAAAAATTAGGATTTTGGTAAACAAAGCTGCTAAAGTCAGGAGGAGGAATCATCAGAGAGGAAAATGATGATTTTGGTTTTGTATATGTTGAATTTGAGGTGCTAATGGAGAGGGTCAACAAGCACTAGAAATCTGAAAATAAAGTTCAAGAGAGTCTGAGGCTGGGACTCTAGATTTAGAAACAGTCTACATGGAGCTGTAAGTCAAAGTATGGGAATAAGTGAGATCAGGTAAGGAGAAAATAGAAGGCTGTGGAAAGAAACTTTAGGAATGTCAACATTTAATAGAAATGAGAAGAAAAGAAAGGTCATAAATTAAAGTTGTCAGATGTCAAAATGGTGTACATATATTTAAACATCACATGTCATTAGGATATGTATTCATAAATTTAAAATGGAATATTCAATAATAAAGGAGATATCCACCAAACTAAAGAAACAAAGGCTTAAATAAATTTCAGCATGATATTTATGTGGCTTGCAATAATGCAATAAAAATGTAACATAATCAAAACATAATTCCACTCCTAAAATATTTCAAGGATACCTTTGGTGTTATGTGATAAGGAATTTAAAAAGAAAATGAATTGGATAATCCTCTGATATCTGCCCAGTTCCATCACTATTTAACATTTTGGAATGTTGATTTGTAGTTGAAAAAGCTACAAAGGTTAGAAAATATGTTGAATTAGAGGGTCATAATGCAAAAAGATCCCAATAGAAAGGAACATCATGCCAAATCTAATTTAATAAAGGTAAATGTCTTGCATTTGGGTTCAAAAAATCAATTCCCCAAGTTCAGAATGGGGGAGATGTGATGATGGCAGTTCATCTGAAAAAAGATGGAGTTTTACTGGACTGCCAGCTCAATGTGAGTCAACAGTGAAATATAATTGGGGAGGGGGAACCTATGGTTATCTTAGGCTAAATCAAGAAGTATGGTACCCACAGTATAGAGAGTGATACTATCATTGTACTTCACACTCATCAGACCATATCTGGAGTATTGTGTTCAGTTCTATCTTGAAGAAGAAAAGGCTCAAATAGTGGAAAATAATAGATATCACCAAGTATTTGAAGGGAAATCATGTGGAAGAATGATTAGATTTCTCTCCCTTGGCCTCCTAGAACAGAACTAGGAACAATGATGGGAAACTGCCAAGAAGTCGATTTATATTTTAAATAAAGAAAATCTTTCTGCAGCTGATCTCCTAGAAGAGAACTAATGAACTCTGAGCACAAATTGAAGTACATTTTTTTCATTTTCTTTATTTTTCTTGCTTTTTTGTGACACTGTTAATATGGAAATATTATTTGCATGATTTCACATGTATAATTGATATATTGTTTACCTTCTCAGTATATGGGGTAGGAGCTAGAGGAAGGAAGAGAATTTAGAACTGAAGTTGTAAAAAAAGAACGTTAAAAATAAATATAAAAAAGAAAGAAGGAAAATTTATTAATATTTATTGCTATCCAAAAATGGAATGGAATGCTTCAGAAGTAATGGGTTTTTCCACACTAGATTTCTAAGACAAGAGGTTAGGTGATTACTTGTTCAACATATGGTAGGAGGATTTCTTATTCAGATTCAGATGGATGTTAAAGTACCCTGCACCTCTAAGATTCTGTGGCCTTCTCATCTCTATAAATCATTATGATTGCCAGGCAGCAGTGATAGCTCAACAGGGATTGGTTAGCATGAACTGATAGTAGGCCTAAGCAGAATTGCTATTTACATTTTATATCCCCAAGGGTAAAGTATAGCTCTTAAAGGAGAGAGTTTTATTTTGTTTTGATTTTTGCTTATTTGCTTGCCTTTTTCTTCTTTTTGTATTCCCTAGCATTTAGACAATGCTTAGCACATAGTACTTAATGAATACATGTTGACTGACTGACCAGGCACCAAGCTCCAACAGATAAACTTTCGCTTTGTCTCTTTTGCTCCTCTCTTTTTTCTATTTAGACTATTACCTTTTGTTTCTTCCTGACTGGTAACCCAGACTCATTCCCTGGGTTCTTTAAATCTGACAAATGAGTTTTTCCTTCATCTTCCAGGGGTCTTGAACTCCCTTCCAGGCCTGCTCCACATCATGCTGTGGGCACACTTTCTACCCCTACTCCTTTCTAATTCCCTTTTCTGTGGTCTTTTCTTGTAAAATGTTAACTCCTCAAAGGCACTAACTGTCTTGCTTGATTGGATTTGTATCTCTAGTTCATGGAACAGTGCCTGACCTAAAAAAATAAGCCCTTAATAACTGATTTCTCCATCTATCCATTGTGAATTTTATAATAATGTTTACTACCTCAGGCTCTGGGTATTAGAACCTAGCACAGGGCCTGAAAGCGAATTTTACTAGTCAGTGCTCCCCCAGCAAGAACACAATTACCAGGGCAAATGAAACCTGGACATCTCAGAATACATTTAAGTGACTACTGAAAGAGCAACTACTTCTCAAATGTAAAAACAAACAAACAAAATCCCCAAAAAATAAACACAAAAAAATCCCAGTTGGTTACTTTTATCATACCATATTTAACTTTTACCATATTACTGCTAGTGGTCACATTTCCATTTTTTAAATTCAGTTCCTATCTAATATGTTTGTATGATTATATATATCATATATGATTATATATATGTATATGATCAGAGCACTGATATGTACTTTCTATGCTCTGACAGATAATGCCAATGTAATTGGCTTTTTTTTCTCACTTAACTGAGTTATTACTGTTATGAGTTGTGTGGTTATTATGTTGATACAGAAATATAATTGAAGTTAAAGTTTTATATTAGTGCTACATACCCAGCCCGAGGATCTAAAGAAAGATCCCTGGGGAACTTTAGTCTTTTGCTCACAAGTATAGTTGGGTACAATCCACTGAGTTTGGATACTTCAATGATCCTTTTCTCTGTGTCAGACCAATAAAGGTTCTTCCCAATCCAATCAACAGCAAGTGCATTAGGAACTGCTGTGTTGTGTACTACCTAACCAGAAAAAAAATTAAACTTGTTAAAAATATAAATGCTGGAGTAAGAACTGAACAGTTATTTGATTTTTTTAAACAAAGATATAGGATTTACATTTCAAACTTAGAAATTGAATTTATACAACATTGAAATCATACCATTTACTTCTGCATTTTGTATTTACTTAGAGGTGAGAAATTATGCAATATATAACTCTGTCCATAGAGATTATACTGATTTATATTTTTAAAAAAAGTCAGGTAGGGCTGCACAATAGTTGATCATGTTTTAATGATACTTTTGTATTTGGACCTTTGTTATCAGAAAAAAAAAAGGAAAAGAAGAGAAGGGGAGGGGAGGGGACAGAAGTGGACGGGAGGGGACAGAAGGGGACGGGAGGGGAATGGAAGGGAGTGGAAGGAAGGGACCACTGATATTTCACGGGCACCCTAGAGAAGATTTATTATTTCTTACAATAGTTTTCTTTACTCTGACAACACTCCTTTCACTACTGAATGAAAAAAAGTGGAAAGGAAATTTAAAAAAAATAATAACTGTATATCATGCATCTTGAATACAAACTAACAGAGGCAAATATGTATCTTACCTAACTTTTTCTTCAGTTCTGGCTAAGCATAAGAATAAATTCCCTGGAAAATGAGATGTATTTATACGAATGTGGCACATGTGAAATGACCAAAAATCCAATTTGGTAGAATCTTACTTAAGTTATTGCTACTCAGCAATAACTTCTTTGGGGGTTCTTGTTGGGGACCACAGTAAATCAAAATGACTGAATTAGGGAGTAATGTTCATTTCTCCTTATTATACGGATATATTATAGAGAAGAGAAGAAAGATCAGTTTCATGAGGGGCATTGATTTGCATTTATAGGTACCTGTCACCTGGATATAATTTATAAAAATAATTTAGATTAAGCAAAACTAATGCCAGCAGCAGAAAAGTTTGAAGACATCAGTTATGTCAGTGAAATGTACATAATAGACTAGAGGACAGAAACAGTCTGTACTGTGTGATCTAATTTTAAGATCAAAACTGGCATCAAGTCACTACTACTTTCATAAAAGCGCATGCTGGGGGATGGCCAACTATTTCATAGTTGACCAAGGAAGCAGTAAGCCCTAGAGAAGAAAGATGCATTAGGTGCAATTCTGGGGCCTCATACTAGGCTATAATAAAGTTGAGTGCAACAGTGGAAATGTGAAAGGTATTACAATAAAATCATGACTACTTGGTCTAAAATACTCAAGAGTCTTAAAATATATAAAATCAAGCTGCATTATTTGATACAAACTTGAACAAAGACATGGCTTTCAAGTTAAATTTAAGCCATCCATCAAAAAATGAAACATTTAATTGATTTTATTTTGTCTGATAATGTGCAAGGCAGCTAGGTGGTGCAGTGGTAAAATCACCAGGTTTGGAATCAGGAAAAAAAAATGAGTTTAAATCCAGCCTCAGACACTTATTAGTTGTGTGACCCTGGACTTAACCCTCAGTTTCCTCATTTGTAAAATGGGAGAGAGAAGGAATGGCAAAATATTCCAATATTTTTGCCAAGAAAATCTCAAATAGGGTCACTGAGAGTTGGACTTGACTGAACAACAACATCAATATGGAAGGGTGGAAGTTGATTGATATTTTTTTAGTGAGATAGTTGAATCAATTGGTTGTTTCTGGCATTGGGTAAATATAGTCCATGCTATAATGAGTTTCTGAAACATCTCCTAAAACCTTTGCCCTAAAGAAAAACTTACCTAGTGTCTTATGCTTTTAAAATAGGCTATTTAAAGCAGCTAATTTTTGCCATGTTCTTTATATTTAGAAAATACTTGATAACAGATATAATTCACATCTCAAGGGAGCTAATAATCCTTGGCAGAGATTATTTTTCTCTAAAACTAGGGATGATAATTATGGAAAGGGAGATAGTAATCCCAATTTGATGAATCTTTTCCATATCTGAAGTTGGAAAATGAAATTTCATCAAAATAGTATTAATTAGAACTTTCGTGATCTAACATGTATACATTCAATTATCTCCATCTGTAGTGAATTTATTTTCATATTGCTATGTTTTCAATCTAGAATCTTTCATTTAATTCTGTAATTACCAGTTCTCAAATTTAAGTTATTTTGTACTATATAAATCAAGACAATTGAATCTTGGATTGCAATTAACTAAAACTAGAAGCATTCATCATGTTTTCTAGGGTTGTGGTAAAAAGTTCAAATTATATTTACCTGATTTGATTTTATCTTATCACAGGTAATGTGCCCTAATGAAATATAAGCAGGAAAAAATCTCCTATTACCCTTTAAGTGTTTATCAATTCATAATGTACAGATGTGAAATTTAAGCCAATCTAATTCCCTATACAAGTTGGGCCATTACCATCAACTAACATTACCTATTCCATTCAACCATACTAATAACATTATTCTAGTAATTCCATCTCTGTTAGTTTCTAGTTACCTTAATGTCACTTCCATTTAGATACATCCTATTTATCCGGCTGCCATTGGGTCGGCTGGAATCAATCCAATAAATGAACTCTTCTCTGTAGTCAAAATCTATAGCAATCACATTGTTTAATCCCTAAAATTGAAAGGGATAAATTTAAAATGTTATTTTATTTTGACATTGTATTTTAGACAAATATTTTTCCAAAGCATGTTATGAACTCACAGGTGTAATCACTTTTCACAAGCAAATGTCATATAGCGATAGCCAAAGTAAACAGTGTTTTACAAGCAATAAAAGAATCCAGTGTGTTTACATCTTCCTTTACTACCTATTTAAGATGGCTTCATGATTTATTTAGAAAAATAATCAGAGTAGGCAACACAGAATTGTGTTATGAGATAATGATTTTTTTTTAAAAAAGAGTAATTTAAAGGAGGTAAATGTGAATACTAGTGATCTCACTTCAGCCTAATTTTAGCTTGGAATACATTTCCTAAATTACTTGGTTCGTTGACCAAAGAGGATAGGGGAGGCGCATTTATGAATCAGAGAGGTAGAAAAAAATATCTCTGAAGATTTAAGGCTAGCCTTGCATGGATATCATTTGAAAGACAGGGAAGAAGGCTTAAAAATTTTAGTTTCCCCATATGCTCTTGTCCCAACAACAACATAGATGAGCTTCCTTCCCTTTCATGCTTCAAATAGCCCCTTAGGCAATATAGTATCATATTAGAATTTAAAAGATATAACCTTAGGTGTGGATTTGGCCGAAGGGGAACTGGGTAATCATCATCTGATCATTCCACATGGTTGAAATGTAAAGAAATGTCTCCCTTCAGACTAATAGTTATGCATTTTTTAGCAGGTAACACAACAGAAATACAGTTGATGAGTTTCTGGCGGCTACAGATCTTTGGTTTGGCATTTCTGCAGTCTGACTGATTTGATTTGGGGATTGTGTATCCGGATCCTGGGCATCTTCTTAGCTACATAGTTGTTCAAATGATTGCTTGGGGGTTATTTCAACTCTAACCTGTTGTTTGGGTTTATAGATTTACTAGCTCAGTGGACTAAAAGATCTTAGGTCAGACTGGCTTTCCAATGTTCAAGAATGGTGTATGAATATGTAAAAACCTTGTGAATTAATAATTAACTAGGGTGAATGCCAGTGGGCAAAGTCCTCTTTGAAATACACTGTCACTTCATATCAGCAGATCCAGGCTAATTCCAATTAAAGCAAAGTTGGGTGGGCAGCTAGGTAGCACAGTGGATAGAATGCTGACCCTGGAGTCAGGAGGACCTGAGTTCAAATCCTGTCTCAAATGCTTACTAGCCATGTGACTAGCTGTCACTTAACCCTGTTTGCCTGAGTTTCCTCCGTCTGTAGCTAGAGAAGGAAATGGCAAAACACTCCAATATCTTTGCTAAGAAAATCCCAAATGGAGTAGGGCAAACTTCTATACGACAACAACAGGTGGGTAGGGTACCAATTCCTATTCAAACAGGTTTAGGGAATTGCCTGAGGACAAAAAAAAGAGATAGCCAGCAGCTTATTTCTCATGTTATTAGGCCTTAAGGATCCCAGGAACTTAGATGTATTTTAGAACATCTCAAGGTTTAACTACAGAAACAACTTAAAATTTTGTAGGGCTTTATAGTTCTTAGACCTGGACTAAATCCAAACACCAAATCAACTATAAAAACCATTCAGTATTCCAAAGTTTTCAGAAAGGCACAATGGAAAGACCACTGGGGTCAGAGTCAGAAACTTGGGCCTATTACTTACTGCCTTGACCTTGTGAAAAATCCCTTTCTCTGACGCTTAGTTTCCTCCTCTGCAAAAAAAGGAGTTGCAATGTATATAATTACATAATGGAAATAAGATGTTTCTACTAATAATATAGAGAGGCAGCAATGTGTAGTAGATAAAGAGTTGGGCTAGAGTCAGTAAGTCCTAGGTTCAACTCCCTTCTCTGACACATGTGTGATCTCTAGGAAAGGACAGACCTACTCAGTTCTTCAAGGCAACATCTAAGCCTATAGTTTACAGAGCAAGTACAAGTTTTTATCAGTAGAGAGAATTTCCGCACTCTGAAACTGCCTATACCAATGAAACTGCAGGTTTATTCTCTACCCTGTATTCTTATGCTATCTATTTCACAGGGTCATTAGAAATATCCAAATGTATTTGTTGTTGTTCAGTTGTTTCAGTTATGTCTGACTCTTCATCACCCCATTTTGGATTTTTCTTGGCAAAGATACTGGAGTGCTTTGCCACTTCCTTTTCCAGCTCATTTTACAGATGAGGAAACTGAGGCAGATAGGGTTGAATGACTTGCCCAGGGTTTCAGAGCTTGTAAGTGCCTGAGGCTGCATTTGAACTCAGATCTTCCTTATTCCAGGCCCAGTCCCCTAACTATTGTGCCACCTAGTTGTGGCAAAGAAGCTATAGAGAAAGGGAAGGTTCTGATTTAAAACCTTTCCCAACCTACTAGGTTTTATGCTGAATGATAGAGAGAGGATACAATTTTTCACCCTTATATCCCAAGCACGGTGCTCACAGTAGGTATTTAAGAAATATTTACATTAAATGGAATGGGCAGATTTACATGACTGAGAATGATCCAAGACTAGAACCAACATAGGGTAGGTCTTGATAGACACCAAACATTCTAAGAGCTAAGGCAACAGTCTCCTTAGGGTAGTTAGGGCCTTTGAGGCATTTCTGTTAATATCAGTAACTCAGATCATGACGTTAATAAGGTCAAGTACACTATAAAATGCCTATATTGACGAGTTAGTTTTACACGAGAAACATTGAATTCTCTGGTATTAGACTGCAATAGAGAACCAGTGTTGAGCTCCATACAGACACATTCCATTTGGTCACAACAAGGAAACAAGCCAAGAGTGCAATGATGGCTCAATGTAAATCCTTCCTCGCTATTAGGAAACCAATTAAATCTGGAGTATCCTTACTGACAATGCCATTTGTGGGAGTCTGGACAAGTTACTTCATCTCCCAGTGCCTTTAGAAACTCTTTTAAAATTCTTAAAGATAGCACATTATTATCAATGACAGATGCTAACCAATACTCACTGTGCTTCATCATAAGTCTTTTTAAAACTTGACAGAATAAAAATGTAGCACCTGGATATCTTTGCTATGCACACAATAAACACATAAGAAAAATCTTTAGGCCAATCGATTTAATCACAACTACCTGGGCACTAAGTATATAGGTTTAATGAAAATTCTAAATTGTAACCAGTATATTTCAGATGGATTCGACTAATCAATTGATTACAGTAACAACCTACAAATACCCTCCCTATGGCAATGCTTTCTCTCTCAGGAGGAACAATTTAATAATGATAGTTATGAGGCCCTGAAAGGAGACTATATTAGAAACACACATAATCATGCAAAGAACTTCAGCAAATAATCAAATTTGAATGCCAAAATTATACTCCTTCTTTCTTTATATTAATGAATTTAGATAATGAAAATCCAATTTGAATTTGGCACATAAACTTTAATTAACTGAAGCCATAAACGCATGTACAGGAATTTACATTGTGGGGGGGGCGGGAGGGGAGTCTTTACCAGCAGCTAGATGACACAGTGGATAGAATGCTGGACCTGGAGTCAAGAAACCTGAGTTCAAATCCTCCCTCGATCAGGTGTGTGACCCTGCACAAATCACTTAACCTCCGTCTGTCTTAGTTCCTCAATCTGTAACAGCTACCCACAAGGACTGTTGTGACAATAAAATGGATTAATATTTGTAAATCACTTTGCAAAATTTAAAGCACTAGGTTACGTGCTAGCTATCATAATTATTTCATATATATATGAATTTATAATGTAAATATGTGCATATATGTACACACTCACATATTCCCATTTCACCAAGCTTGTCAATTTCTTTAGAAGTTTTACTCTAAATAGTATCCACAGAAGAGTGCATTGTTCTCTTTATGGAATAGTAGGGAAGATACATTAAAAGAGCTAGGGGGTATGGCCAAAGTAATGTCTGAAAGCTGCTGTTATCCCAGTGGTTTCAGAACTGAAAATTGGTTTCATCAAAATCCTATTTGCTTCTCTCATTTCTTTAGCTGAAGATTTGCACCCTTTGGTTCAAGATGATTAATTTGGGAAATTGTGTTGTGTTTCTCCACACAATTTCACTAGAATAAAAGGTACTGTTTAAATTGAATTGGTTAGTATTTCTGAAGCTACTTGATTAATTCTTATTCAAAAAAAAACCCCATGCTATTAAAAACACATTTTCTAAATTTGGTGTATATATTTAAGGTCTAGCATGCATAGATAAAAACTACTCTTTAGAATAACCTCTTTAGGGTTTAGAGGTGACTTTTGATTCTAAAAGGTTATTACAGTGAATCAAAGGCCTGGCAGTTACTGCCAAACTGGCAACCTTCAAATGTAAGCATAGAGGCAGACTCTGTTGTTTCTCTACTGAGGATCAGTCTACCTAAATCCAGGGAGACTCACTGCCAAGGTTTTTCCTTGAGAGATGGTCTCAATGCCAAGGGTATCTGAGTTTAAGGCAGCTCAGCAGCACAGTATAGAGAGTCCTGGGCCTGGAGTCAGGAAGATCTGAGTTTAAATCCAACCCCAGAAACTTATACATACACACACAGAGATATATTCACAATGTAAATTTCTGTACATGTGTTTGTGGCTTCAATTAATTAAAGTTTATATGTCAAATTCAAATTGGATTTTCATCATCTAAATTCATTAATATAAAAAAGAAGAAGTGTAATTTTGGCATCTGTAGGTGATTATTAGCTGAAATTCTACGTGTGATGCTGAGTGAGAAACACAACTTCTGTCTGGCTCAGTTTCTTTAAATGTAAAACAGGGAAAAGATCAAATGAGATAATAATTGTAAAGCACTTATCACAGTGTCTGGCACATAGGGGTGCTACATAAATGCCCATTCCTTGCTCTCTCTCCCGGCCTCCTCCACTTCTGACACAGCCTGAGCAAAGGCTAGCCCGCATTGCTGAAATTTCCTCACTTAGGTCATAGATATTTCTAGGTAAGTTAATTGCTATTTATGCAAAAAAAAGGGTTAATGAAACATGATTTAATTTCTTTTAGTACACATGAAAAGAAATCAGGACTGGAAATCATCTTTATTTTTTTGGAGGGGGGAAGGCAGGGCAATTGAGGTTAAGCGACTTGCCCAAGGTCACACAGCTAGTAAGTGTGTCAAGTGTATGAGTTTGGATTTGAACTCAGGTCCTCCTGACTCCAGTGCCAGTGCTCTACCCACTGTGTCACCTAGCTGCCCCAACCATCTTTATTTTCTGCCACGTATAATAATCACTTTATACTTGTCTTCTCTATTAGATTTAGTTCAATAAGATCAGGGATCAC
Source organism: Phalanger gymnotis (assembly GCA_028646595.1). NCBI lineage: Eukaryota > Metazoa > Chordata > Mammalia > Diprotodontia > Phalangeridae > Phalanger > Phalanger gymnotis. The sequence goes on from CM053622.1 coordinate 583,992,669, forward strand.
ATTTTATTTTTCTTTGCATCCCCACATAGACACGTCAACCTCATTTACTATCAAAGTTTCTACATTAAGGTTAAAAAGAATGCTCACATTTTCCAAGTTGCGACAATGCTTCTTGCTTCCACATGGTACATGAGGAAACAAAATCAAAGCAACAAGCATTAAAAATCAGTCACGATCATGCCACTGTACCTGTTTCAATAGTGTATAGTTGGATCCATCAGTGCTAATTTTTCTTATTTCATGATGGTCTGCAAGAATTAAGAAGGGCTCTTCATCTAAATCCATGGAAAAAAAGAATACATTAGACTAACTTTGTTAACATTGTTAACTTTTCCCACTCTGCTTTATTTTATCTGTGTGAATACAATGATGTAAATTTTAAAATATATATGTTACCCTCTTAAATTATTAGTCACAAATAGAAAGATCCCACAGTCTAGATTTATACCGAAATGTAAGCTGCCCAATGAACTTAAAAGCATACAAACAGGTAGTTTTAAGAAGGAACTGACTAGTACCTAGTAACAGTCAATTTGTAACAATTTTTTTCATCACTTATCCTGATTATTAGTGGATTTAAAACTAATTAATAAAAACACTATGATTTTCTTTGGCTAACAATTTGACCTGATTGGATCTACAAACAGCATCTAATGCATACCTCACCCTTGAGGCAGAACAAGACAAGAGATAATCGCTTTTGTTTTTCTAGATATATAGAAAACAATACTCCATTTTTGGTTTAGTCATCCATTCCACATAATACTCTTGTAATCAGGAAAAGTGTCCTTCATCCCTTTAAAGTTACTCTTTTAATGTTTTCATTTTATCCTCACATTCAAGGAATAATAGTATTCCTGAAAGTTTTTTCCATTTTTCCACTTTCTTAAGGATAACTACCAAATTTCTTCTAGCTTTGTCTCCTTGAGGCTTCATTAGCACAGTTCTCCTTACTTTTCTTCAGGAGTCTTATTTTCCAATTCTTTGATAGTCATCGTTTTCTTTCCACCCTCTCTTAGTTTTGTAAATTCCTTATTTAACTGTAAAGCCTAGAAGTAGATGAGATAAAGACTTGACAAGTCCCTAAATATACTGGCAGGCTTTCTTTAGTCCTCTCATCATCTAGCCTGACTTTTCAGACAAAATTTATTAGCATGATAAATGAGACTTATTATTTGGGATGCCATTTATTTGGACAAGTAGTCTAAAAGCTAGTTGATTTTCCTTATGGAACTAATTTATGCAAGATGAATAATTTATTTACCTGGCTAAATTCCTTTAGTTTTAGAGCAGATACTGCTCATATTGATGAGAGTGGTATGGTAAACAGAAGATCTAGTCTCAATATCAGAAAGTCCTGATTTCAAATCTAATACATCCTTACTGTATGACTCTGGGGAAGTTACTTAATTTTTTAATAACCAAAGAAACTTTCTAAGACTATAAATTGAACAGAAGCTTTTGGTCTTCGACAGTAGAGAGAGTTTCTTTATTTCAATGAAATTTCTATGCCCCGCCCCACAAATGTATAAATTGGGTTTTGATTTACCTTTGAAAAATACATTCTATAGTTTAATAGGCCCCATTTTACTTTTTTTAAAGGTCTAGACTTTTGCACAAAAAAATCAATAGTATTGAGATAATTTCCTAATTCTGTTTTTCACAAACAGAACATATTTTCCTTCAAAAACTGAGCTTTTGAGCAATAGAAACTGATGCGTAGTGATTTGTAATGCAAGAGATGACAAACTTCTTCCAGTTATTCATATCAGGGGTTTTCTATCACATGGATAGATGATCCCTTAGTCTCCATTTTACTCATAGCTTTACCCTGGTCCATCCACAAAACCTTTATGCAAGCTTACATAAAAGAACAACTTCAAATGGTTCGATTCTCTCCCATTTCTGACTCCACAGTATTGATAAAAGTGCTAGCAGGAAGGGGAGAGTAGCTACAAACAGAAAGGAAAGAGTAAATCACTGGGCCTAGAGAATCCACCAACTGGTTGTGGAGACAGCCCCAAAATAACCTAGAATGGAAACAATTCGGATTGGAATGAATGTTTCCCCTCATTGATGGACACAGCTTTGTTAACTAGTCAAAAAGCAGTATCTCATATCTATTCTTTACAGCTTTCCAAAAGGGGGTAGTAGAAAATTTACCTTTAAAACAAAGGTACAGCCAACCTGTTTCATGATTTAACTTGTCAATGATTTAATATGAGTGACTGAAGCACATTTTCGATTTATCATACACAAAAGTAAGGAAAGACATGTTGTCACAACTTTGTTTTTTGATGGGGCAGAAAGTGAATTGGTCATTACAGCTCAGAGCCATGTCCTAGTAAGCTGTTTAACATTCTAAGCCAAACCTATTCCCAGGAACATGTGACACAACAGTGATGCCAGAGATACTTCTTTCTGTTGCTTCTGAGTACTCCCAGAGCCCAGTGAGCACTTAATAATTCAACATATCATAATATACTGTAATTATGCACAAAGTAATATGTGTAAGGAATACAAAATCAAAGCAAAGCAGATTCCTATATCCTAGTAAGCCAGGATTGATTTTGCTTCCTTGGAAGCAGGCCAAAGGAAAATAGGCAATAAGAGAGGCTCCAAAACTCCAGGTGTTTATTTATAATTGGTGTTGCATCCATGGATAAATTCAGTGGCCTACCTGAGAGTGATTTGCAGCCATTTGGGTTATCTGGTTGTATTTCATACCCTTCTGTACAGAGGCACTTGTAGGTTCCATATGTATTAATGCATTGCTGACTACAAGGGAAACCTGAAGAGCATTCATCCATGTCCACACATGTTTTACCATCATCCTTCAGTTGAAATCCAGGCCAGCATTTACACTTGGGAAAAAAAAAAACAATCCATTATCAGTGACACCATCTTAGAATATTCATATTCACAATATAACAAGTAAAATGAGATAATTTGCTTTACAAACAATAAAGTGATACACACACCTACATCTCACAGATGTATAAATCTTCTAGCTATCATTCATCATCATCATCATTATAGGATAGTTAGTATAGACTGTGTGTATATGGGTGCAGAGGTGGACAGACTGACTAGGACGTGAACACAGGGCACACATCAAAATTTAGAAGGTGTTGATAATGCTTATACCTTCAGGGAGTAGAAGAGAATTATTCAGCTCCTGGTTAGCAAAAACAATGAATTTAAAATAGAAAGCTACGAAATTGCTCATTTGTTCTGCTATCCTCTATTCCTGTACCCCAGGGGAGCTCCTCCTCCCTGGCATACCTTGGCCTGTTCCTTCCCCTGACACTGACCTCTACAGTAGCAATTACTCAGAATTTTGAGACCTCTGTTTCTTTCCCCGGATTTCTTCCCAAAGAGGGCCATGTCTCCCCAAATCCAAGTTCTCTCTCTCCCCGCCAACTGAATCTGTCTTGAAGAATTGGTTTGAAGGTGACTTTCATGCTGTTTTTCCTGTGGCATGCTTTGTGCACCGGACAATGGCACCAGAATTGCTAGTTCCAGCTCTGCATGATAGACTATCTTTTCCTTAGCAAGTATCTTTTAAAAATAAATTAATCAGAGCTAATATTTGCATGGCACTTTATAGTTCACAAAACACTTAAAAATAATATCTCAGTTGAACCTCACAACTCTGGGAGGGGTTGTTGTGGTGAGGAAACTGCAGCTCATAGAGATTGTCACTTGCCAGGGGTCACACTGCTAAAAAGTGCCTGGCGGAGTATTGAGCTTCTTCCTTACTCTAAGTCTAACAAGGTATCCACCATACCACGCTGCCTTCAGGTAAGAATAATCACTTGCATTGTCATTCTACAAAGAATGCTTGTGGACATTATCACTTTCAACCCTCACAACTATGTGAAAAAGCAAAAGTTACTATGCTCATTTTACGAATTTAAAAAACAAAAAATACTGAGACTCCGTGAGGTTAAATGACTGGGGACAAGAATCCAATTCTGATTACCAGTACATGAATTACACTGACTCAAAAACAATAACATTAAAAATTTTCTTTAATAGTCATGGGGTTTTCATTCTCTTGGTAATTGTAGCTTCTAGCACGGGGCTTAAAAGAGACTAGGTGCTCAATAAAATCGGTAAGTTTGATATGATTTGATTATTCACAATTATTTTCAATCTATCTAGAAAAGCATCTGTTAAAAGTGGAACAGAATTTTCTGTGCCAGTGACTTCAGTAAGCCAGACCCTCCAGGTATCGATCTCTCTTCCCTCCGAGACATGGAATGTCTGTCTTGTCTTGTCTTGTCCTACTTCCTTCCAACAAAGCATTAGTCATTGCACCAAGAGGGAGCAACATGTAGCTTGACAACAGACTGAGCATTGGATTTCACCTAATTGTAGACAGAGATTTTTTTTTTTTTGGCTACTGTTACCTCTTGTTCAGAGCTCCGCTCACAAAAAGAAAGCCAAGAACGTAAAGTTAAGAATATCGTAAAATAGGCATTTTTCTAGTGTTACATGAATCTGGGATATAAAAGTCAGAATGTTATCTAAAAGAAATAAACTTGAGTTCTTGATTAGCTGAAATTGCTCACATAAGAAGAGATTCTTGTAATTAATAAGGAAAGGTAGTTTTTGGAAAACAATTCATATATTTCTCCTACAGCATCCATTTATAAAAGGTTGTTTTTGGATGTTTTTATTGGAACAATAAAATTAAATGTCTTCATTATCAGATCTGCACATCTTTCATAACTATTAAAAGATAGAGTAAAAATAGTTTTGATTTGTGGAACAGATTTATAAATTATATATTAGTATCCATATATTAATATGTATATATGCATGTATTGAGTATCTATACATAGAGAGAAAAATTAAGTAGAAATAAAGGAGGGACTGAACATAGCTTTGAGAGTGAGCACTTGGAAGTTTTCTTTGGGGACTGACTCACATTTTATATATCATATATGAAGTACCTGTGGTTTTTGTCACTATGTCTTAATAGAAAAGTTTTAGAGAGTTGCTTAAAGCTTTGGAAAGGTTATTTGTTGTGGCTAGAAACACAAGTGAGCAGTGAGATTTGAATCTAGGTCTTTCTGATGTCAAGCTCAATACTTCATTCATGGTGCCTCGGCTCTCATTGTAAATAGTAAGTAGGGTTTGAGGCATAATAGGAGCATGAATTGGAGGCCTTGGAATTCAGTAAGATTTTGGGGGAAGTATCTATGAACATTCCTTTCACCCTTCTCTCAGAGTCATGTTGCCCAACTACCCCAGGTATAAATAATATGTCCAGTTCCTCTATTGAATTACTCTGGAATTTTCTGGGAAAAAAAAAAACTTTATTTCAATCCTGACCTGTGATATCTTTTGCATTGTTGTTTCTTAAAACCATTTTCATTTACTAGTATGTTGTATCATGACTATATTGTGAACAAGAACTCTTCTACAGACCCTCATCTCTAAGTGGCTGCAAGATAATTATTTGAATGCTTCATTAGCATCTCAAAGGCAATATGTTCCAAACTGATCTTATTGTTTTCCTCTAAAACCCACTTGTCCTTGTATATTTACTATTTTTTCCATAGTACCACCATTTACCCATCCTCCCATATTCAAAAAACCTTGGAGATTGTACCTTCTCCCTCACTTCTAATAGCCAGTTTTCATTAAGACCTCTCATTTTGGTATCTATGACATCTCATATCCATTTCCTCCTTTCTTTTCCATTACCACCTAATAATGGCTTCATCACCATCCTTGGGGACAATTATAATAGCCTCTTAATAAATATTCTTGCTACACTCTATTCCTCCCATACATTCTTTACAAAATTGCCAGATTAATCTTCCTTACATTTAAATCTGATTATATCATTCCTCTGCTCGAAACCTTAAGTGGCCCCCCCATTCAGTAAAACTTAAAACTTTTATTTACCCTGACATTCATGGCCCTCTACAATCAGAAGACACCCCTCCTTCTCCTTCAACATTATGGAGCATTGATTATTTCTTTCTACTTTCTCTTTGCTCCAGCCAAAGTAAGCTACCCTCTGCTATCCCCAATACATGCTTAGCATTTTCTCAAGAGCCTCTTTGTACATTAGTTTTTTAATCAATCAGCTAACATTTATTGTGTAACTGCCATGTGCCAGGCACTTTGCTCAGCACAGTGGTTACAAAGAAAGGCAAAAAACCAAACCAAAACAAAACAAAATCCACCTGTAAAATTCCTATTATTTTAAAAGGAAACTCTAATGTCATCTCCATGATGCCCTTTTTGTTCCCTCAGTCAGTAATTACCTCCCTTTATAATGCACTTATTAAGTAGTACTTTATATTGGTGTTTTTGAAAAAAAAAGTTATATCCTGTTACAAGCTGATAAGCTTCACAAATAAAAGAATTACATCTTATCCAATCTTTCTCTTCCAGTACAGTTCTCTTAAAAGAATTGGAGTTTAATAAATGCTCGATGAATTACATACTCCTTTATGTCTCTCCAAACCCTATATAGTTCAACTTATACATGGGTTATAAGAGAAGGATAGGTAACTCTGACATGATTTGAAAGCCTGACTATGAAAGTATGTTGTTGTTTGTTTTGCCTTTAAGACTGCCAGAGTGGGCTAAATACAAGCTGCTCAGTTGTGAGATTCTGGTTCTGCTCAGATCCTTAAGGCCAGAAGTGACCTAGATTAGTTCCAAGAGGTTTTAACATCTTGAGATGCAGAATGTCCTGCCTTCCAGGGGCTATCTACAGTAAAATTATGGATGCACACCATAAATCTATAATGGGTCATATTATCATAGTCAGGATCTAGAATTTTCTCAAGAATGCTACATTTTTAAAGGTATGGATTAGAAACGAAAAAAGGAATCCTAGATTCTTGGAGTGAGAAAGGACTTCACAGGCCACCTGGTCTAACTTTTACCTGAATAAGAATCCCTTTACAAGATACATAAAAACAGTCACGCAGGTTTTGGTTAGACTTTTATTTAGGGGAAACTCACTATCCACTGAGGCCACTCATTCCACTTCAGAGGATATTGTTAAGAAATTTTTCTTACTTCAAACTTAAATTTTCTTTTGTTGATCCCTATTCAATACTAAAAGATCTATCCACTAGGGCTATGTACACAAGTCTTTTTGTTTGTTTATCCCTTTTCCAAGTGATAGCCCTTCAAATATATGACAACTGTTACCATGTCCTTCCCAAGTCTTCTCTTCTCTAGACGAAATTAAAAGGGCTGGAAAAGGGCAGAGCTCAGGAGAGAACTATAGTAATTATATGGTAAATCCAAAAAGAAATATTTCATGGAGGGGCAAAGTAATGGGAGAATATTTTGTCCTCTGGGAAGAATTACAAGGTAATATATTAGCTGATCTGACACATTTCTTTAGAATCGATATTATTTGCAAAGTGGAATATTTTTTTTAAGTTAAAACGAGAGTCTATTGCATGGTGAGAAATTTTGATTTGAACTGAGTAAGTTTACCAGCCAACTCTCACTACATAGAGAAATTGATGGATAGATAGGCATAGAGAGATACACATACATACATACATAAAGCATATAAAATATAGACATATATATGTATATATGTGTATACATATTTATGTATATGTATCCACATATATATAGTATAATATACTCTCTTCGTACATGTGTATATTTTATATTCATTATATTATATTTATTTTGAATATTATAGTATATATTATATTTTATATATGTATATATATACATATATATGTATATATATTCATTCTGCACTAGACTTAGCCCTTCAAGCTTGGGATATATTTGCACTATATACTTTAGATGAAGGTTTATCTAAAAACCATCAGCACTAAAAATGTTGTTTTCATCTCTGAAACTTCATAGAGTGTTAACAAATCAAAGTAAAGGCTACTCACTGCCTTTAATAGTTGTCATCAGTCTATGAAACTGCTATTTTTCTTTAGCCACAGATACACAAGCCCCAATATCTTACCTGCTGTGGAAGATCAGCACTTGCACTGTGCAAGAGATAAATGAAAAATGCAAGAGGATACAACAAGGTATTACTACAAAAAGAAGCAAATTAGATCAATTGATCCTGTGTGTTCACAGGCTGCAAGAATGAGTGGAAAACACACTAGACTGGAGGAACAGCTTAGGAAAATATGCAGGAAAATGGGCTGGTATATTCTCAATGCATTTCTAGCAAAATTCAAAGAGCAAATGTCTTCACACTTCTAATGAGGTTTCTGATAATCCCTTGGAATGCCTAGTTCCATCTATATAGACCAACTCAGACATTCATGTGGTGTATATTTAAAAACTTTTGAAAAAAAAATAAATTCCTAAAATAATAATACTAATAATGCTGACAATAACTAGCATTTATTTGACATTTTAAGGTTTTCAAAGTGCTTTTTCATATATTAACTCATTTGGTTCTCATAACAAGCCTGTGTGATATGTACTATCATTATGCCAATTTTACAGATGGGGAAACTGAGACAGAAAATGTGAGCTGCCCAAGGTCACCTGGGTAGTAAGTGTCTAAGGCAGGATCCAAGTCTACCACTCCATCCACTGTGCCGCTTAGTTGCCTCTAATAATAAACTCACAAAATAAAAGCCTATGATCATAATAACTGCATTATAAACCTATAATCAACCTTTCCCCCTCAAATTTTCAAAAACAGAGTTGATGATATTTTTAATTGATTCTAAAGAAAAAAAAATCATCTCAAAAACCATAATCTCACAGTGAAGGAGGGGAAAAATACAAAAAGAGTTGCATCCAATGAATTATACTTTCCTCAAAAGAAAACTTTACTTTTCCCTCATAAGGTATGCAGAAGAAATATAAAAATTCAGACACAAAAATAGTAAATACAAAACCTAAGACGACAATAATAATGGGTTTAGTGTAAATGTAAAAAAGCTAGTGCAAAACAGAATGATAGTAGCACATTTACTGTACTTAATAAATAATTATTGATTATTGAATGATCTCTTCCCCCTGATCTAAAATCCAACTTCAGACTTTCATGAAGGTGATCAGGGTTCAATATTATTTTAATTTTCCTTATGATTATGTATGGTCTGAGTTCATCTGAGACTAGGGATAGTGACAAAAGAATTTCCTGAGTAATATATTTCCTTGAAATCCCCCGCCCCCCAACCCCCAAAAAGGGGCAACCAGAAAGTGCACTCCCAAATTCTAGTCATACTACTAAATTTCCCAGGTTTTTCCTAAGCCAATGAGAAACTCAAGCCAAGTAAGAGGTGATATTTAACAATGCCAATTACTTTAGTTGTAATATACCCACCAGAAGCATATTTCTTTCCCTAGAAGTACGTTTATTTAACATGGTGAGTTATCTTTTTTTTGTCAAAATGAGATTCTTACTTTGCCTAAAATGTTATTGCTCCCATTGGAATTGTTAAATACATTTTATTTGCTTTACCGCAAATGTGCAAATGTTTTACAGGCTATAAGGTCTGAATCTTGCTTTCGTAAGCAATTTTCATTTTATCATGCAGTTTAAAGGAGTATTTTTTACTATGTTCCACTAATATTGTAAAGAGAATTGAATGGGTTATTGAATATGTTCCCCCAATTCCCCTAGAAAGGTGGTTAGTAAAAATATCTGTCAAGCTACTTTAAAAACAAAAGTCATAAACATCTTATTGTAAATGTCTTTTTCTGAATTTTATCATTATAAAACTGCCTTGTAAAAGTATATGTTTTTATAATATATGCTATTTCCGATGGAAAAGTCGAACTTGAAGTTTGTGATCCAAACATTATTATAAGAACAAGATGATTCAAAAGATTTTCAAAATACAATGATATTCCCTATAGAGTTTTAAGCCATATAGAATGTAATATATTCCTTTGGTCCCTCATGTAGGTTTCTTTCTAAGGTTCTAGTTTCATCACCTTGAGCTAAAGGAAGGAAGGAAGTATGGAAGGAAGGAAGGAAGGAAGGAAGGAAGGAAGGAAGGAAGGAAGGAAGGAAGGAAGGAAGGAAGAAAGGAAGGAAGGAAAAGGAATGGAAAAAGGAAGAAAAAGAAAGCAAAGAAGGAAGGAAATGATGGAGGAAAGAAGGAAAGCAAATGAGAAAGAAGGGAGAGAAAAAAGGAAGGAAGGAAGGAAGATGGAAGGGAAAAAGGAAGGAAAGAAGAAAGCAAAGAAGGAAGGAAAGAATGGAGGAAAGAAGGAAAAAAAGAAAGGAAGGAAAGGAAAGGAGAAAGAAGGGAGAGAAAAAAAGGAAAGGAAAGGAGAGAGGAAGGGATGGAGTAAATAAGTATTTATTAAGCATGTACTATGTGCCAAACACTGCTATGCACTTTACAAATATCTGATTAGATATAAGATAATCAGTTGTGTGCTAGTAAATGTTTAACAAACAGCTCTCCAATGCAAGACACACTTTAAAATATAATCTGCACTATTAACATTTTCTTAAATTTAGACAATCAACAAAAAAATAAATCCAGTACTGATTGTAGTGTTTGCTGATTTCTGACACAAAAATATTTAAAGTAAAAATTTAACAGGAGGCTTAGATGAGCTAGTTCAAACTGGCTCCAGGACACCCCTGTATACAGTCCCTATGTTATTGAAACTTCTTATTGAATATAAGAAATAAAGATATCTATAATACAAAATAATATATAACAATTACATTAGAAACAAGTAAATTTAAAGTATTATATAAAGTGAGGGGAAGTTAATGGCTGGGGCTATCTGAAAAGGGAGAATAAATGAGGTAGCATTTGATTTGGGACATTAAAGATTGGGTAGGGTTTCAATAGATCAGAGGCTCTTAACCTAAGGTCTGTGAACTTTTTTTCAATAATGTTTATATATTTTTATATTTTGATAACTGCATTTCAATGTAATTGGCAAAGAGCACAGTGGTTAGAGTGCTGTCCTTGGAGTCAGGAAGAAGAATTCAAATCTGATCTTAGACACTAATGGTGTGAGTCACATCATTAACCCCTGTCTGCCTCAATTTTCTGACCTATAAAACAGGGATGATAATAGCTCTTACCTCCCAGGGTTGTTGTAAGGAACAAAGGAGATATTTAACAAAGTACTTCGAAAACTTTAAAGTTCTCTGTAAATGCAAACTATCATTATTATAAGTCATTTGTAGTTTATTTATGCATTTAAAAACATCATTCTGAGACTAGTTCCAAGGCTTCACCAGAGTGCCATGTGTCTTTGACACAAAAACGTTAAAAATCCCTGTGGAATAGAGGAAGACAAGAAACATGGACATTCTATTTTCCTGTTCCTGGGATGCATTGCCTCCTTACCTCTGCCCGTTAGAATCCTAACCTTTCGTCGATGCCAAAAAATTGGTGCTACTTCCTCCATGAAACCATCTTTCATTTCCCCTGCCCCCAATGTGAGTGATTTCTCCCTACTCAAATCACCTAACATGTATGCATGTATATGTTGCATCTCTTGACAGAATATAGGCTTCCAGAAGGTAGGTATGGTTTCTTTTTTTTTCTTTGTGTCCTATGGCCTGGCACAGTGCCTTGAACAAAGTAGTACATATTAAATGTTTATAGCATCATTTTCCAGACATGAAGAAGAGAATGATCAAAGTCACAGAGACAACAAAGTGCTAGTTATGACAGAAAAATAAAGAGTATAGTAAAGTTAGGTTGACCCATAATGTAAGAAGAGAGGAATAGCATGAAATAGGTCTGCAAAGAAGTGGTAGAATAATGTCAAAGGCCTTAAATGCCAACAGATTTTTAAAGGAGAGCCACTGAAGTTTTTCAAGGAAAGGAGTGATATGGTCAAATCTAGACAAAAGAAAATAAACTAACAAGCAGTCTAGCAGTAGGATAAAGGTTGGAGAGGATAGAGGTGTGAAAGCTTGTCAGAAAGTTATTGAAAAAAAATCCAGATTCATGGTAACGGCCATCGTGGATGGGGGAGAAAGAGACACGATGCTCTATCAGTATGATAGCAATGGGAACAGAGAGGAGGAGAAAGATGTAAAATATATTGCCAAAGAATAACTGCCAGAACTTCATTTCTGTTCAGCTGTGTTTGACTCTTTGTGACTCCATTTCAGAGTTTTTGGAGTAGTTTGACATTTTCTTCTCCAGCTCATTTTACAGATGAGGAAACTGAGGAAAACAAGGTTAAGGAACTTTCCCAAGGTCACACACCTAGTACTATCCGAGGTTGGATTTGAATTCCAGCCTTTCTGACTCCAGGCTTGGTGCTCTATCTACTGCATCATTTAGCTGCCCAGAACCTCATTACTAAGTGGAAATGAAAGATGAGGTAAATGAAGGCAGTACCAAGTTGTTGAATCTTAAAGATGGAATGAATAGTGTATATGTCCTATCCATATGATGTCATTATTAAATATACAAAGCAAATTTTCCTATATATCACTAGTAATATTCGAATGCTCAGAAAGACTTTTTGTACTTAATAATACAAGACTTTTTTAAGTGGTGTAAGGTATCCCACTGCTTTTCCATATATTGTAGAATAGATACCACCAATATGTAGGTAAGAAAAAATTAAACATATTTTAGTTGAATACATGGGTGGTTACTTTTTTTTAAGTTATTATGTGATGATATGAGCCTTCTTTCCACAGCTCTTTAAAACACAAACTCAAAACCTGAAGGTTCATCCTATAACAATTTCACAACAGGCTCCTTAATATCTTCAGCATATTTTTCTGAATCAACTATATTTTTCCATTATTTTTCACTCATTTGTGTTTCAAATATTTACTATGAAAATTAATTTTGTATATGGATCTCATTTAGATCTTTCCTCATAACTGCCTTTCATTTATGTGCTATTTTTTATCAATATCGATTTATTAACTGGAGCTATTTCTATTAAAAGGAGTAGGGTTTAGTGAAAAGAGCACTAGAGGAGATGTAGTTCTTAACAATATTTTGACATTAACTGTGTGACCACAAGCTCTGTGGGACTCAGTTTCCTTATTTGTGAAATAGAGGTGGGTGTAGTCTGAGGTTTCTTTCGACTCTTAAGATCTGATCCTAATACACAATTTTTTCCATATCTGAGTTTTTCCACCCCTTACCCAGACCAAGGTTGAGTTTGAAATAATAATTGAAATATCTACAAAATTTCCCAGATTATGTCTCTATATTAAATCCACTGTTATGTTACACCTTTCCTATTCTCCATGGTTTCTCAAAAATGAATGACTTTTCCACTACCACTTCTACAAGTTCTTTGGATGTGATTAATTTCTAACTAACTCATCAAAGCATCTACATCTTTTTTTCATGAACTTTTCTTGTATCAGACTTCAATTCTCCCTCAACAATATTAATCCTTTTCTTTTCACTTTGAAAGAGAAGATGGAAGCGAGATGATAGTTAAATGGTTCTGTCTTCTTGCTCTCTAATAAAAGGGACAATGTACCCCCCCAGCCCAAATCACCTTGTCACATCTTTGTTCCCCTGTACTTCTGCAAAGGAAAATAAACAAATAAAGATAATCTCCTTTTCTGTTGGATTAGCATTTTTGCCAGCGTCAGCTCACTTTGAGTTTTAAACGTTCCCAATCTGATCTGCTTCACATTTTCACCACTCATATTCTATCATTTTAAGAAAACAGAAATTCTACTTTGGTAGCATGGTACAATAAGTGTGTTAATGACTGTTATGAAATTACTGCCCCTGAGCAAAGTGCTACAGTCATCTGCAGGATTATATAAATAAGTTTGAATTAGAACTTACTATGTAACATGCTTTATTTTATGGCTACCCACCTTGTACCCAACTGGAAGGTCCTGACAATCCTGAGAACAACCACTAACTTTCTTACTCAAACATTCATTTATGTGGCAGTTTCTCTCGTCTGAGCCATCACCACAGTCATCCTTGCTGTCACAAAGACTTCTACTGGGAATGCATCTACCATTTTTGCACATAAAAAATGAACTGTTGCATGACTGTTCTGGAGAAAGAAAAGAAAACAAATGGAACATAGACAGTGTGCCATTGCTTTGTGTTATAACTATTCATAAAACATATATCATTATGGTAACATCTGTCACAGTTATAGTAAAAATATCTGTCACAGTTATAGCAAAAATATGTATGATACTTTCTACCAGATATTATATTTTATAAGGGACACAACAATCCAAAGGCAAATCATACTTGTATGGAGAACACTTCTGATACATTACATAAGCTTTAAGTTGAAAATGGAGACCTCCAAATAAATCTCTATAGCAAAACCAATGGGAAGATGTTGCTTTGATCTACAATGTAAAGAATGAATTCAAAAACATGAAGCTAGTCTGACATTTCCCTCAAGTCATAGGTCTCTGAGAAGCAGCATGTCTTGTCAAATTAACAATCTAAAATAGGTAGATAGTCTTGAATTCTTTCCCTACCTAGAAACATAACATTGAGATTTTTTAAGTTGGGAGGCAAAAAGGACATTTGTGGTGACCAATAGTAATTTTAAATATAACTGGGAAAAAGATTTTTTGAACCATTTATAACTTTATGATTCTAGCACTTGGAATGTTATACATGTTAAAAGAAAAGATATTTACATATAAACTAGTATTACAGGTAAACTTAGCATATGTGAATGTATGTTCTTTAAGACCAGCAAAGTGGAGGATATGCTCATAAAGTGACAGATGTACACAACATACCTACACACAAACATATGTATGTGCCATAATAATTTTTAAATGACTTTTTCATGGAAGTTTGCTGGATTTTTTTGTAATAAACATACAACTTCTTCTAGAAAGAACCATATTCGCTATAGGATAGTTGTATAATTAATTTTACCTTGCCTATAAAAAATAACCATACATTCATTTCTTCTATGTAACTCATGACTTCTCTCATGGTTCATTGCCTTCAAACAGATACACACAGAAAAGCCATTTTGAGATTAAATATACAAATAATTTGGGCTAATATAGTTTTTTGGCTTGAGCAAGCTAGACTATTTCCTCCAAACTCTCTATCTGTTTGCTAAGCTAAACATGCTTACATTTTTCCAACTAGCATTTGATTGGGACTTCATATAAGTATAGCATATGCAAATGTTAAAAGCAAATTTACTGTATGAAAACAAAACTTTCCAAAAACACGTGGTATATTTTGAAGGACTTGTGATGAAAAATGCTATCCAATTTCAGTGAGAGAACTGATCAAGTCTGAGTACAAAATGAAGCATAATTTTTTCACTTAACTTTTCTTGCTTTACTTTTTTTTTGCAACATGGCTAATATGGAGACATGTTTTGCATGACTTCATATGATATCACATTGCTTGTATTCTCAATGGGTGGGGAGGGACAGGCAAGAGAAAGTGAATTCAGAATTTAATTTTTAAATGACATTTTATGAATAAATTATCAACCTATTTCTTTTAAAAAAGAAAATGCTAATATATATTACATATATATATGGTATAAATATACTATGAACCTGCACTTTTGCACTTTGCATTTAATGGTGCTTCGTCAGAATGGTCAGGGCAATCAAAGTCTCCATCACACTGCCACTGAGAATTTAAAAGACATCTCCCATCAGCACAACTGAATTCCTCAGGACTACATTGACGATATCCTAGAGACAAAGCAATAACAATTTTTAATGCTCCATAGAACATGTATTCATTATAAACATAACCATTTTTTTTACAGTCGACAATTAACTGTGTGTATTAACTCTGTGTGTGTGTGTGTGTGTGTGTGTTATGTGAGCTATTGTTTTATCCCTTCTGGGTTGGGGGACAGTATTCTTCAAGCAGGGAAAATGGTTGTGAGAGGCTGTGCCCAAACCTAGCTGGTATACCTGCAAAAAATTTATTTCCTGTAATATGCTGAACAGGTGATAAGGAGCCAGGGATATAACCCAATAAGTTGAGCAATACCTATTTTTCTATTATCTGAATAAACACAACCCTTCATTGGTGTGGAGAAATTCAATGTGGATGGCATTATACAGGTTTCCAAGATTAATCTTGTTTTGGCATAGTGCAATAAATGTGTTACAAACACTGCAAATGCATGTACTGATAAGCAGTTAAAATGATCAGGCTTCCAAGCTATAATGACTTTTTTACCTCTAAGTAATACTCAAATTAGAGCAACACTGTTGCTAACCATGGCAAAACCATTAAGGAAATCACATCTAGGTTTATAGATCCATTAGTATAAACAAGGAAGAAATCTCCTTGTACCAACAGCAAGCAATTTAGAGACATTTTTTAGATTCAAAGAGTCAAGTATTCACTTAAAACATGGATTCATTTGTGTGCACATGCAAGAATGTATGGTATACATACATACACATATTCTTTAAATCATGCTTGATCAATGTTATGAAGATACAAAATGAATTTTTTTTAAATTTTTCAGGAATAAGTATCAGTCTTATTAGGAAATTTTTCAGATGACCATTAACTGCTGACATCTCTTTGGGGAGCTTTTTAAGGCTTTATCTTTCTCTATCCAGAAGCCTGGAATAATAGGTCAAAAACCTTCCTTCAACAAAGCACATAATATTCAACTAAGTTGTTTTGGAAAGAGAACTGAAAAAGGAATCGTAAGATGGTCTAAACATTAAACTATCCTATTCATTTTGGAGGCAGTCCCATAAGGCATCAGCTCTATAAGGAGAAGAAACTCCTTTGGCTCATGATAACATATTCACATGTTTTTAAATTTTAAATTTATTTTAAATTTAATTTTAAATTATGTATTCATGTTTCTATTTTCCTACACGTACAATTGGCAATTTATGCTTTAGTATCAAGGTGACACCAGATTTTAGTTTGAATATTTTTTACAAAGACATTTGAGAATGAATTTAATGTAGGACAAAGCTATGTAAAATCATATAAATGATTTTTATATATATACATATATTGTATATTTTAATATGTAGATATATAGTATATATGTATACATATACGCATATAGATTATATGTACTTTATGCATTCAGTCAAATGGATTATTGAACCGGGATTAGGCATAATTTCTTGACTAGGATTTGGGTTGTATTTCCTCTCCCAGTGAAGACTGCAACACCTCTTTGCCTTAGTGGGTATCCTTTAGGAGTTGCTAGAGCCAAAGTAAATTAGTGCCTGGTAGTCAGCCTTCTGGTAATGAGTGTTTCCAGAGTTAGCTATCCTGGTTCTCCAGAATAGCCACAGAATCCTTTACTAAGATCATGTTCAAAGCTATCCAGCTTGCTAGGACCAGCCACAGTTTATGTTTTACTTTCATAGCAATAAGAATTTTCATGGGTACCTCCATGCCACTATGAAGCATAAGAGTAAGACTGTGGTAGAACTTATGTAAATAAGCTACGTGAAAATTGAGATTTAGTCAGTGTGGTTCCTATCATCAGTACATTCAGTTTATTGAAGAATCAAAGTACACCCTTCCTTTTCCCTCAGCCATAATTGCTTGGCCATGCAAGAGCATACACACACACAGACACACATGCACGCATGTGCATACCAGCATACACACACAATACACAATTGAGTGATGCGCATCACCCAAACATTTGCCTTTCATAAGAAAGAACAAAGAAAATTGAGGTTGAGTTTCCGCTAAGAATTTGCTCTTATTCCAGAACTTGGCTATACACTGCTAAAATAAGATGACATATTTTTTTTCCCATTTTGGACTCAGTGTTTTGTTTTGTTTTTTAATCCAGTCCCATCACATCTTTAAAAAGACAGTCATTACTTGGATGGAGAATTTCCTAGTTGAGAACTACAGTTATTTATACTTGCCACATTCCAATGACTCATCAGATCCATCTCCACAGTCATCATCATGGTCACAGACAAACTGCTTGGGAACACACACTTTATTATGGCACATGAAGGCATTTTCATCACAGGTGTTATTGGGAGCTGCGAAAAAACATCAGAAGATCAAAATTTAAACAGCAAATACCTCATTATTTACCTTCTGAATAAAAAAGCTTCTTTCTCTAAATTACATATGTTAAGTGCAATCTTTTAAATCACAACTGTTTGGAAGAATTTGCTTCAATTGACAATATGTTAAATAAGCTAAAACCCTGGTGGGGTGGAGGGATAGAAACAGCATAAGTAAAGGAGGTTACTATTTATGTAGGCTCTATATCAACTATGAGATTTTTGTCTAGATGACTATGTGAATGGTACTGCACAGCCCATTACAAATGAGGGCCTCTGAGGAAAGTGAAGATTAATTTTTTTTCTGCCTAAAACCTCTGAACTTAATGAAAGCTTATGAAACTCAAGTTAATCACTCCACTTCTAACTCATAGGCTATCTTTTTCTTATTTCAAACACCAGTGTCTTATTTGGCATTAACTCTTTCAAGCCCCTGGAGTACCATTTAATATATCACTGTAGAGTTTACTAAATGGGACCCCAGTGGCTCAAAAGAGTTAATTTGCCTCCCAAAGTGTACAATTCACTACAAAGGAATTCTTCTGGGCACCATCTGGCTCCCTGAGTACATGCATGATCAGTTAATATGCAGCCCTCAGTGGTATCATTAACCTTTAAAGCCACATGGATCAGTTTCAAGATGAGAATAAATGATACTAGACTAATGTCATCACAGTAGTATATATACCTGTAATCTCAAGTTGTTTGCTTCTTCTCCTTTCCCTTTCTACACACATGCACCAACATATATATATAGATATAGATATAGATATATCTGTATCTATATCTATATTTCTATGTATAGAAATATAGATACAGATATCTCTCTCTGTATACACACACACACACACACACACACACACACACACACACATTCACACACGTACACAAGGCACCCACCTCCTCTGAAAACATATTCTGGGTTCATAGAGAAAGGCTATAAGAATGAGAATTGGTTTAAAACACTTTAATCCTTTAAGGAACTATATTCCCTATACAACTGTTTTTGCTAAGCCGATAAGTCCTACCAGTATCCCTTATGTGACCTTGCAGACAATCATTCAAAGATCATTTTTTTAATATTTCTGGATCGTGGGAGCAACATTTTAGCATTATACTTATTGCAACTATCAAGCAATTCCCTGAAAATTCTCCAAGGTTTCTGAGACTGGTTGGATCTTCAAGTCACATGGATCAGTTTGAAGATAAGAATAAATGATTCTAGAACAATATCATCACAGTAGTATATATACATGTGATCTCAAGTTGTTTGCTTCCTCCTTTCCCTCTTTACACACATTCATGCAAACACACACACACACACACACACACAAGCACACATGTATACAAGGCACACACCTTCTCTGAAAAATAATGATGCCTTAATGATTCTTGTGCTATATCATTTACAACATTTTTAGATGACCAACAATTATATCTTCTCTAAGAATATCATGTGTTTATCAATATTCTGATCAGATAAGACAGCTTATGGAGTATCTAAAACAGGCTTAAAAAGGCACAAAGATAACATGGCCTTCCAAATAAAATGACTTGTTTTTTCACAGGTGTCATGGGCAAGAACCACTGGGGATAAGGAAATGTGTACAGAGATGCATAATGATGGAAAAATACCAATATCAATAAGGTTAATGAAGTAAAAATGATATCTAGCTTACAAAACCATTATTAAAACCAGTGTTATTCATAATTGATAATAGATAAAGAGAAGTTCCAAAGCTCACAAGTGAAATATTTTCAGACCGGTATTATAATACTGCATACATAATACCACATATATAACATATTATATTACATATTGTATACTATATAATATATAACACATAATAATATAATCCCATCTGATTATCTGTTCTAATACCCGTAGGTCCAGGTGTAGAAAAATTATATAATGAAAGAAGATGAGAACAGAAAATCTAAGGATGCTTTTTCACTGAGCAAAAGCAAGAGCTTACCACAGCCAGCTGTAGAGAGCTCATCACTTCCATTTGGACAATCCCTTTCACCATCACAAAGCCAGTGCCGAGGCACACAAGCATGGGAACCTAAACAGCTGAACATATCAGCTGCACAGGTGACAGCCCCTGAAATTCAAAATTAAAATGTCAGTAGAATATGAGAAACTAAACTGAAAATTTATTTCCTGAGGGAAGAAGGAAGCTAGGCTACCAGGAATAATATATATATATGTACATATATATGTATATGTAAATATACGTGTGTATATATGTGTGTGTGTGCATGTGTGTATATGTTCACCTATGTGTGTATACACACATATAAAAGTTTATATATGTACTATATGTTAAATATGTGTACTATATATGTGTGTGTAGACAAACACATGTACACACACATACATATGTTTCCATGGTTGCGCCATCTAATTGACAAAATTGGGATGATATTAATGGTGAATTTATACCACATTGAGAATTTTATGACAATATACAAGGGATGAGACGTAATTTTCCTTTAATTTCTTATCATTATATTTTAAATTCCCCCATGACCTTTTCTCAGACTGAATGGAGAAGTAGTAATTGTAGCAATTCTAATTTTCCCTTTCCCCTACTCAATCTAGACGCAGAACTCCAAAAATTTACATGAGAATCATGTGGAAAGGGAGCCAAATTGAAAGACTCCAGCTTCTATTCCTTTGCTTACTAATAATACACATTGTGACCTAGGACAAATACACAAATACCTTATTTTCAATTTACTCTTATTTTACTTTAAAAATAAGTCATTTATGAAAATATTTGCTAAAAATAACATTTTGGAATTATTCAAAACATACAAAAAGTTAATCATAGAAAAATAATTTATTTATTAAATTGAGAATAGCTTTCTCCTATTATTGAAACTAGGAATCAGCAGGATTTGATTGGATCTATAATTTATTTCTTGCTGTGCCCTCCGCCCAATTATTATAAATATAGAATTTCCTTGTATTCGATTCAACTAAACAAACTGAGTTCCTACTATGTGAAAATTATTTGAGACAGTATACTCTTCTGGTATGTTTCTAAGTGTTAAATGCTTCCATTTTAAATTATCTACTGCATATCAGTTAGTATTTATCTAATATGTACTATCACAAAGGGTGTCATGCGATTTCTTATGCTTCTCAATCACTCACAGAACTCATGAAATTCTTATGGATTTCACAGTAGCATACAACCCATTTGACAGCAAAGACAAAATAAGAAAGGATAAATCTAATGCCTCTTTCACATGACAGCCTTTTATGTACTTCTTTTATTATTAAGGTTAAATGTCTCTAGTTCTTTTACTCATTTATAATATGGGAAAATACTGAGGACCTTCTGAAATACTGAGGGTAACCATTGTGGTTACCCTCTTGTGAATACTCTTCCTCTTATAATGATGATAATTATACCAGAAGCTACCATTTATATACAACTTTATTCTAACATAAATTATTCCATTTGAGCTTCACAGCCCTATCAGATAGACACTATTATTTTCCCTCTTTTAGAAATGAGGAAACTGAGGCTGAGAGTGGTTATGTGATTTGCCTAGCATCACATAGCTAATAAGTCAGAGATGGAATGTGTACCCAAATCTTCTGGAGTCCAAATCCTCTGCTTATAGCATTTTCACTTAATATCTTATCAACATCCTTTTTAAAATGTAGCACCTAGAAATGAACATAATAATCTACAGATGGTCTGACTAGGACAGAGTATAGAGATATTACTTCCTTAATTCTGGACACTATGTCTCACAATGTAATCCTACAAAATATTAGCTTTTTGCATGCACTATATCATACTATTGACTCACACTGAGATTTCAGGCTGTTCAGCTATGCATACACATATACACGTATACATATATATGTACATATGCTTTTGTGCTTTTCAAAAGCACAAAAATATATTTGTATTTCTGAAAGTTAATTTTATTTCGGAACAGAAATATAAGACGTTACCTTTATCCTACTTAAATTTCATTCTCTTAGATTTGACCTGAAAATCTAGCCTGTGGAGATATTCCTACATTCTGAGCCTGTCCTCTAGTGTATCTGCTACACTTCTAGCTTTGTTTCAGCTATAAATGAGAGAACCATGGCATCTAGGCCTTTATCAAAATCATTGACTCAAATATGAAATTGTACAATTCCACCTCAGTATACAAAGCACTATGTATAGAACTGTTCACACCAGTTAAGAGGAAGTTGGGAGTTATGGTATCATAGTTCTAGAGCTGGAAACAACCTCTGTCATCATGTAATCCAACTACATCATTTCTATAGATGAGGAAACTGAGGCATGGAGAAGTAAACAGCTTGCCCAAAGTCATCCAAGTAAATGGCAGAGCTAGGATTTGAACTCAGGTCATCTTAAGTCAAGTTCCTATGTCTGTCCAGTGCCGTACAGCTGCCTCAGGAGGATATTACCATGTACATTCAGAAGAAACTCATGTTTGAGGCAGAACATTTTTAAAGACGAATGGAGATCAGTTTTCAAGATTTTGTAAAGGAAAGAATTCAAAAGAACTCCAATGTAATGAAAAGGACCACATGTGGTGTTTTTATTAGACACAAAAACCCAGAAAGCTACCAAAAAGACATTAGGACTACTGATCTGCATGCTTCCCCATCACAAATCCATTGTTTCGAGATACGTTTTTGTGAAGAGCAAGAAAACTGGTTCCAAGAGCAAGAAGAATCTAAAAGACAGCAATTATTCCTCATTACTGTAAAATGATTATGAGAATAGTCAATACACACATCTCCATCTAAATATGAGAAGGTATCAGGAAAGTTCTCATAGGCATTTCACTATAGATGAACATATCTTTGTGTGTCATGACTGACTAAAGAAGAGGAGAGAACAGAAGATCCTGCTGTGCTTATTGATTTTAGGGAAACATTTGTTACAAGAAAATGCAGACTTAAAAGCTCTTCTCAGATAAGATTTCCCTTATGTATATAACAAAATCATATAAGACTTCCTTACAGGAAGTATTGGAGTGATAACTACTCAATGACCTGCTGAATAACAACATTATATAAGGTATGACACAATGAGATGTATTTTAAAGGTGTTTTCTAGTGTTTTTGAAGATGCCCTAGGTGAGATCTAGAAAAAAAATTTCCTAAGTCACTAAACACTCCTATCTATAGATGACCACAGACTAATCTGGTTTACTAGATATTTCCTCAGTGAAATCTACAATCATGTGGGAGAAAAAAGATCCCCCTAGCCATCCACACTACAAAAGCATAATGGATGAAAAAGCATACTTCTCAGACCATGACATGTAGATCAACAGGCAGACCACTGAATCAATCAGGATTTGTACCTTGGGCAGGTAAGCAGGGAATAGATAATAAACTGAATCTACAACTGACTAGGAAGGAAATCACAGATTCTCAGAGCCAGAAGAGACTGAAAAAGATCACTCTCCCCCCACCCCACTACTTCCCCCAGCAATGGGTAGTTCAACAGAATTGAAAGTACTGCATGATTTCTTCAATGTGATCCAGCTTGGGGAATTCCTCTTCATTTAGGTTGGACTAGATGACATCCGATGGCAATATCTGGTGGTAACATCTGGTTCTGGGACTACTTCTTCCAAGAAGTTCCAGTTCAACCCAGGGATTGGAGAACCTTGGGGTACTACAATCAGGATCAGTTTATCCTGGAAGGAAATTACCCCAAGCTCCAATAGCTTTTGCCTTTCGTACACACAGAGGCAACAGGAATATCAGAAAAGTGTGTATTATTCACTAATGCCACACCCTGAATTCCCTGGAGACAGCCTTGACTTGAAGGGTAAGATACTGTGTCATTTTCACTTTGTCACCTTTTTTTCCCCTATGGAGTCCTTCCTAGGACAGAAGATGAGAGAATCCAATTACTGCTTCTTACTGAAGACAGACTTTAGGATTGAAGAAATTCCCAGGCTTGACCTAATTGGGAAGCTGTATCATGTCACTGCGCTAGGAACTTGCCATTTTATTTTTATTTTTGTAGCCTAAAAATCACTCCCTTGTAGTCAAATAAAGTTTGTTTCAATCCCAAGTGAATAGGAATTCTTTTTCAAGATCACATTGAAGAAATTATGCAATGCTTTTGGTTATCCCAAACTGCTCACTGCTATAAAAACCTCATTTTTATACAATATTCTCCTGGAATTCTATATAACTGTAAATTATGGAACACCACTATTTCAGAAGAATTAAAACCATCAATAATGTAAAGTACAACAGAAAGAATAATAGAGGATGCAAACAAATTGCAATATGGTACCAATGAAAAATTACGCATGAGAAACAGGTAAAACACATCAAGGACAGGTGTGAACTAAAAAAGGAAGTATGGTGGTCACATAGTGAGAATGAAAAACACCAGGATGAGGAGGTACAGGGGCTGCAACCTTTTTAGCTAGAGAGAATACCTGTGTTGAAGTAGGAAAGAAATCTATGTCAATTTATTTAGCAGGCTTACCTGGTGGGGGGAAAATGACTTAGTCACAAGTTCTGAGTTTAAATCTGCTACTTAAGACCTCTCTGATGTTGGGCAAAATCATTTTTTTTTAGGCCACAGTTACTGCTTTGTAAAATTATATGATTGGTCTACATGATATCTAAGGGCCATTCCAACTCTAAATTCTTGCTTTAAATTTAACTATGAAATGTGCTAGTTAAAATTTAAAATGTGCTAATATATGCCATAGCCATGACATTTTTTGAGGGAAATATGTATCTTCAATACTATTTCCTCTACTTTTAAATGTCAGATGCTAAGTTATTTCTTTACTCCTCAAAATAATTAAACAATAGTGACATTATAGCTTACCACAGATGGAATCACTTTCATCTAATCCATCTCCACAGTCATCTTCCCCATCACAAATCCATTGTTTAGAGATACATTTTTGTGAAGAGCAAGGA
Source organism: Phalanger gymnotis (assembly GCA_028646595.1). Lineage (NCBI taxonomy): Eukaryota > Metazoa > Chordata > Mammalia > Diprotodontia > Phalangeridae > Phalanger > Phalanger gymnotis. The sequence continues at coordinate 584,017,565 of CM053622.1, forward strand.
AACTGGTTCCAAGAGCAAGAGGAATCTAAAAGACATCAATTATTCCTTGAAAACTTTTTATTTTTTAAATTTGGACAGGTAAAGTACAAGTGCTTCTTTTTCTGAATTAGAGTTCTATACATGTGAAATCTTCTACAATCACTCCTTATTTGCAACCATTTTAGATTGCTCCCTTAGTCCTTTTTTAAAACTTATTTTACTAATTTTGAGCCTGTCAATGGTCAACTTGCTCCTTCACCAGATGTCAGGGAGTTAAAGGAACAGCAGCCAAAATGTTCCTAATCATATCTGTTCCTAACTTTTAACATCTCTCTTATTCTCATCTCATTGTTCATTAATGATGATTTGTATTCTAAGACGCGTAAAATGTTAGTGATATCAACTGCCTGCATAAAACTTAAAAAGTTACTTCTAATAATATATAATTAATATTTTCACCTTATTATAGATCCATCAATAAATTATATTTTATATTTTTCAAATTAATTTTTATATTTTTAAAATCTAAGTACAATTTATAAATTCATAAAGTTTATAAAATAAACTAAATAAAACTAAAATAAAAAGCTTTAAATAACAGTGAGAGTACAGCGAAGATATTAATATAAAGGGAAGACTGATCACAGATGAACCCATTGGGTAATATAACTGGAGGAAGAATAAATTTGATTTTTAGGTACAAGACTGAAGAAAATAAGAAAAGGAAAGTGCAATGAAAAGACAAATTATGTTGATACAGAAAAAATAGGGGTTGAGGAGTGTCATTAAACAAGCATATACAAAAAAAAAACTCAAAGCAGGAGAATAAATTTCTAAAATGAAATTTCATTAGCCAATAATCATATTAAAGGGCCTAAATCTTATTCTCTTTACCATTTTCTATATGAAAAAAATTAAAAATAAGACAATAGGAAAAAAATCATCTTAAAGTTTCAGTTATTTCTTCCATTCTCAAAAATCAACATATAATTTCATATTTCTATTGTATTTATTCAACTCTGAGAAAAGAATACTATAGTCTTCTACTATTTTATTTGCAGAGGCATTCTGAAATAGAATAGAGTGTTGGGCCTAGAGTTGGAAAGACCTGAGGTTAAATCTGGAGTCAGACACTTACTAGCTGTGTGACTTAGGAAAGTCACTTAACTTCTGTCTGCCTCAGTTATGAAATGGGGATTGTACTACACCTGCCTCACAGGTGATTAAATGAGATAATATTTGCAAAGTGTTTAGCACACTGCCTGGCACATAGTGCTTAAAATAATGCTTGTTTCTTTGGTTCATTAGTTTATTTCTATCAATATCTTTGGGGAATTTCCTAGCTTTTCCTTTAAGAACTTTGATGTTATGTCAATTGTTACAGATACGGTTAACTATGTTTTTAAATTGTTTATCATGACATTAAGCATAATTCATTTTTCCTGTTTATTTCTGACATCAATCCGATAAATTATCCAACCACACAAACTGCCTTCCATTACTAGAAATGCTATTCTCCTTCCATTGTCTGTTGCAATAAAGTGTTGTTGCTCCTCATCTCAACTCTCTTGTATTGCATGCCATTTCCTCTCACTTACTTCCCCACCTTCCATTAACCTATCCAATCCTGAATTCCTTGAGTTTATTTTTACTGCTATTTTCTTTTTCCTTTATTTTACTTTTCTCTTTCCTGGCTGTAAGGACTTTCAAAATCCTCCCTGTCTTCTAATTCTCTCAATTTCAGTGATATTAACTTGTAAAACATTTTACTAAGTTTTTTTTTCTAAATTCAACCTTCTTTATTATCCTTTTTCCTTTCTAAGACACTCTAGAATCTAGGTCTTAGAAGGTTAACTCTAAAAAGAAGTATGGGGATGCAGTTTTGTTATCTGAGTCCCAAGGGCCAGGTTCTCTCCTTGTACTCGACCTAATCCCTTTTTCTTTTTTAATGACCTACTATTCTCCCTTTCAACCTAAAACCCAAGGGCATCCTGCTCAGAGGTTTGAAGTTTCCTTGAAGTTTCAACAACTTTGTACTCCACAATAGGAGTTAATAGTGAGGAGCATGACCTTGGCTTGGAAAAGCACAAGTTCTGGAAGGTCCTACTTAACAAGAAAAAGCTTTTAATGTGCATCTAATAACTGAAGAAGGAAATGGCAAAACACTGCAGTATCTTTGCCAAGAAAACCCCAAATGGAGTCTCAAAGAGTTGGACATGACTGAAAATGACTAAACAACAGCAATTATGGACTTTATTTCTGTTATTGGAAGAACAGCTTTAGCTAAAATCAGAGGGACTTGTTAATAGGATGGGCATAATACATTAAGTTCTCAAGCAGTATTTACTCTCAAAAAACATTTAACTAAGGTATAGCACAGTTTTGATCTGCAAGAATGGTATGAGTAGCCACATCAACAAAATTACAAATCTTTCGAGCGCTGAAATATTGATCTCAATAAATGAAATAATAAATTGCTAAACCCTTGTGAAGATCTGACACATTAACCTAAACTGTCTTCACTATACATCTACAACTACTGAAAAATGTACTTGAAAATGAGTAAGGCTAAAACTTAATCACATACACACAAATAAATAAAAAGATATAACAATTTAATGGCTCCCTTTCAGGAATTATGAATCCACATAATCTATTTTTAAAGTTCTCCCTTAGTCTTGTTGGGAACTTGGCTCTAATATAAAGATATATAGCATCTTAATCAAACAGACTATACCTTCACATTTCATGATGACATTTACTTTTACACGAGTTTGACATTTCATAAAAAAAAATCCAATTTTAATCATTTTCTACTACTTTCTATACCAGAACCTACTTTATTTCTGCTAAAAAAATTCAAAGGTATTGAATACATATTTTTCTACTAGTAGAAAATGCATCATTTATTTCCCTAGATTTTATAAAGTCCATGTTTTTATTTAACCTGGAAAAAACCTACGTTATGAACATGTATTTTTTTCTACATATAATCACTTACCCAACAACAAAAACAACAACAGCCTTGATACAAATAAATCATGGCTTAAGCGGGAGAAAAAGTGCTCACCACAGTGGAATTCGTCAACTCCATCTTCACAGTCTTTCTGTCCATCACATATCCAGGTGTTCAAAATACATCTTCCACTAGGACAACCAAAATAATTCTCTTCACATTGGGGTTTACTTTGAACTGTGATAAAATACAGAATGCAATATCTAATTAAATCATTTAAAACCAACTGTTTTCTCAATGTCAGAGGATAAATAAGTATTACTACTTATCTTTTGTATTCAGGGTTTGGGGTTGGGGAATGGGAAAGGCTGTGTTAGAATAATCAAGAGTAAGCAAAGCAAAAGAAAGTCAAATTATTGTCTCTATCTATCTAGTTGACTTCTTTTATGTACTTTTATATGACAAGAAAAAATGTTTTTAAGAGTCAATGAATGGTTTAGGAGTGAAACTGTACTACTGAAAATTGTTTATTCCACTAACCAACACCCTGAATTTTTAGAATACTGCAGAAGTATTTAAGTTTACATATTATACCCAAATACTGTATTTTTTTTAGTTCATCAATCCAGTTTATAAAGAATTGATTGTCTCCTTTTACCTGCCATCACTCATGGCCCCAAACCCAGTTTGACATAGACATAGCATTGCTCCTAGCACTGACTGGCAAGTTGTCAGTTGGCTGACGTTTTCCCAGCCAGCAATGGAATATATAGAAAAGAAGGAAAAAAATAGATCTCTTTTCCCTGTTTTAACATGGCTGAATTTTCCACTTTTTAATTGTGTAAAAGGAGTCAATATTTCAGTTATGGCAAAAGTTAATGCTTTTACTATCTTAAAAATTAAACAGAATAAAAAAGCCACAGTCTCCCCTCTCTCCATCCCACCATACATACTTTCAAAAGCTTTTGCTGGTTCTTTTGAGGATATGTTATGGACAGAATGCTATATGTTTAAATTAATATGATCATGCCAATATGATTATGATTACAAAGAAGAAAGACAAATATACACACACACTTAAATACAAATGCAGTATAGTCATTTCCTTTAAGACTCATGGTTGTATGCAGATGAGATGTTAAGCATTGTAAGCTGAACTGAATCCTAGCACCCTGTTCTCAGGCATAAAACCACCCTCTAGAATCTAAGTGCTATGAATTCTATTAGAAATTCAAAGTTTTCTTTTCATCGGACCTTTCCAACAGAGCCCCAGATCTGTACATTTGCTCCTCAGTCTGGTTCTGACACACTCTCCAACTTGGTCTCTTTTTCTTGACCCTGACCATTCAGGTCATAATTTTACATTAGTCATTGGCAAGTGATCTTGGCCTCTACTTCATTACCTTGAGGATATGGGCTCCAACTTGAGTGGGAATCATTCTGTCTTTTTCTTTCCTGATTCCCTATCTCATTTTCACTAATTTTCCTTCCTTCCTTCCTTCCTTCCTTCCTTCCTTCCTTCCTTCCTTCCTTCCTTCCTTCCTTCCTTCCTTCCTTCCTTCCTTCCTTCCTTCCTTTCTGGCAGTTGTGATTAAGTGACTTGCCTAGTAAGCATCTGAGGCCTGATTTAAATTCAGGTCCTCCTTATCCACTTTACCACCTAGCTGCTCCTCACTGCAACTGCTTCAAAATTATTCCTCTAACAATTCTCCAATCACATTTATATACCTCCTGCTTATAAGTGATGAAATTTTCTTGCTTCACTAAAGCCATCTGATGAAACTGACATAGAGCTCTCCTCTTCCACTTCTCAATTTTTTTTCAGTATTATCTATTCTCTTTCCTTTCTGTTTGCCTTGATTCTTCTACCCTTATTCAGCTAATATCCCATCATTTCCCCTTTCATGGTCAAATACTTTGAAAAAGCAGCATGCACCAGATGGTTCCATGTTCTTACCTATACACTTCCTCCCCTCTACCTAAATCCTTTACAATTTGGTTGTTGTCTCCACTATTCTAATGAAACTCAGTGTCTGGCACATAGTAGGTACTTTACGACTGTTCATGGGTTGACTGCTTTCCAAAAGTTCACCAATAACCTAAATTGTCAAATTCAATAACCTTTTTTTAGCTTCAATACTAATTTGCTTTTCTGCAGCAAATGAAAATGTTGATTGCTACTCCTACTGGATATCCTCTTATCCAGTGGCTTTAGAGATACACAGACTATCAGATGTCTTCTTACTTTTTTTGTCTTTGACCTCTGTTGTGGGCTCTAGATCTCCAAATGTGTATAGGTTATGTCTACGTATGCATTCCTTTGATACCATAAATTAATGTCCTAACCCAAGCTTATAACCTTTCTCCCATGATATAATTCATCTGGCTTCATTTTTGTTTTGGGTGTCAAAAATTTACCAATCTCTCATTTTAAAACTTCAGTTATCTTTAATTCTCCCTTCTTCTTCATTTCATATATCCAGTGCTTCACCAAATCTTCCTGTCCATTTCGACATTCTCACTATCCTTACGTGTATCTCCATTATTATTTACCATCCAGGTCCTAGTTACTCTTCACTTGGAGTATTGTAATCTTAATACATCTCTCCCACAAGGAAAGACTTATGGAAGAAAGACTGATTTTTGATGACAAATAACTGGCAAAACATTCATTACAGAAAACAACAGTATTCAAGACAACGTGTTTTAATAGGTTAGTGCTTTATATAAATCTTAAAGGACTTTTAAAAATGTTAATTGTTACCACTACTGTTGCTCCTTTAGAGTGAGCACTAAACTATGAAGTCTTTGTTCTGTTTCCAGTTTTGCAAGAATTTAAGAACAAAACTGCTAAATCTCAATATGCACGTATCCTTAGTCATCTCAAAAAAATCTATAAATTAGAAATACAACAAAATAAAGTAAAATTTTCTTGAGTGATATTTTACTGCATGTTTTTGCAATGTGGGGATTAGTGTCATTATACAATGTAGTACTAAGCATTGGCTTTTTGCTAGGTTTTCTGAGTGGGAACATATCAATTATGATAAGTCAAACAAACATATGAACGAACAAAAAACTCCCATAATGAAACTGGAGGCCTCTGTGCCATAGGAAATTCTGACCCAAGAGTCACATATATTAACCATTTTCACGTATCAATTGCCAACTTTAAAAGACTAATGATGAACTTAAAACATTAAAGGCAAATGATCTAAAGATAGGGTAATCTTCTTGAGAATAATTTGAATTTTCATTAGTGATCACTTACATAACCCACTGAATAAGACAGAACAGCAGAAGTAAAATGAGATGGCTACTTTTCATTACTTCTTAATTTGCATTTCCACTTTGAATATACAGACTTAAAACGAATGAATGGCTTCTGCACAGCTGCTCTCTCAATCTTCCAAGTGCAGGTTGTTTTCCTTTCCACAATTACCTGGGCACTTTAATTCGTCTGAGTAGTCTCCGCAGTCATTAGAGCCATCACATATCCACGCCGGCAGTATACACAGTGAAGTGGAATTACACTGGATGAATCCTGTGGTTTTTACTCCTAGTTTATAGAAATGTGTGCAGTCTGTGTTACCTAGAAAGAAGTCAAAAGAAAAAAAAAGTAAAACATCCCATTTGCAGGGATTATGAGCCTTCTGTCGAGGCCACCGACACAAGGTTAAAGAACAGGTAACTTCACTTACAGAAGTAAATATGTAATTATCCTACACCACAGGGGTTAATTACATATTAGTTCTGGATGGGGTTTCAGTACGAATTTGGACAAGGTTCAGTACAATGCTAAGGACACTCGAGCATGAAGAGAAAATGTAAAGAATTTCCACATCTTACTGCAGTTCTTCTCGTCTGAAGCATCTGCACAATCAGTGTTCTGGTTGCATCGTGCTGATTTTGGAATGCAAGTCCCATCTGCACAGCGAAACTCAATAGCAGCACAGGTTGAAACTACAAAGAAAAAAGTATACTTACATGTACAAAGGAGGCCAAAAGAAATATTGGCATTGCTTATTAGAATAATCTTAATGAAACATTAATTTGATAGAAGTACTCAAATGTGTAAATTACACTTGACTCTATTCTCTACCTACCCTGCTTCTAATGTTCAGTTCAATTTAATTCAACCTACATGTACTGAGAGGGTATGCAAGACTCTAGAATGTACTAGTTTTCCCAGTGGTCATAGCACTAATGTCTGCAGCCTTCTTGGCATCCCAAGCCTAGGTATTAAAAGAGAAGCTTTTCAATATCTCTTTAAAAATGGTACCATTAGAGAGTGAACTGCTAAGTACCCTCAGAGCATATTATGCCATGTTCCCTCCTACTTTTGAGCTTGGTAGAGACCATGTGACCATGTACAGCACCAAAATACGTGTATCTGGCATGTCCTGGCCTTAGTGGTGAACATTTATGCTAGCCCACATCCTTGCTAAACTGAGGGGAAAGCCAGGTTCTCTATGTTATGATGCTATTCACAGTGGTACAAAACATAGAGGTAGTTCTTAACCAAATATTCCTGTGCGGATTGCTTACACATCTATTACTGCATAATTGTTTCTAGCAATATGTTGTGAACAGGTGTGTGGAGTGCTACATAAGTTAAATTAACCTGAGTGAGATCTCTGTTCCAAATTCAAATTTTCACATCTTGCTTGTGAGCTAATGTGCAATATGAAGGGCTTTTTCAATAATAATGCTTGTACTACTGTTGATATTTTAAAGTGCTTAATTATAAATAGAAGCTGCATCCATAAGTACTATATCAGTTGCAAATGCTTTAAAATGTTATCTTAAATATGCAAATTTTACTCAAGGGTGTATATGCCATTTGCTTGTACTTTATAATGCACTGCTTTTATTATACCTTCAAATTGCATCTTTATTTGTATTTAAAGGATGATTCGAATAAATGTTTTATATGCAACTTGCAATTGTAATTATCTTACTTTTACCTCATTAAAAATATCACCTTAATATACAAAACAATTGTCATTGCCAATAGAGATAAATGTATTGTTTGAAAAACAGAAAAACAAGTATGTCTCTGAAACTATTTATATTTCTGAGAAAGCAAGGTAAAATGTGACCACTCTCATCTTTACCATTAATCTCCTATGCGTATTCTCTCTATTGATTTTAAGGAAATTAATGCCCAAATAGTTTTTTTTCTCCTTTCAGAATGGAGCAGCAGATAGAAAATCCAAACTATAGATAATATTAGCACAAAGAACCTTTGTATTTCTTTGGAATGTATTATTTGCAAGCAGTGCCTAATTTATGAATAGGCTGGGCTCCAAAAGCTCTTTAATAAGTCAGCTGTTTGGAAAATGCATTTTCCCATAGAAACAGCATTCAGTTAGGTTCATAGAGCCTAAGTCAATTCAGAAAAACCTTTTTAAACCATAATGAACTTGAAATATAATATAAATAGCATTAATCAACTAACCATCATATATAATGATGTTTCCATGGGAAAACACATTAATAGTTCTAATTTGAGATGTCAAGGACAAAGTGTCAGGATTGAGAACGAGGAGTCTCCCAGAAACAAGAAACTAGAATTGTTTTCACTGGAAAAGAATAATGAATGTCACAGGGCTTGAGTATATAATAGTGATGCTCAGAGACAGGAGCAAAAGTATAGAATCAAAGAAACTCAGAATTAGAAGGGACTACTGAGTCTGGGCTCTTTTGAGGAATAAGGGGTTCAAAAGGTAGCACGTAGGCCAGGAAACTGGGGAAGAACGGAAACAGGATAATTATTTTCCCAATTTTCTCTACCTTCTCCTTTTATTTATTTATTTTCCTAATATCAGCCTAACCACTGAAGACTCCATGCCTCATCCCTGGGATGAGGAGTGAGGTATAGATAACAGCTAAGGGAGAAATGAAGGCTAACAATAGGCAGTGGGAGGAATCAAGGCGACAGTGCCCTCTATAGTACCAAAAAGGAGGAGAGTACAGAAAAGAAATCTGTAGCAACAGCAGGTAGTAAAGATAAACTCGGACTACGGGACTACCTGTATTGTTATATTTTCCTAAGCAAATGTACCATACTAGCATTATTTTGCTCAGTTTAATAGTGAAATCAATTTCTTCATTATACTTATTTTTAAGGGAGAAAGACTATGGAATCTCTCATTTATCACGTAAATAAGGAAGCTTAGTGACCAATCCTCCTCAAGTAATAAGGCACTGAAAATGAAGAAAGGAAAAGAATACTATCCACATAATAGTAAGTCAAATAAAAATAACTATAGCATTTGTTCCCAATATTCTGTGGTAGAAAGTATACCTATTGTCCTAAGAAAACATGAATGAGAATATACATCAATATCAAGAATAGGAATGAGTGTAACTGGTTACTCAGAGTGGAAAAAGAGGATTAAAGTTGTCCTAACAAATATTGTCCTGATCCTTTCCTTGTCCTCAGTGAATTACCTTCAAGTCAATTATGATTCGATGAAATAAGATACCAATTCTATCTTTTTTCTTGGTGTCTCTGTACATATTTCTTAGAAATAAACCATGCCAATTTCTCTTCTCAAAGTCTTTATGCTCAGCCAGACTGTGGCTAAACAAGACTGACAATGAAAAAAGAAATATATATGTATATATATACATACATATATATGCATATATATATGTATGTATGTATATATATATAATTAATTTGCTATGACATATTTTCAAACTCAATTTCTTTGACCTCATTTTGTTATCTAGATTGTAAGAGAGAAATGTCTACACCAAAAATAAGTATGAAAAAGGCACACATTTCCTTTAAATCTGTTGTTCTCTCTATTTGAACTCTTCAAAGTATTGTCGTGAACTTAAGAAAACAGCCTGAGCTTGTCTTAAAGAGGTCTTAAAAACCATTTAATTCTCCAGTCCACCTATAGGCATTTGAGTAGCAAAAACAGAAAAAAAAAAAGCTTTCTAGGGGGAACAATTTATACTCTTCTCAAAAAGAGGATCAGGATGGATATGTAGCCTTTCTATTTTTAGTCATCTGTGTACCCACATAAATGATAGAGAAATAAAGTATGACAAAACCTCTGAGGAACAACTTGGATGTCCCCAAGATAGTATGACTACCAATACTCAACAATTTTAGTCATGAAAAAAATCTATATTGGTAGATGAACAAAACATTTAATAGTTTTCTTCAAAAGACAAATGACAGAAAATAAGGCTTTCTAATATCCTTTGCACCCTAAAGTCTGACTCCCTGCCCTGATAGACTAATAAAAAAAACATTAATGAAAGCCAGAAAATCAGCAATCATTGGATCTTATGGGTTAAGAATGGCTTCAATTAAGCAAATTCCCACAAAATCTTTTCTAACTTTAATTGGAGTTAGTGCTTATAGACTTATTTTGTACATAGTCACAGAGAAGGTGTCACTCATCACTGGTAGTGAAGGTTTCCTTACCTGAGAATTCCATAATCTAATAAAATGACAGGCAAAAATGCAGTAAATCCTATAAAACATATTGCTCTATCTATAAATCATTATGAGAGTGTGTTATGTGTGTGTGTGCTTGTGCACACGTATAAGTATGTGTTAGGGGTGGTGGTGGTATTATATGCACCATTTTACAGGACAGATGACTAAGGAATAGGGGCCGGGAGAGGCTAGAATCCAGAGACTATTCTCCCATTTCCTCTAGTTCTTGTCCTATGTTGTTTCGTAATGACACCATTGAGTCTGTGCTTTATGGCCTAGCCAGATTATCAGAGATTAAATCAAAATCTTATCCACCATGATCTTGGGAAGATGTATTGTTATAATTCTTCTGAAAGCAAATGGCAGAAATGAACTATATGTGGCTGAACATAAAAACAAAAAGATATCATAATGACTCCTCTTATATTGGCAAAAACTAAATATTTGTTGATTTTGAGTGAGATATTCAAGGCTTGATTAAATCTATTAGTTCCCAGGACTGAATACAAATTTGTTTTAATTCCTACAAGAATACTTTAATTGAGGCCTATGCCCAGTCAACATTACCCTGCTGACACCTGCAATCAAGACATGGAACTTCACTTCAGCAACCAGATGATTATTATTGCTATTAATATTATCATTATGATGAATAAAAAGATACAATTTGTTAATTTACTCATTGTTCTTTCCTGCTATTCACATCTGTTGCAGCACTGTATCAGAAATATCAATTATGTACACTGAATCTAAGTAAAAAAAAATTTAACTTGAATTACTATTATTTTAATAAATTCTGCTTATTGGCATTAGGAAAAATCTAAGAAGTTTTGCATCTATTTTTAATTCTTTTAGAAATAATACCACTTCAGCCAATCCATCAATATGTATTTGTTGCATTCCTGCCATCTGGTAGGTATTACAATTTATAATCTCAACCAAACTAATGGATTTTTTATAAACCATTTTTTCTAACTAAACTTTTTTCCCCTAAGGACACTTTACATTAGCTTAATAATTGTGTTATATTCCTGTTGATAATGATTTTTCCCTATATTTATTTCTATTTCTTAATATCTTATCTTCTATTTTTTTATTTTCATAATGTCTCCTAGCCCTTAATTTCCCATTCCTCTAACTACATTTAACTAGGTAAATAAATAAATTTGCCAGCCCTTTTTCTGGAGGGTTTTGGATTTGTTTGTTTTATTTGCTTTTGCTTCCCTTTCCACAGAGTCATAGCTACTTGTTCCCCCTTTGCCATCCTGAGCATTTTGGGTTATTATCTAAACTACATGGTATCCTTGGGTTCTTTTTCACTTACATATGAAATAAGCCTATTATTAATGCCACTGTTTAGGTGTGTACTACAATTATTCCCTAAATAGCTCTGCCATATCATATTTTTAATCTTAAGTAATAGGCTCTCAATAAGATACTACATCTGTTTATAGAGTATCAAGCATATGGCACATAAAATAGAGCATTTCCCTGAGTGCATCAAATCAGGGACCTGAAATTGATGATACCAATGCTGCTTCATTAGTAACTAATAAGAGGACATGGCTTCCTTAGCTAGTTAAAAAAAGTACCTGAGGCCCATATATGTACATCATATATTCATGGAGCCAGAAAAGAATAGCCCAATCTGATCATTTTACAAATGAGGAAACTAAGACCCAATGAGTTTGGGATAATTAACCACTAGATCAAAATGTTATCTACAAGCAGGCATGCACACACAGAGGGAATCCACCTATCAGAATTTATCTTGGAGGCAAGAATGATTTACCTTCTTCCCTGAAACCATCAAAAAAGCAAAGGGAAGAGGTAGAAAGGTAGAAGAGGAGATTGTTTTCCCCACCCTTCCCTGCTCCTATCCAGCAAACTCTTCTCAGGCTTAATAATGAATATTTTCTTTTCACTTTTGAGGTTAACCTTCACTTTTACTTTCTAACATTAAAAAGAAAGATAGAAAGAAAAGAAAGACAGACATAGAGTACGATTCCTTATCTCTCCCCACCCCTTCCACAACCTTTAGAGATGGCTCTACAAATAAAACTTCAGTAAATACGTTTGAAGATTAAATTACCTTTCAAATCAGTCAACAATATTTATTGAATGACTTCAATTTATGAGTCAATAGACTTGGTAAAAACAGATTAAAAATGTAATACAAAGGTTTAATAATAATAATAATAAAGCTAGCATTTATAAAGCTCTTCAGGATTTTCAAACTACTTTATATATGTTAATTCATTTTATTATAGGGAGTAATTTATAATCTGGTTGTAGAAACAAGATAAATTAATTGAGAAGTTAAGAGACAATATTCATGAAAGACAATATAGCACAGTGAACTGGTCTCAAAGCCATGAAGATTTAAGGGCTTTGGGCACCTCTGTATAAAGCTGCTGAGAAAATGGTGATCTCAAAAGTAGAGGAAGTTCCCTCAAAAGGGAATTCACTGTATCAATGAAAGTATAGATCTAGTCAATATCCCTACCCAATTACAGAACTGAGTGCCAAAATAATGGCATGAAAAATGATAGTTCAGAAGATGAAGAGTTCATTATGGGTAGGAGGGTCAGGGAAGACTTAATGGAGTAAGTGACACTTGGCACTGAGTGTAGAAGTATGTACATGACTTTAATAGGAAGATAAGTGAAGATGGGGTAAATGTAATGGTGTGCAGAAGCCAACCCATACTGACCTGTGAGACACATTTTTTAAATTTTCATTGTGAGCATTAATACCACAGAATAAGACAAATGCTATAAATCAGAGCTTGAGGTATTATTTTGTTGATTTTTAAGGACTTTTAAAGAGTTTAAAGACTTTAAAAAGTGATAAAGAAAAGCTTAATAATGGGGATTAAACTTAAAAGTGTGTCATGAATACACTTTCTTTTTCAGATAGCCAGCTGCTAAACATTTATCAGCACAACTCTAAGGAGATGTGATATTTTGGAGAGAAGAAACAACATAATCAAAGATGACTGATCAGCTTGGCTGGTATGTATCAGAAAACATGTAGAAGAGTTCTGGGCAGATAGACTGTAAAGGTATGTTGGCAGCAGATATTAGGAGGCCTTAAATGCCAGCAAGCTTTTATAGAGTTCAGAATTTTTCTCGCAGGCAATTGAGAATCATTAAGATTTCTGGAGTAAGAATGGACATGATAAAAAGAGATTTTAATGACTGATCTGAATGAAATGTGTATGAGAGAGTAAGGAGTGATAGCAGGCAGGGAGGAAAATATGGAAGTACTGTATTAAAATAAAAATGAATTAAGGGTCTGGACCATGGCAATGGCAGAATGAAAAAGAAGGAATGTCTATGTGACACTTCAATGGAAGAATGAATACAGATGGATTAATAATATGATAGAAGAGGCATAGGGAAGAATCAAAGATCCCTCCTAGTTTTTGAGCCTTGATGACAAGTTGATGGTGAGACCATTAGCAAAAAGTAGAAAGTCATGATGAGGACTCAGTTTAGGGTGAGTGAGGTATGATGAATGAAGTATCAGACATCCTGTTAGGTGATTACACAATACTCAATACATAATACTGGAAAAATCAGTAACAACATTTAATAGGAGGGAAGAGGAGCCAACAAAGAAGACAGAAGATTTATTTAAGATAACATTTTAACAAACTTCTCATAATAAAACCAAAAAATTACATTTTTAATTGTGAACCTGTACAAATGACAACTCTTATTTACCTTTACAGTCTAGTTCATCAGAATTATCTCCACAATCATCTTCACCATCACATAACTTGCTATTTGGAATACAACGGCGATTATAACAGTGTTTGAAACCTCTTCGGCAACTTCTGTTTTCTGTTAATTAAATTGATAAAAATCAACAAAATTAATAAAAAGTAGCTTACATTTATATAGAGTATTAAGCGTCTACATTCATACATTGTCCCATTTGATCTGCACAAAAACTTTTTGATAAGAGAAGTGTAGAGAGTATCCCAAAAGTCTGTAAAGTAGTAAGCTTTCATAACTTCCAAAGTTCAAAAGCTACAAACTTATAAGCAACATGATTTCAAAATTTAATTATTTCAATTTATTTTATATTTATTTAATTTCATGAATTTTAATAATTTAAATGTTTACAAGAAAGAACACCCTATCAATTTACATTTTGCATGTGATACTTTCTGACTACCACTAGAGGAGGTCCCCTTGTATGACCACTTCAATCGCCTGACCTAACTGTGTCACATCAAAACTATCATGTATGTATCCAAATCTGATTCTCTGAATGATCCTGAGCCTATTTGCATCCTTTAGTTGCTAAATAGGGGCTAATAAGTTTTTACAAAGTTTGAAAATTGACTAGAATAATGTAGAGCACGAGATGGTGGCTATATTGAAATGTAACAAGAAAGACATCAATATTTTGAAATTTTAAATAATTAACCTTTCAAGTGCTGATTTTGATCACTTGCAACATTTATGTTCTTAAAGTTGTTAAAAATTAAAATTGTACTCAGACTTATTATCCTCATTTTATGGAAGAGGAAACTGAGTCTCAGAGGATTCAAGTAACTTGGCAGAAATTATAGGGCTAGTAAGATGACTCTGAGGCCAGTGGTTTTAGCAGCTGTGCCCCAGAACGCCTCTTGACATGAGGGCCTCCTGACATAGTACTCTTGGCTATACCAGGGTAAAAGGAAAGTCAAAGGAGAGAGAACCAAACCAGTGTAGATGGAGTCAGATACTGAGCAGAAGGAAACTATCCTCCAATATTCTCTCTCTTCTATTTTCTCTATGAAAGAGAATGATCTTCAGATCTGGTAGCACTTACAGTACAAACATGCTTAATAAATTCAATATTTAAGTCCTCAAAAGAATTGTAACTCAGTCCTACTAAGCTATATTTCTGGGTATTAAAGGAAATTTGGAATATGAGAGATAAGCTTCTCTTGGCAACCTCTGAAAAGAGACATTACTGTAGGACCAGAGCTGGGCAAATGACTCAGTTTCCAAATAAGAAGGAAAGTATATTTTTAAAACTATAGACTGCTAAGGTTAACTTGAATTCCTGCCCATTTTCTACAATATATTATTAAAGCAACAGTTACTGAGCTTATAGAAAGTGAAGTGCTAAGAATTGGCATGGATTAAGCAGGGACAAAACATGCCAGGATAATTTTATTTCCTTTTTTGAACAGGTTTACCAGACTATTTGACTTGAGAAATACCATAGTATAGTATTTGTGGTTTTTAAGTAATTGAATCACATAATATATTTTTGAGAAGATAGAGAGATGTGGTCTAGAGGATATTATAGTTAGGTAGATCTGAAAATGCTCCAAAGAGTGGTGATTAAAGTAATGTAAATCTAGAAGGACATCTTTGGTAGAGTGTCCCAGTATTATGTCATTAGCTCTCTTCTGGCCAGCATTCTACTTTGATGAAGATAAATGAACATTGTCATCAACTTTGGTTACTATGCCTCTCAGGTTTTTTGTCAATAGAAAATATGATAAATGCTATCATCTATATCTTCACTCAAGACACTGATAAAAATTTTTGAAAAGCACAGGACCAAGAATCCATGTGGATTTCCATTAGGGACCTCGTTCCTCGTATACAGTGATCCATTAATGACTGCTTTTAAAGTCTCATATTGATTTCTCATTCCACCGAATTATACTCTGAAATAGCTACTTCTATTCATCTTGCCTATGAGTATAATATGAAAATTTTGACAAATGCTTTTTTGAAACCTAGATAAATGATGTCTAAAAAATAACCCTGACTACAAGTCTAGTACTGCTTTCAGAAGAGGAAATGAGGTTAATTTAGCATGATTTAATTTCTATAAATCTATGATGATTCAGTGATCATTGCTTCTCTTTCTAGATGTTCACAAGTCACTCCTTTATTAATTCATTTTAGTTCTTTACAAGGAATTGAACTCAAGGACACCATAATTTTAAGAATCCATTCTCCCTCTCTTTTTTAAGATTAGAACAACAGTTGCCTTTTTTTCAGTCCCCTGTCAGATCTTCCCCACTTCACTTCTTTCAAAGATAAGTGACTGTGCCTCAGCAATTACATTCACAAATTCTTTTGGGATCCTGGGATAGTCTGTCTGGGTGTGGTGAGGTGAAGTTATCCAGTGCAGTCAGGTGTCCTCTTACTCTTTCTTCCTTGTTTATCTTAAATTTGAACCCTTTATTAAGCATTTATATTCTATTTAGAATTGATTGGTAGTAGATTCCTTCCCAGTAGTTAACCAAGAAATCTACCTGTAAATTACTGAAACCAGGGATCTGAATCTAGCATGAAGACTGATGGCCAAGTGGGTTATAACATGGATCCTGTTAAGTGTTGGACTAAAGTTAGTGAATGGAAGCAGTACGTGAATGCCATCAGAGAATTCCAGGTTCTACCATTCAGGAGAAAAAAAATGTACTCTATCTTAATATGCTCAAAGACAATGTCCACCTTTGAAAAACATTTTCATGAATGAATTCAGGAAATATAATAAAATAATCATGTAGAAAACAATCACTTGAAAAGGAATCAGTAGTACCACTAGAATAATAATTATAATAAAACAATAATGATAGTTTTTTAAGGTTTACAGACACATTACATACATTATCTCATTTGAATAGTAAAGCTGTGTTTAAGAAACTTACCACAGTAGAGCAGTTTTTCATCAGATTTATCCTTACAATGAACAATGCCATCACAGGTTAGCTGGTAGTCAATGCACTCACCATTCCCACATTCAAACTCAGAATAAATGTTGCAAGATGAATTCTTAGCTAGAATGAGAATAAAAATTATTTTCCCTGTATTAATTTTTGCAATTCAGTCATAAAGTAATAATTTATGAGTATTTGATTCTGTACACATTGATAACGAAGTACCAATATTTTGTTTGAATGGCCATATGCTAACAATATATGGCATTAAAGCAGTGGGGAGAAAACCATTAGGCCTGGGCTATAGATTCATGGATCAATGAATAGGGTGCCGGGCCTGTAATGAGGAGGCCAGAGTTTAAATCTGGCCTCAGATATTCTCTAGCTGTGTGACCCTGGGCAAGTCCCTTAACCTCTATTTGCCTTAATTCACTGGAGAAGGAAATGATAAACCAGTATTTTTGCCAAGAAAATCCCATGTGGGCTCACAAAGAGTGGGACATGACTGAATGACTAAACAATAACAACAAGTGGATTCAAAGGACACCCAAATTTATTAAGTAAAGACACTGAACTATAGAACATTAGGTGTGCTTATCGTTGTGAATGGTGATTATTTAAAAAAAAAAACTTGATTTTGGTCCCTTTGAGGTACCGTAGATATATTAAATAATTTAATGGATAGAGTACCAAATATGGAGTCAGAAGATCTGAGTTCAAATCCAGTCTGAGACACTTACTAGTTGTGTGAATCTAGACAAGTCAATGAACCTCTTTGTGCCTCAGTCTCCTCACCTGTAAAGGGAAATAATAACAGTATCTACCTCCCAGGGTTGTTGTGCCAGCACTTATCTCAATGTCTGACACATAGTAGGCATTTAATAAATGTTTACTGACTGAGTAATATTATTTTTACAAGTATCAAATGAAATTACATTTGTAAAGTACCAAGGAAACCTTAAATAATTACATAAATTATAGCATAATATTTTATTATATAAAATATGCAAATATAATTGTAATAAATTATATAAAACAAACTTTCTATGTAAAAGAATGATATAAATACATAAAAGTTATTGTTGGTATATTTTTATAGATGAAAGGTAGGAAAGCATTTAGTTATATATATACATATACAGACTAATTTGATAGTTCATGTATTTTGGTGTCCTGTTTTGTTTTTAATGGAACTTGTTTTTATATGACTACGGGCTTTTAAAAAAAAATAGTGATTATGAACAGGCTTCAGCTTATTAAAAACAATATCTCGTACATAAGAAGGGGTTTTGTATGTGTGTATGAATATATATGTATACATGTGTGTATACACATACATATATTCAAGGTACATAAAATGAAAAAACAGTATAGGCTAGATATATATTAAGGACAATTGAGATAATAGCTGGACAGACCAAATGCTCCATAACTACCCACGCAATGTTCAAAGGCCTAGAGGAAGGCCTCGAAGATACAGGGTGGCTCCTCTTTGGATGATTTATGGGGACGCATCCACATGTCACAAGTCGCCCACATTGAGAAAGGATGAATGAATTATAGTCTGTACCAAGGGAGAGAGTAGTCACATTGATGAAATGACAGAGCCGTAAAATCACTAAAGGAGAAAAGTTGAGGCATCTAAAGTTGGAGGTGGTCAGGGCCTCTTTAGAATTGTCTACCTAGGAATTTAATTTATGAGTGACCCTTATAGACACACATAAAAGTACACAATGCCAAAAACCTCCATTGCCCCCTCTCAATGTTTTCTACCTTGCTTACTCAGCACACACAGACTCTGCTGTCCCTAGAACTAAAACCGCTCCTGTTACGTTAGGAGGCTGGAGTCTCAATTGTTCACACAGCCCTGCCCCTCAGAGATACCCTGTGCTCATGGGAGCCATAACCACTGGAGGTATCTCCAAATACTTCCTACCTCAGCCTTTACCCTAGCACTTTAAAAACCTCTTTAGAAACATTAGCTGGAGTCCAATTCCACAACCTTCACTTTACCTGCCTTGCTTCTCACTAAAGTACCTGCCTCCTTGACCCAAATTTCTACTCCCCCACGTCTTCCTTCTACCAAGTCCACACCCATTCCTACTAACAGCTCTTGGTCCAAATCCCTGACAATTTGAGTATTTAGTACTCACTTGAGTAGGAAAAGAGGAAAATTGACTCTGCAATGGGTAGGATTGAGGGTAATGGGTTACGGGGCAGAATAAAGAAGGAAGATATACTAATGTCATTTCCAGGTAGAACTCAAAATGAATCTCCATAGGACCAACATTGTCAATTATAATATGACCGTGTTGACTAACTGTGGACTTCCAGCATGTAAGAGACTTAACCCTTTGGCATTGCTGTAAGGTGTGAGGTAAAGATACTTTAAGGCAGAGCCAGCTACCTGGATAATAGATGCCTGGGACAACTTACCTGACCCAGGAATAGTGTTTTGACCAGTTCTCAGAAGCCAAAGAATAATGCAGGGACTTCAAACAAAGGAGAAGCACAATTAACAGCTTTTGGAGACAATGAGAATACATAACCAATATATAGTCAGGAGTCATGTTTAAAAGTCCAAGAACAAAGTAAACGGAAATATCCTGGGTGTCCCAAAAAAAGTTTCAGTGAAATTTTAAGCTTTAACATTTAGCTTAAAATTGTACTAGCTTAAAGTTTTAAATTATTAAAGTTTTAAAATCTACTAAAACTTTTGGGACACCTTGTCTTACCAGAAGAATTGAAAGCCAGAATTAAGGAGAGTGAAAGTTATGCTCACTTTCCAAAGTCAAGATCCAGATAACAAGATGCCACTATCAAGTGACCAGAGTGGGACAAGATGGCACTGGAAAATTCTCAAAACACAGACTGAAGTAATTTTACCCACTTGGCTTTCAAAGCTGGCTGTTCAGGGGCATGTAGAATTTAAAGCTCTGCTCACCCATGAAGCTATGTGAGGCCTGAAAGGTTATATGTTACTAGTAGTATTGCCATTCAGCTGTATTATAGATAAATAAGCTTTCATGGACTGGACTGAAAATCTAACGACCTTTTATAACTTTGCTCCTATGAGAAGACACATCATGAGGTTCAAACCAATGAATTACCACCAAATATCTGGACATATTCAGTGGTAAGTCAGTGCCTCCCTATGTTCTCTTTTTTAGCACTCCCAATCAGTGCCATGTTGATTCATTCACTAATGAAATCTGACCTTATTAATTATGGCTGAGCTAATTAGAATGCCATTTATCTATCCTAATGCAGGAAAGTTAGCTTAATTTTTAAAATTTATTCTCATTTTTAATTTTAATTATTCTTAATTTCTTACTAATCCTTCTTCTATAGCCATTTAATTGAGACAGTATTAAAGTCACTGATATTGTTTCAGCTTTCTAGTATTTAGAGGCTTTATTTTTTAACTGTTGCTTGGAGTTAATATAGCTGCCTCTTTTACCCTGATCACCCTTTGCAAAATAATGCTTCCTTCAGTACTTCAGGTACCTGCATTTCACTGTAGTAAGCATTTACCATTTTGTAAGTGAGCTGGCAATTTAGCATCTGGTGATGAGCCTTCACAAACATGGCTTCCTAGATGGTTTGGAGATGACAATCTAAGCACAGGCTAGGCTCAAAGCTTTACAATTTTTCAGGATCTATTAGAATCAATGTATTCAGTCACTCCACAAGAGGATAAGATATTTATGAAAGCGTCTTTTAACAGAGGTGACAAAAACAGATCTGAGTAAATTCCTAAGGCCTTTTCACACAATATTTCTGTCTCCATATCTTCACACTGCCTGTCACTGATGTCTGGAGTACACTCCCTCATAGGTCCCTTCGTTTCCTTTAAGAGGCAGCTCAGGAGTCACCTTCAACATAAACCTTCCCCAGTCTTCCCACAGCTTCTAGTCCCCACTCCCACAAAATCATCTTTTATCTATTGTTAATATCCATATATAAACACTGTCTATGCTGATCCTTGGTAAGCTCTTTGATGGCAGAGACCATGCCGCTCGCTTGGTATTCCCAGCACCTAGCAGTGCCTAAAAGAGTGGACAGCAATACTTGCTGACTGATTGATTGATTGATTGGAAGTTCCATGCCCAGGCCTTTTATTCCCTTCTATTCACTCCTTCCCAGTATTCCTCCTTTGATAAGCATCACTAAGATAGCCAAAAACAGATGAGGCTTTGGGATAGCAGATAGGAGGATGAAGTCGGTATGCATGCACTGCTTTTATCAGTGACTGCTACAAGAGGCTAAAGACTCCAATGTCTTCCAACCTAGCAGAATTTTATACCAGTGGTGTAGAAATCAGTGCCCAGCCTCACCAACTTTCCAGGCTATACAACATGGCTATTTAGCAGGCCTGGCAGTCGTACGAAATTCAGCAAGAGTCTATAGTCCTGTGTTAGAACAACTGTACATGTCAGAATTGATGGCAGCCTGTCTGACCCATTCCCTCTCCCCAATAGAGTGAAGCAGAATGGCATAATAGGGACAGTTTTATCCAATCTATTTTACTGCTAGCCTAGGTCTGTACAGTACACAAATAAGCCTTGCTGTTTTGATTGAAGGCAATACTTTGCTTCCAACCTGTGGTGACCTGTGAAGAAACATGAGTGACTCTAATGCTTGGCTTATGCCAGAGGCTTACAGATGGGATTGGATCCACAATATTAAGGCTGTGACTACAAAGGCAAACTGAAGTGGGCAGTTTCCACAATTATCTGAGTATTCAGGAAGAATTGCTTGTAAGGGAAAAGGAAGATTTGGGAGCCTGAATCACCTAGATTGGCTGCCTATACTTATAATTCACAGCATCATCACATTCACTTTGATGTAGGCTAGGAATAAATCAGCCTTTCTATATTTATTCCTCCTTTTTGCAAGGAAGGGATGCTTTTATGTTGAAGTTCCTCTCAGTAAAATGAGGATGCACATGCTCATGTCTTTAGATTTCTCTCACCCTTTAGAGTCCAGTAGTTTTTATGATAAGATAATTGTGCTATCCAGATGCTATAACACATCCCTATTACGTAGGTCATTAATACTGAAGCTCAGGAGTAAGTATAGAATTCACCAAAGATGGAGCTAAATAACTTTTTTAAAATCACTTCATTGCTGGATATTCATTTTTATGACCTTAATATGCAGGGGTCAATAAGGTTCTTGTTCTTTTCAAAGATGAGGAAACAACGCACAAGGATATAGACACAGAGATGGGAAATGTTAAGGAATTCCCATATTCTGAGAGGTGGGTTCATCATTTTCTAATAGAAATAAATCTGTTTCTCAAATTCTTTGAATAAAATTATCCTCAACCTAGTCAAAGGGTCTATTTTTCTGTTGGCTGCTACAACTCATAGAAAGATCAGAACAGTCAAACCTTTATTTATTTTGGAAATGAAACTGGAAACTTTGCTGTTAATAAGTATATAGTATAACTGTGCTAATTAAAGATCAAAATCTCTTTTGGAAGTATAAACATCACGCAGTACTGCAATGCTACCTTCTTAATAAATGGTATGAAAAATACAGCAAATCAGTTGCATGATCCATTCCCTCTCATTTACATACTTTGACTGACTGGAAATGGCTTCATCTCAAGGCTCCTGACCCAGTGTCTAAACACACTGCAGTTTTCCTTTGCCTTTAAATAAGTTTAGAAACTTGGGTATTCAGAAAGTCCAAATTTTGCAGTCTCAACTGATGAATGAGTAAAGGCACTTGTTACGCTAGCCTGTAAACCTGCCACTCCATGAGAATGACATAGGCCAATAGTACCTTTGTTAACACTGATAATCCAATAGCATCTCTGTGATAGAGCTAAAAAATAAGTGGGAGCAGAGAACTTTGCTGGAGAATAGCATCAATCAGCTGTCTCTAATGTTTGCAGAGAGTTCTAAATTTCCTGCCTTATGCATATAATGAAGCCATCCCGATGGTCCTGTGGGTGATTCTGAATAACTGCCTCATTTCATATTTCAGTTCCTATTACTTACTCACACATCTGTTGTCATCTAACAATACCCGATCTCCCCTGCATGAACAATTCACCCTCCCATCAGGCGTCAAAAGGCACAGGTCATGGCAACCTCCATTTGCTAATGCACACGGAGAAAGTTCACCTGTGAATTTTTAAGAAAAAGTTTCTATTAGAACCATATACTTAATATGTACTATAGGTAGATTCTTATACTAGGGTCATCCTAATGATAAACTGACCATAGATATGTAGTAAACAAAGGAGATTTAAAGCCGAGTGGGTTTTTTTTAAGGCTACACTAGGCAATATTGACTAATGAATCACTGCATAATTCTAACAAGTTGAAAAGTGCACACAAAACCAAGAATGGTATGAGATCAAAACCTCTAGTATAATGAAAATCACATAGATATGGAAATATAGCACTGTAAATGGAACAATAGGAGGTTCAAAGGAAGTTATAAATCCATTTACAAAATTTATCTACCAAAACATTTTAATTTTCAATGTAAGCAATTCAATTTGTCTCTTTAGTCAAGGATATGGAGGATGAAATAGAGAGCTATGAAATGGCAGAAACATTAATTTATGAAAAAATTGATCTAAACGGATATTCCTAAATGAGCCAGATTCAGTGTGGTGGTAAATGAGCTATGTTTAGAAATAATATTAACTCTTTCAAGCCACTCTGATATATGAAAATAGTGAAATCATGAATGATAATATAATGGTTTCAGTCATCTAAGAATTAATGCCCAACTTATGAGGAAATCTGGGTGAAATTTAGTACACTCTGTAATTAAGGAATCATAATCTTTTCCATTCCAACTTACAGCTGTTTGTATCATTGGCCACGGCGATAATACCCATTGGCTGGTGTGGTATGTCAGAACGAAGAACCTTTGTATCTCCTCCTGTGTATTTATTTGAACGCAGAATTGCTCGTCTTCCCCAGTCTGACCAGAAGATATAATTGTCATAAACAGCTAAACTAAGGAAAGTCCCAGGTCCAGATTTGACAATCACCTGAAGTAAATGACAACATAACAACATTATATACATTAGCCATACTACTATGCACTGTTTTAATATCAACTTAAAATGACTTTTATATACAGATCACTTTGCTGGATGCTGGGTCAGATACAAAGATAATGAGAACTTGATCTAAATACAGAGAAAAGTCACACCTAAATATTCAAGAATGATATAATAGTTACCATATAAACTGAAGCATACTAAGAATATAATAAAGCAAAAAAGTACAATGCAAAATAACATGCAATTTATCCTTTATTGCAGAAGAAAACAGTCAGCTTAGTAGTTATTGAATAAAATTTGATCTATGGTAAATTAATATACAGCTACATGGCTCAGCGGATAGAGTATTGGACCTGAAGTCAGAAAGACACATCTTCCCAAGTTCAGATCTGGCCTCAGACAGTTACTAGCTGTGTGAACCTGGGCAAGTGTTTAACTTTGTTTGCCTCAATTTCCTCATCCATAAAATGAATTGAAGAAAGAAATGGCAAATCATCCAGTGTCTTTACAAGACATAGGGTCACAAAGAGCCAGACATGGTTGAAAAATGACTGAACAAAACAAAATATCATACTGCAATTTTAAAAGTTTATTTACAAGTGTAAATTAATAACAAATTTACTAAGAATTATTAAATAAATAGAAATTCATTAATCATGGAACTATTTGCTAAAAAGTTCATAGAATATCTTGAAAATATTAAATATAACACATAGTTCTAATAGCTTTATAATTACAAAGGGATACTTTTTTGTCTTCATAACTTGTATGTTGAAATTATATCAATGAATAGTCATTGAAAGCTACTGGATACTCAGCATGGTCCAAGATTCTAAAGAGGATAGGAAAAACATATCCTTCCTTCAAAAACCTTGTCATTTAGATCAGGGAATAAGACACAACCATGTGAAAAGTTAATAAAATATTAAAATTATTGTGCACAGAGATTCCACAAGTTAAAATCACAACTTAATTCAATTCAGATAATACTTGTTGAACATTTACTACGTGTAATTCATGGAACAGCCACTAATTTCTGTAGGATATTAGCTGAGCATATTCTTCATACATTTCCTTTTTCTGGTGTGGATTGTTAGGTTGGTCTTTTTTGACTGATTCTGGATTTCATCAAGTAGGAGGCATGCTGTTTTTCTGGGATTCAATGTTATTGTCATGGTCCTATCTACAGACAGGAACACCTAGAGGGCGAGAATAGTTATGAAAGGCTTCTGCAGCAGGGAGATTAGACATGAGTTACACCTTGATGGCTGGAAATAATTTGAACATGTAGATGAGAGGTCTCAGTCAGTAAGCATTTATGAAGCATCTTCTATAAGAAAGTCACTGTATGAAACCCTGGCAATACAGAGGTAAGTAAAAGTCAGGTCCTGGTTTCAAAGTGCTTACAGTCTGATGGTAGAGATAACATGCAAAAAATTATGTACAAACAAGATGCAAACAGGAGAAAATGAAGATAATGGAGGGAAAGCACTAGTATTAAGGACAATAGGAAAAGATTTCTAGTAGATGGTAGGGCTTTACCTGATATTGAAGGAACACAGGAGGCAGAGATGAGAAGGGAGAGAATTCCAGGCATAGGGAGAGCCAGTAAAAATCCCCAGTCAGGAGATGGAGTGTCAAGGAACAGCAAGGAGGCTTGAGTTACTAGACTGAAGAGTAAGTATATGGAGGGGAATAAAGCATAAAAGGACTGGAGAAGGGGTAGGGAGTCAGGTTGTGAAAAAAAGTCACTGAATGCCAAACAGAGGAGTTATATTAATCCAGAGATGATAAGGAGCCACTGGTGAATAAGGGAGGTGAGGTGATCTCATCAGAACTGGACTTCAGGAAGATCAATTTGACAGCTAAATGGAGGATGGGAGACAAGACAGGGAGAACAACCTGAAGGCTCTTGTATTACTCCAGGAGTAAGGTGGTAAGAGCTTGCACCAGGGTAGTGGTAGTGTCAGAGGAGAGAAGGGGACATATGTGAAAGATCTTATCAAGTTAAAATAGAGGAAATATGACCACTGATGGGGAGGGTGAAAGTGAGGAGTCAAAAGGACATCCAGTAGGAGTTAAGTAGGAGGATATCTTGTATCCCTGACAATAATAGGAAAGTTAAGAAGAGGAGAGAGTTTTGGGGAAAAGATAATGAATTCATTTGTGGACATGTTTAGTTTAATATGCCTAAAGGACATCAAATTCAAAATGTCCTATAGGCAGTTGGTGATGTAAGGCTGGGAGATCCAGAGAGAGATGAGGTCTGGATAAGAAGAAATATGAATCATTAGCATAACATGATAATTCAATCTAATTATCATTTGATAATTGATGAGTCCATGAGATCATCAAGTAAATTGTTAAAGAGAGAGAAGAAAAGAGGGAGCAGGACAGAGCCTTTGAGGATACCCAAGGTTAGTGGGAAAGACTTTGATGAAAATTCAGCAAAGACTGAGAAGGCACTGTCAGACAGGTGGGAGGAAAATCAGGAGATAACATTGTGATGAAAACCTGGAGAGAGATTAAGAAAAAGAGGGTGAGCAACAATGCCAAAGGCTGCAAAGAAATCAAGAAGGATGAGGACTGAGAAAAGGCCATTAGATTTGGCTATTAAAAAGTCACTGGTAATTTTGGAGAAAAGAGTTTCAATTGAATAATGCAATCAGAAGCTAGATGCAGAGAGTTAAAAAGAGAGTGAGAGGAAAGGAAATGGGGGGCACTATTTGTAGACAGCTTTCATAAAGAATTTTGCTAGGAAAGAGGACAGATATAGGAAGATAGCTTCCCATGAATGATCAAGTGAGATTTTTTTGAAGATGGGGGGAGAAATTGGCACTCACCAACAATAGCTTAAAAAAAGATTCAATTTAAGCAACATTAAGAAGCCATTTTGTGCAAGACACTGTTGTAGACATGAGGGACACAAAGATGAAATTGAGTCTGTTCATGTATTCAAGGCACTTACATTCTTCTGTGGAGATAGGCAAACAGATTTTTAAAATACATGATAATCTGTAGTGGTAAATATCACTAAAGAGTATGGGAGCAGGAAACATTTCCTGTAGGTAGTAACACCTGAGCCTTGAAGGAAACTAAGAATTCAAAGAGGCAGGGGGGGGAAAGAATGTATTCTAGGAATGGGGTATAGTCTAAGCAGACAAAAATATGGCCCATGAAATGACAATATAGAGGAAGTACTAGTAGGACAATTTGAATGAAAAAAAATAAATATAAAAAGTGAAGCAATACCACAAACTTCTGGAAAAAAATAATAAATAAAACAAAAAATATTTATTAAGCACCTATTATGTTACAAGAAACATGCAGGTGCTGGGGACACATAGACAAAAACAGCATTATCTGCTCTTAAGAAATTTATATTCCAATGAGGAAGATTGCATGTACAAATAGACATATAAAAAGAATACATTTTTTTTAAAAAAATGAATAAAAAGTAACGAGGAAAAACTATTGGCAGCTCACGAAATAGGAAATGTAGGTACAGGAGGTGGCCTTTGAGCTAACCTTCAAAGGAAACTAGGGATTCTAATGAACTAGAAGAAGGGGGCACATTTCCAGGAATGAGTGGAAAGCCTGTGCAAAGGCATGGGTATTAGAGATAGAAGATGGAATGTCATGAGTGTGTAATAGCAAAAAAAGCTCATATTCCTGGACGGTAGAATATGAAGGGCAATAAAGCAAAATAATGTCACATGATAGGTAAGATCCAGAGAGTAGAGGGCTCTGATGGTAGTTTTGGTGTTGTTCAGTTGTTTCTGTCATGTCTGACTCCTCATGACCCCATCTGGCATTTTCTTGGCAGAGATACCAGAGTAGTTTGCCATTTACTTCTCCAGCTCGTTTTACAGATGAGGAACTAAGACAAACATGGTTAAGTTGCCTAGGGTCATATAGCTACTAAGTGTCTGAAGTCACGTTTGAACTCAGGACGATGAGTCTTCCTGACTTCAGGCCCAAAATCACTCTGCCACCTAGCTGCCCCTCTAATGACATATGCTGAAGAATTAGAAGTTTACCCTAGAAGCAAGAGAGAGCAATGGATGATTTTTCAGGAGAGGGCTGATATGGTCATACTACCAGAAACTGAGCCACATAAGACTAGAGTCCAGATTAGGGCTTGAATATATGAATTGGGAACCAACTGTATAGAAATAACTGAACCTATGAGAGCTTATGAGACCATTAAAAGGGAACCTAAAGAGAGAAAAGAAAAGAGAGCATGGAACAGACTATGTTTCCTTGCTAAAAGACACCTACCACAACTGGATCTATGATTTAACGTTCTGCTTGCCACATCCTATAAAATAGGTACTATTGTGGTCCTCGTTGTATAGATAAGGAAACCATGACTGAGAGGGGTTAAGTGACTTGTCCAAAGGCATACAACTAGAAAGTATAGAGGATCTAAGATCAGGTCTTTTTGACTCAAGTCCAGAACTCTATTCATAACGGCGCTCAGTAAAGCCTAAAAAAGAAACTTTCAGAGATATAAATACAAAATATATCAATAAATTATATTTTTATAAAAGAAAATAAATAGGTGTTCTATACCTATGAAAATTAAACATTTGCCCATGAGAAGGAGAAGGAGAAGAAGGAGGAGAAGGAGATGGAGAAGGAAAAGGAAAAGGAGAAGGAAAGAAGAAGGAAGAGGAGAAGGAGAAGAAGAAGAAGAAAAGAAGGAGATGATGATGATGGAGGTGATGAAGATAACTCCTTATTACTAAAAAATCAGTTTGGACCTAGATATAGTAATTTCTGTGAAGTTTAAAATTGATTGGATCTACTTTTTTTTTTGCTTCTCATGAGCATGGAGAAAGGGGGAAAATGAAATTTCAATTCATCCTATCATTATGCATCTAAAATTAATAGCGTACAATCATTTTCACCAAGATCAAAGATGACTACGAAAACCTCATTTAATTGGTTAAAATTCCAGCAGGGAATAAAGAAGTGAAATCCACTAAATTACATCCTCCCATTTCTATATTAGACACTTTTATCAATAGTTCACAAATCCTTCACACTGAGACACTAATCAGCAATTTTAATTACTGAATAGACATTCCTGTCATGATAAATTTCACTCTAGTTTTATATAGTAAATGTGCCATTATTTCATCAATTTAAATCACTTTTGCCTCTAGCACATACCCAGGCAAATGCTTCAAATATTTCATCCATTCCCATTCAGAAAATGTACTTTTATATTGTTGGCAAATAATCAATTATCAAACTCTTACCCTGTGCTAAGTGGTAGGTATGAAAATGCAAAGAAGAAGACTCGGCCTCCAAAGAGCTGACATTCTAATGGGAAAGACAAGGTATAAAAGGAAGCTGAACAGGAGGTGGTGGAGAGAAGGCACCTGGATTTGGGGACATGATGGAAAAGTCCAGAGGAATGCAGCATAGTGGGAAATGAAGAACTAGTTGACCTAGGCACCTTAGGTGGATGTTCTGGGAAGGAACCCTTTACCATCCATTCGAAGGGAGTGGCCCAATGGGCAGAGGTACCTTCCCATTGAGTTATAAGTTTCAGGGCTGAAGTGGTACACCTGAATGCAGGTACATATATCCTTCCGTGACTAAAGGACAGACCTCTGAATCAGACATTGGAGATACCAATTCGACCTCAAAGTTGCTTATCAAAAATTCATTGTTTCTAGTCTTTTTCCTTTTGCAGCTCCATTGCTGCTCTTTTTGTGGAAGCTTTGGCATCAGCCATAGAATATAAAACATCCAGCTTTTCGGTTCAGTCATCCTACATCCAACAACCTAAATACTAAACACTAAACAAAAACAACTTAAAAGCCAAGCGAACAGGAGGTGCTCCAAATGCCCAGCTGATTGCCTCACTGACAAGATCATAAATGATCATTATGAGAAATGACAACTTGGCCCCTGCAATGGCCCTGCATGACAAAATGAGGCAGATTGCAAAGGAAAAATTGCAGTTGCCTTGGCCTTGGAAGGAGCAATGATCTGGGGAATTTGCAAATCAAAACTGAGAAATATTCAATTTTTTAAAAGATGGTTATGTTTAATGAACAGGCCAAAGTAAGACAATAGCATTTGTAAAACAAATACAAAAGGCTTAAGAGTCACTAACCCCCACCCAAATTCAAAGAACAGACTAGTTCAAAGAACTCTAAAAGACTACTCTATTCAGGGTCCTATATTCTACAGAAGGAAAAAAAAAAACAGTTTAAGCTGCAATTTCTTCTTAGCTTTAAATAATCCAATAGACAAGAATACCTATAAACTAATAGTGACAAAATTACTATTACTGTTATTATCTTTACAGATGTTTACAAATGTGCATTTGTGTTGCAAGATATAGTTTCTGAAGTGCTTTTATATATACATATATATAAAATCTCATTTGAAAAGTAACTGTCAGTAACATCTCAATGAAATATTACAAAGCTATTCATTACTAAATTTAGCTTCACAGTACAGCTCTTAAGTCACCACCCAGAAAATGATACAAGATATTTAATGTTTTGCTTCAGGTCCCACTGAGGGCTGATTTGCAGAGACAAAAATTGGGGGCTTCTTAATATTCATTTCTTCCCTTTGGGATCAGTAGGAATAGAATTTTGTTAAGGTTTTTTTCTGTTAATTTTCAATCCTCAAAGTCAGTAGAAATGCAATTTTCCCAGGTATGTCTCATCTCAATTTCTGACATCTTATCCTTATTTGCTAGAAGTTCCAATACTTGTTTCAATGGATGTTCCTAGAGAGAACTGTGAAATGAAGAACTGTGCATCTATCAGGGGAACTTGGTCACATGATCACTCTGGATAATGAAGGTTATGAAGGCCTTTAAAAGCTTAACAGGAGATTAGTCAATACTGGCAAAATAGAAGAAAGCAGTTCATTCCAGCTCCTTCTATAACCACTCCCTCTTCAACAAAGATTTGCAAGCATCAGACTGAGTAATAAACAGAAAAACTGAAGAAGAAATCACTTTGGGTCATCTTAATAGCCTAATATAACAAAATCACTCTCCAGGCAAATGAACAGAGAAGGAGCTATGGAAAAGCTCTGAACTCTAAACTAGAACAAGGGGTCACCCAGAGAGGAGAGTGAAATCAGCCTAGGGCATAAACTATCAGCCTGGTTCCTCTTAGAGGGAATAGCACAGGGCCAAAGACAGATCCTGGAGACAAAGAAAGTTCCCATTTTTCACATGAAAAAACCAAGGCTAAGAGAGGTTGAGGAACCTGCCTAACACAATTATCTAGTTAATAATCGATATTAGTAGAACTTGAAACTGGCCCACAAGGTTGCTGTGAAGATCAAATAACATAATGTATTAGGAAGAGTTTTGCAAACTATAAAGCATTATATAAATGTAAGATGGTGCTATTGCTACTGATAGTAATAATTATGGTAATGAAATTAATGGAAACAACTGCAAAGTTTGCAAAGCACTTTATATATACAAGATATCTCAGTTCATTCTCCTAAACTGAGGATCAGAGGAATTAAGTGACTATCTACTATGACATCCAGCTAGCATTAAACACTGGGAAGAAAATATAAAACATTCACAAAGCACTGGTAGAAGGTTTCTACAAGTTTTGGGTCTCTTTCATATCTTGATTCCAAGTCCCATTAAAACCAATACCAAATAAAGAATTTCAAAGAAGAATGAGAATGAAGGATATGATCAGGGAAACACATGATTAGAAAAAAAGATGGACTGTCACATAACAGGAGTGTGGGATATTCAGGGGAAAGCTGGTGCCAGACACTGATATCCTTGTGAAACCCAAAGGATGAGGAACAGCTCCTCTAGGATCTTGGGGAGAATTCCCCCCATTTTGAACTCATGTGAGGACACGAAAATTGTAACACTAGATTGGAAGGCCCATGTGGTTTAGGATCTGCATTAATGTAGGGGAACATCAAAATTGATAATCTTATAGATCCATTTGAATATTTAGCCATTCACCCATTATTCTCTGTGCTTATGCCACCAAAGTCATGTGTCAAAGTATATGATAGCTTAGTTTGTTAAATATTGTCAAATTTGTCATAGAAGGTGCAGAATCCTTTATTATCTGGGATGGATGTTAACTGGAAGGTTATAATTATCTTAGTAGCAGTCAGCTTCCTAATGCTCACTGGGAACACCCGTAGGTGAGATAATCAAATAGGCCATGAAACAATATTTCTTATTGCCTTTGGGTCGATGATGATCTCTGTTCTACCAAATCCTTTTTTATCTCTCAGATGAGAGAGCCAGCTTGCCATTTATGAGTGATTTCTCTGTTTCATATCATTTCATTTCTAGTAAAACTGTCAGTATGGATGTGGCTCAGATCACCCACAGGAATAAGCCTCCTTACTGATTATTCGATAGGGACTATAAACTGAGAGTAGTAACAGTTTAAGTTAATACTTTTTGGCATTCTTAAAACTGAGATCCTGATTACATTCTATCATTCTGCCACTATCACTATAGAAAGAGTTGGGATACACATAGAACAAAGGGCATTTTTTTCTATTTTGCTTTACCGTTATTGCGATGGCCAATAATTTCATTATCCGGGAACCAACAATGTGATGATGAACCTATTTCAATTCAACCAGGCTAATCTTCAGAAAGCAAACATCACTGAACCTGTACTCAAAGCTTATTCAGGTTGTTTAAGGCTTGCACTTCATTGACTTTGAGAACCTAAGGTAACTCTATGCTAGATGCCCTATGCTTCAATCATTTCCAAAAGATCTTGCACTGTATAGGCATCTCATCAATGAATTAGAGAAAAAGACAAAATAAGTATCAGATTAAATGGAAGAACAAAGATAATACTACATATAATCATAGTGGTTACCGTGCAACTTTTAAAGCAAAATTGCAACTCTAAAAAATAGATAACACTATGAGGTTAGCAGCACAAATATAGTTATCCCATTTTTGTAGATGAGACTAGTGAATTTTTGAGACATTAAGTGACCCATCTATGGTCAAAGTTGGTACATGAACCCAAGTCTCTTGACTTGACATGTAGTGGGTTTTTTTTACCCTACTCTGCTACATTTAAAATATGTATATGTATATTGACTAATACCATTTCCTAGAGAAGTTTAACCGATGAAAAAAAAGCCACCAAAATTGTGAGGCTGAAAGAGCCCAGAAACTGCTTCTGCCAGTAAACATGTAATCTTCTTGCCAGATGGAGAGATGTGGCTGCCAAGAATACAAATTCATTTTCAAAACACTATGTAGGAGGATGATGGAAGGCTGTGAGCAGTATAGCTTCACAAAACAGCAAAAGATAATTAAAGATAACACAAACCTATAGAGAGTTTGGCTCCAACAGAATCCAACAGAACTATATGAAGGATAATGTGACCTGAAGGAAAAGCACTGGAGTTAAAATCAGAAGACCTGGGTTCAGATTTTGACTATTACTTTTGATCTGTTTGACCTTGGGCAAAACTTTTAACCTCCTTGGCCCTCAGTTTCCTAATATATAAAATTATAAAGTTGGACTAGATAGCTTTTAAGGTCTTTTCCAGTTTTAGATCCATGTTCTTAAGATCTCTCAACATTTGTAGCTGAAATGAGGACAACAAATAGACAATAAATGAAACAGATCTGTCAAAGTTCTGAGAGTGAACTATTCTCTTTGGCAAACCAAAAAGCAACTGTTATGGTTGGACACTAACTTCTACATATTGGTAGAGCAAAAGAATTGATAACAATCTATAAAACGGAAGCTCTGTTACATCTGACTAACCACATACAAAAGAAATCCATGACGAAAGCAAATATACTCAGGACCATTTTTTAACATAGCTCAAAATGGAAGCTTCCAAAAATAACTGAAAATATCATGGACTGTTATTTTTATTCCCTAAAGACAGGCAATTATCAACAAATTGGCATTCTTTTTCCATACATAAAATCTTAAGGATGATATTGAATTACACATTGTGGATATCATCAATGAAAGCATAATGAAGTAACGGGAATAGGTATCTTTTGGAGATTTTCATCAATATGCATCTCTAACATCAAACAAATAACTGAGATGTCATGAAAATATAATATCTCACCTTTTATTTTTCATCTGTGTAAAAAAAATGGTTCATTAGAATAAACTGCAGTTTCCTTCAGACCAGATTTTGACAAACATCAAAATCACACAATGCTCCAAGATGAAAATGACTAGAGTGATAATTGTATTTATAATCTACTCAATCAAAAAATGTGCTAAACAAAGATATGTTTTCCAGTGGTATTTGTCAGTATCATTGAAGATATCTTACATAAACGATATCTTAAGTGGGTGCTATATAAACTTGTTAGGGATGTATAGACGTATAGGTATTTTTAGGTAAGGGTTTCACTAGATGGCTTCTGAGATCTAGAGCCTTACTAGAAAGGTATAGAATGGTAAAATAGAAAGAGCTAGATTTGGAATCAGAGATTTGAATCTCAGACCTGCTAATCAGGTGTTATTAAATATGTCTGAACCTCAGTTGCTTATCTACAAAATGAGGGATTTGTAACAGAAAGCTTCTTGGCTACGTTTTGCTTCTATATTTATGTCTTGATTGTCTTTATGATGTACTTTGATATATTTTTATAACTCCAAATTTAAAAGGATTGCTTATTAATGGAAAGTATCTTTGAATATTGCTACTTACTAATAATATTATAATAATTCCAGCAAGAATTCGATCATTACAAAATCACATCAAAGTTGCACATCGAAGTGAAACAGCATTCCTGCTTTTAAAAAAAGTGGATGAAAAATACATATTGTAAATACCAAGACATAATTGGAATCATTCAATTTAATCCATCAGAATGGATAGGGAGAATAAGAGCTTAAGATGGATGACAAACTGAATCGAGAATTGAACTGAAGAAAAGGATAAGATTGGGTTTATTTGGAAAATTGTGTGGTGCCGTCAGTGATGACAACTTGCTTGTGGCTATAAAAGTCTATTTTTATAAACAGAAATATTTTGCTAGTAATGCTATGAATTTACATAATTTCAGAAGAATCAAAATGATGATGACGAGAGATACATAACAGATAAAAAATTTTAAAAGGAGAAGTGAGCAAAGGCTCAACCACGTTGCAAATAATTCCTTTTCTGTGAGAAGTGTAAGACATTGTCACTGTTATGTATACATGGAAAAGTTAGTTGAGACAATGAAATAATAGGGGGAGAAATAGGTGGAAAAATCTTAGTGATACAGTGGCCTTTCTGGGATATTAAAAGAATAAGAATACCTCCAAGGTATATATTCACTACAGAGAACTTATAGGAAGAAAAAGATAAGAATTTTACAGGACAAGAAGGTTTGAAACAGGTTATAATACTTCACCAAGTACTCAGCCCTGTACTTCACTTTGTTTACATAAACAGAGGTATAGTTCTGGTTTTGTTCTTTTTTTCATAATAGTATCTTTGCAGAGTAACATCTCTCTTTGATAAACTTTATTAATAATAAAATTTTTCTTTATCATTACTCAAGATAAGACTAAACACCATTCTCTTGTCTCTTTTTTAATATTTTTAATAAGGAAGAAGATGGAGAAAGGGAAAATGCAATACCTGTATATCTTAGGTATGCTGAAATCATTGTCTCAATCTTCCATGTAACGATAAATAGAATATTAAATTCTACAGATCATAGTCAAAATCAGAAAACATTAGAGGTGCTAGGATGTGAAAAATAGAAAATATTATGTACATAAAGCAAAGTATTTTGCATTGTTTAAAGTGGGAAGAATGCAAAATATACATGCATCTGTAGTTTATTCAAAGAGAAAACAAAATTCACATGGGATAATTAAAACATATTATCAAAGGGATAATTATACTAAACTCTCATTATTACATATAGCACCATGGACTTTCTCAGAGCACTGTCTTTTTTTTGATTATTCATTACTATTAAACTAAATTGAGAAGTGTTTGAGGTGAATCTTTAAGGAATATATGTGTGTGTATGTGAAATAAATGAACACACACTATTATGCACGTATACATATATGTGTTAGTCAATAAGTTAGGCATAAATATGTGTGTGTACACACACACACATATACATATACAGATATTTTGTTGTTGTTCAAGTCATGTCTGATTCTTCATGACTGCATTTAGGGTTTTCTTGGCAAAGATACTGGAGTGGCTTGCCATTTCCTTCCCCAGCTCATTTATAGATGAGGAAACTGAGGCAAACAAGGTTAAGTGACTTGCCCAAGGTCACATAGCTAGTAAGTGTCTGAGTCTAGATTTCAACTCAGAATAATGAATATTCCTGACTTGAGGCCTGGCACTCTATCTACTGTGCCACCTAGCTGCCAAGATATGTATGTATATGCATATACAAATAAGGTAACACATATAACATATATTTATATACATATTTATATAGTCATATATATAAACCTGTATATATTTGTTAAATTATTTGTTTAAAAAGAAATATGTCATTTGATAGGCTATGAAAATCATGAAAGTGAATTAAATGTGAAAGAGATTCAAACCTAGAAAACACTTAAGTATACATCTAGAAAGTGGCCAAAAGTAGGGTAGGATTCTTTTTGCATGGGAGGGTGAGAAAAGGGAAGGTATGAAGAACGTTTAAATGCTTCTATCTTGTCTCTACATAGTAAAACAGTACATTACAGAAAGTTGAAAAAACCAATCCTTATCAATAAATGAAGGAAAATCAATTAAGTAACTTGATTTTCAGTTGTCATGGATATTACAAGGTATGTAGCATGCCTCATAAGATATATATTATTGCATACTCCTTAGTATTTTTGAATATGCATTTAGCTCCAGTTCTGCTTCCTGCTTCTCTGCCCAACATCACCTTGACACAATATGTCCAGTACTAAATTTATAATCTTTTCCCAAAAAGCTTCTTTCCTGCCAAACTTCCTTATTTCTGTCAAAAGCACCAATTTCTTTCCTATTTTCTCAGGTTCATAATCTCAGTATTATCCTTAACTTTTCATTCTCCTTTATCCCATATTTCCAATTCAGCCAATCTTGCTGATTCTACCTTCATAACATCTGACCCCCTCTCTTTGCTCACCCAGCTATCATCAGGCTCTCAACACTTCTCAACTAGATTATTGCAACAATTTCCCAATTTGTCTTCCTGGTTTAAGACTCAACACTTCAGTTCATCTTACACACTACTGCCAAAGTGATGTTCCTTAACCTCAAACCTGACAATGTCCAAACCAATCTTTCCAGCCTTATTGGACATGAGAACCCCTCATACACTGCAATTCAGAGAAACTGGGCTTCTTCCTACAGTTCACACATACTATTCTATCTTTCATCTCTAAGTCTCTGCATTGGGCATTTTTCATGCCTGGAATGCATCTCCTCTCACCCTCACCCCACTAAATCCTCCTCTTCCTTAGAGACACATCTCAAGCACTGTATTCTACACGCATTCTTTCTTAATCCCTCAAAATGCTAGTGCTCTTCATCTCAAATTGTTCTGGGTGCTAGGGATAAGCACACACACACACACACACACACACACACACACACATCTCAAACTGTGCTAGGTGCTAGGGATAGGTGTGCACACATATACACACACACACATATCTCAAACTGTGCTGGGTGCTAGGGATTCACACACACACACACACACACACACACACACACACACACACAAACACACACAGAGCCTAGCTATAAAAGGATTCACATTACAAGGTCTCTCCAAAGCTTTAGTTTCATTTTACTGGAGGCCTACTAGACATTTCACCTAAATTTCTGTAAATTTCAAACTCAATATTTTTTTAAAAAAAAATTATGAATGAATAAGTATTATATCTTCCAAAAAAATCTCTCCTCCAGCCTTCTCCATTTCTGTCAATGGCACTATCATCCTTCCATTCACTTTGGTTCACAACCTCAGTCATTCTTAACTATTCTTTTCCTTCCCACAAACATGAGTTACTGACTCTCGCTGTCATTTCCACAACTTCTGATAGATACCTGTCCTCCCTTCTATACTTGCAGAACTTCTCGCCTACTTTAGGCCTCCATTGCCATCTCCTTGTGGCAACAAAGCACTCCTTTGCTATTTTTTGACAGCTACATGATGCAGTGGATAGAGTGCCAGTCCTAGAGTCAGGAAGACCTGAGTTCAAATCCAGCCTCAGACACTTACTAGCTGTGTGACCCTGAGCAAGTTGCTTAACCTGTTTGCCTCAGTTTCCTCATCTGTGAAATGAGCTGGAGAAGGAAATGGCAAACCACTCCAGTATCCCAAGGAAACACCAAATGGGGTCATGGAGAGTCGAACATAACTGAAATGATACAACAACAAGTCTCATTCATTCTCCACTAAGCTGCCAAATTAACATTCCTAAAACACATATGTGACCAAGTCACCCTTCACACACTAAAAAATCTTCAATGGCCCTTCGTTGTCTCTAGGATCAAAGCAATCCCTCTAGCCTGGCATTTAAAGGCTTATACAGTCTTTTCTACATTTCTAATCATTTCACTTTACTACTGTTGTACATATGTTTCCATTCCAAACCGTCCTGTTAGTCCCTCCCGCATAACAACATTTAATTTCCTGATGATGCCTTTGCTGAAGTGGTCCTCGGTGTCTGAAATACTCTATCTCCTTCTGACCCAGCAGAATCTCTAGCTTCCATCAAAGCACAGGCTCAAGTATGCATCACATGAGACCTTCTTAGAAACCATTTTCCAAGTATTCTCCTTTCTTTTAATTGCTTTCTGGTACTTTGTATGTATGTTTTGTGTACATGCGTAGATCTGGTAGAAGGGGAACTCTGAGGACAGGGATTGTTTTGTTTTTATCTTGGCATCTTCAGTGCTTATCACAGGGCCATCCATGTAGTAGGAGTTTGAAAAATATAGAATTATATGATAACATAGAATAAGCATATATCCATGTATTCATTAAAATACATATGCCTATATATACACAAATATTTCTATATATAAGCATATATGTTTATTAATTCATTTGTTTTAAAACAAATAAGTGCATTGATAGGCCATGGATGGCATGACAGCAAATTATTAAATGTGAAGGAGATCAAAACTAGAAAATACTTAAATATACTTCCAGAAAGTGGCCAAAAGTAGGATAGAATGGAGATGTTCTTTTGAGTACATTGAATTCTAATGGCATGATACAGAATTTACACAAATAAACACAAAATATATACAGAGCAATGAAAAATAATAATTAATCCATAGTCTGCAGAGGCTCATACAAGGACTAAGTGGCATTTCAAATTGATGAGTTGAAGCTAGGATTTTGGACTTCAAATGTAGCATTCCTTCTATTACAAGCCTGTATAAGATTAAATGCCAAATAACCTATAAAAATATATATTTATCATATACTATATAAAATACTTATTTCTATATTACTATATGATGCAAATTATATATTAATATATTATAAATTTGGAAAAAGGAAAATATTTTAGGTGGGAATAGTTTAAGAAAGTTCTTAAACAGCAATAAGGTATAAATTAGTTCTTAAATATTTGCTAGTAAATAGCCATGGGGAAGGGCAAAAATGAGGCCAAAAAGCACAATAAATTTGAGTAAATTGTCAAGTAAACAAGTTTGTTGGATTAAAGGGTTCATAAAGATAGCTTGAGTAAGTGGAAAAAAGGAGATAGACTGGGATCAGATTTTTTTAAATGCCTGAAGACCAGATAAGGGATGTTATATTTTATCTATTTGGCAATCAGAAGCTATTGATTTTTGAGGAGAAAAATGGCCTAATCAAAGGGATCTATTATTTAAGAAATATTAAGCCTGACAGTACTGTGCAGGATAGATTGGAGATGGTAAAAAAAAAACTGGTGAAAAGAGAGATGATGTAGGAGATTTTATATATGTATGTGTGTGTATATACATACACATATATGTGTGTATGTGTGTGTATGTATGTATGTATCCCAATTAGCTCAAGTCTTAAGCTCAAGTTTGGGGCTAATATGATTGCAATTGCTTAAGTACCATGGTTATTTATCATCTTCTATGATAAGTAACATAACCGAAGGGGCATTTGGAGGAAAAAAAGTGATAGAATTTGTAGCTGAATAACAATTAGAGGCAAATAAGAACAAGGAGTCCAGGATGCCCTTGAGGTTTTGAGTCTGGGATAGTGGAAGCATTAAAAGAAACAGGGAACTCTGGTAGAAGAGTTACTGTCTGGTAGAAATAACCAATTCTGGATCGTCAGAAGGGAAGATGACTTTGGAAGAGTCAAGTTAAACTGTATTGGCTTTTGGAAAGGTCAACCAGTAGCTCAGAAGAGAGCTCAGGATGAATGGTTTAGGTGTTGAACTCAACTGTAGAGCTGAAACTTGAAGTCATGAGAATGGGAAGGGGCTCCAAGGGTGGAAATATAGAAAGAAATGCAGAGACATTCAAGCACTGAATCTTTTGTTGCCACATATAAAGAAGTCAATCAATCAATAAACATTTATTAAGTATCTACTGTGTGGAGCCTTACACTGGTGATACAAAAAAAGGCAAAAGACAGCTCTTACTCTCAAGGATCTTACAATCTAATGAAGCATATGCATATATAAGTGTGTGTGTGTAATACAAAGATGTATGTATTACACATACACACACACACACACGCACACACGCATACACTTTTTTTTTTAAAGAACAAGCAGCTTGGTGGCACAGTAAACCAAGTTCCAGACTTGGATTTAGAAAGATCTAGATTATAATCCTGCCTCAAACACTTACTAGCCTTGGAGCTGCTAGGCGGTATAGTGAGTAGTGTACAGACCCTGGAGTTGGGACAACCTGAGTTCAAATCAGGCCTCAGACACTTGACACACTTACTAGCTGTGTGACTTTGAGCAAGTCACTTAACCCCAATTGCCCTGCCCTCCTCTCCAAAAAAATAAAAAAAAAAACTAGCTTTATAACCTTGAGCAAATCACTTCACCTTGTCAGCCTCAGTTTCTTCATCAGCAAAATGGAAATAATAGTAGCACCTATCACATATGGTGGTGGTGAGGATTAAATGAGATAACACAGATAAAGAGCAAAGCACAAGGTGCTCTATAAATGCTAATTAATGTCATATGTAAATGCTAGACTTTTTTAATATTAAAAGGAGCTCATGAAAAAATAAAAGGATGGCTTCAGAGAGAGTGTGGCCAGTCTGAATCAGTCAACAAGTAGTATATCATAAAGAAAGCAGAGAATTTTGATAAAGAAGGGATGGTCCATCGTGCCAAACAGCGCAGCGAAAGATGATAACGGACCGGGTAAAGATTGGAAATAGACAGTACATTTAATGATTAAGAGACCACTGGTGATTTATGAGAGTGAAATTTCAGTAGAATAGAGGAGGAAACAAGATTACAGGGGATTAATGAAAGGGTGATGATGAGAAAAAGGAACGAGTATTCAGAGGGTACTAATTTGCAGAGTAAGACTGCTAGAGAAGACAAGTGGGATACTTTTGTTCTTGTCTTTTTT
This sequence comes from Phalanger gymnotis, assembly GCA_028646595.1. Lineage (NCBI taxonomy): Eukaryota > Metazoa > Chordata > Mammalia > Diprotodontia > Phalangeridae > Phalanger > Phalanger gymnotis. The sequence goes on from CM053622.1 coordinate 584,059,230, forward strand.
TGACAGGGTCATCAGATAGAAAGATCAAAGAATGTCAAACATATACTATACTTCAATTGAAATTCAAGACAAAGTCTCTCAGGTAGAAAGTCTTCCTGAGGAAAAGATGATAAGACATAGTCTGTATAAAAAGATCAGAGAATCATAGTATTTAGAATTGGAAGTGATTGTGTCATCAAACCCTCTCATGTTACAAATGAGGAAACTGAGGTCCAGAGAAGCTGTGAGTTGCCTGAGGTCACACAGGTAACAGGCAGCAGGTGCCTAGAAATGAGAGGTTTAGATACTTAGAGAAGGGAGGGGATCATGATGTTTTGTCTATGCAGCAAATGCTTAGTAACTTTTGCATGACGGAACATACACAGACAGAATATGAAAAATTTTTGGCTCTAAGGGAAAAAAATCTAATAGATTTCTCCAAGTTCTCAAAATAGCAATTTCATTAACCCTGCAAGTCTACAAGTGGATAGTTAATTAACTCTTCTCCAGGGGATTAGGATTTCTACTCAGTGACAGACTGCACTGGCCACCAAGATTCTATCATTCTATAAAATTTGCAGTAGACTAAATCAGTACATTGGGGAAAAAAATCCTTCCTAAAGTGTCTCATGAAGGACTGAATTACAGCCTTGTTGAATTTATACTATTTTTATTTCTAATCTGGTGGTTAGGAGAGCAAGATGAAAGCTTGTGCAGTATTCTGAGGTCTTCCATAGTAACACTTCTAAAGGATGAAAATAGCTACTCTTGAAAAAATCCTTGAAAATACTTAAAGATGAATAAATTTCTCAGTGGGGTATTATGGAAAAGGTGATAGATTTGGAGTCAGGATATTTGAGTTAAAATGCATCACTTTGCCATCTGTATGACCTTAGCAAAGTCCCTCAACCTTTCCAAGGCAGTTACCCTCATCCGTAGAATGAAGGTGCTGGCCTGGATGATGTCTCTTAAGGTTCCTTCTAGCTCCAAACCGATAATACTGGGATTGTTCTGGTGCCCATGCTGGAGTTTCCAAGGGAAGTGTGCCCTTCTCACCAGTGTCTCTTCCCAAGAATAAGTACAATAAATACTCTTGGGACTGTGCTGGCTGCCTATTCACTTGCAAGTGCAGTTCAAAGCACTGAGTTTAATCAAGCAGGACTTATGGGATGAGTCCTATCTGGGTTCCTATACTTCTCCTTCAGCTTTCAAATGGCAGCTGATATTAACAGACACAACCATGCTGATGGCTAATTCACTGATGATTTAGGAAAATAAAGTACTTTTCATGGAAGACCTTGCAGCTCAGTCTGTGGGCATATGTTGTCTCACTTGCAGCATCAAAATCCAACTACAGAAAGTGAATTAGTGTGTAAAAATGCAACCCTCTCTCTGTCGTGATCTTTTTTCTTCTTTCTTCTTTCTTTCGTCCTTCTTCCTCTCCTCCTCCTCCTTTACCTTTTTCTTCATTTTTACCCCAGTGGATTTTTCCCCCAGTGGTGGCTGAAATGCTTATTATGATTTAATGTTTAGCCTTGCAAATGCGCCCAGAAGCTATCTTTGGTGGCTATGTTTGCTAAACAAAACAAATTGCTAAATAAATGGTCACTATTCAAGTAGTGATAACAGGACAAACTTATTAAGGGGATGCTTGACTTAAATTATCATTAATATAAAAGTCTATTATTCCTATATAATCCATTGCTATTCAAATAACTTGACTCAAGCTGCAAAATGATACTGTGGAATGAGAACTGATTTAGATTCAGAAGACATGGATCCAAGTGCTAATTATGGCACTTAGTTGTATTAGTTGTACAAGTTACTTAACTTTCTGAGGCTTGATTTCCTCATCTGTGAAATGAGAATTATGATATTCATGCTCTAAAATTCACAGTACTGTTTTGAGGTTCAAGTGAAATATAGTGAGTATTAGTTTGCACATTAAGTGCTTGTAAAGTGACTCAGTGGATGGCATGCCAGGGTCCTACAGTTAGAGACATTTGTCCTCCTGAGTTCAAATCTGGCCTCAGATACTAAGTACTTGTTTGATCCTGGACAGATCATTAAACCCTATTTGCCCCAGCTTCCTCATCTGTAAAATGAGCTACAGAAGGAAATGCCAAACCACTCCAGTATTTTTGCCAAGAAAATCCCAAATGAGGACACAAAGAGTCAGACATGTCTGAAGTGACTTAACAACAACAAACTTTAATTCACCATTATTACCTGAAATTTTTATATGCAAAGTTATTTTAATATGATTTTACAATATATAAGAAGTTTATTATTCTATGTCACGTTTTTGGTGCTTCTTAAAATGTTTAAAACTTATTTTTAAAAACTTATATTAAAACATATATTAGTAATCAATTTCTTTTATCTCCATGATATATTTATTCAAAATAGGGCTGCTCTTTACGAGAAACTGATCATCACAATAGTAAAAATATGCAGATTGTGCATGAACACAAACCTTTCTGTCAGGCCTAGTCACTGTCAGGTTTTCTCTTCATTTGCCGGAAGTATGGTATAGAAGATGAGCTCCAGTAACTAACTCTATTTTCTTCTGTTGGAGGGTTTTTTATGGCCAGGTTATAATTTTATTTTTTAATTGTATTTTATTTTTTCCCCAATTACATGCCAAGACAATTTTTAGCATTCATTTTAAAAATATTTTGAGTTCCAAATTTTTCTTCCTCTCACCCACCCCTCCCCTCTTCCTAAGATGGTAGGCAAGCTGACATAAGTTGTACATGTGTTATTATATAAAATACATTTCCATATTAGTCATAGTTGTGAAAGAAGAAACTGATCAAAAGAAAAAAAACACAAAAAAGAATAAAGTGAAAAAATATGCTTCAATCTGTATTCAGAGTCTATCAGTTCTTTAGCTGGATGTGCATAGCATTTTCTGTTCTGAGTCCTGTGTATTTGTCTTAGATCATTGTGTTGCTAAAAAGAGATAAGTCATTCATAGCTGAACATCACATAATGTTGCTAATACTGTGTACAATGTTTTCCTGGTTCTGCTCATTTCACATTGTATCAGTTCATACAAGATTTTTCAGGTTTTTTCTGAAATCTGCTTGTCCATCACTTCTTACTGCACAATAGTATTTCATTACATTCATATACCAGAACTTGTTCAGCCATTCCTCAATTGATGCCACCATGAAAGGGGCTGTTATAAATATTTTTGTACACATAGATCCTTTTCCCTTTTTTGGGACACAGACATAGCTGTTGTTGTTGTTTGTCCTTCATTCTTGAAGAAGACCATGACATCAGGAAGGTGATGCCATAACTTGGAAGTGAATTGGATTTGAGTCAGGGAGGGCTGTGCAAAGTCACAGCCTAACTTTTTCCTCTGGAGCCATCTGAGCCTGGTGACAAAATACAGATCAGGATGACTAAAGATGGCCCTGGATGCAGTAGGAAACTTTGGCCTTTTTAAGCTAAGGTCTTTCTCAAGTCTTAGTTTGACTGAGGCAACGTCCATGCAGTGATTAAAGCTAAGTAAGAAATGAAGCAAAAAATGGCCTCTTTTACCTAGTCCAAAAAAAAAAATCAATGTGGGAGGCCATTTCCTGATCTATATCAGGAACAATGGGCACAAATGGCTCCAGAGGAGAAAGTAATACTGATGACTTTGCACAGCCCTCCCTCACTTAAATCCAATTCATAGACATAGTAGTGGTATTGCTGGTTCAAAGGATATACACAGTTTGGTTGCCTTTTGGAGCAGAGTTCCAAATTGCTCTCCAGAATGGTTGGATCAGTTCACAACTTCACCAACAGTGCATTAATGTCCTAATTTTCCCACATCTTCTCCAACATTTATCATTTTCCTTTTTTATCATATTCTGAGAGGTGTGAGGTGTTACCTCACAGTTGTTTCAATTTGCATTTCTCCAATCGAAAGTGATTTAGAGCACTTCTTCATATGCTTATTGATAGCTTTTATTTCTCCATCTGAAAACTGCCTGTTCATATCCTTTGACCATTTATCAATTTGGGAATGACTTGTATTGTTATAAATTTGACTCAATTCTCTGAAAATTCGATAAATGAACCCTTTATCAGAGACACTTGCTTTAAAGATTGCTGCCCAGCTTTCTGAAGGAAGTTTTTTAAGGATTTTCTTTGACCACAGACAACATAAAGATTTGTATTTTCAAGGTGCATGTGACAAGATCTTTAAGGAACTTGGCAGACTGATATAATATATATATATGTGTGTGTGTGCATATATATGTATATATACATAGTCTCCATGTACTCTTTAGTGTTCATGAATTGTCAAATAATAAAAGGTCCCATGTGACCAATGCTTAATGAGCCATATACTAAGTAGGAGAGTTTCTTTTAACTTTCATTATACCTGGGAGCAAAATGCATAGTTCTTAAGGTATTTGTATGAAGAAATACATTGTCTTCCTTGAGACATTTGAGACGATGTGCTTTGCCCTGAAGGGGAATTTCTATTAAAACCTCAAACTGTTCTAATCATATAAATCTTCATATTTAAATGTTCTTACCAGCTGGTACTAGAGGTATTTTCAGAACAAATTTATCGAGTTCATTTTGACTCTTGCTGTGTGTAAATTCGCAAGGCAAACACTGAAAAGATGAATACTCATATAGTTGGTCTAAAAAATGTGTATTTCCTGCTAGGAAAAAATAAATCAGTGGAAAAACTACTTAAGATTCACTGCTAATAGAATACCACTGACCTCCAAATTACTTAAGCACCATGGTATGAGTTAGATCCTTTACCCACTTCAAAAATGACTCTTTCTTTTGGAAGAAATAAGTTAAAACCTTTTAGGTGGAAATAGAAAAATATACTGAAATCCGTACTGCTGTCATGTTAGTTTTGGTTGAACATAATAATTGCTATTAATCAGAAAAGTTTGTGTGTGTATGTGTCTGTGTGTGTGTCGGTGTGTGCATGTGCATTTACACGTATGCACACACACAAACACAATGCCTTAAAAGTAAAGATGGAAAATTATAGGATATAATTCAACACTTGTTGTCTGTAACTTGGGAAAATACTCCAAACCAAAGATGTGATTCTGTATAAAAACGACGAAAGTTCAAGTATGTCTATCTCCTCAGCCATATTTGAAACCTACTGCTGCAATGGGTATCAGAAGCAGTGCCTCCCGAAATGAAAAATATTGACATATGTGAAGTTTCTTCAGTAAGTGTTTATCTCAGGGACCATCCATCTGGTTAACAAATAGAGGGTAGTCTTCTTCAACTTTTGTTTGCATGAGAAAAACTGAGGCAAAGAAGAAAAAACTAGATTGTTTCAAACTTGATTAGGTAATAGCTGAGAAAGGAATAAACCATAGGTAAACCAATTCACATGTAATAATTATATTATATTGTGTCACTGATGAAAAACACATTTCACATATAGAAAGCACTCTTCATGTGGTTTTGAAGAAACGGGATAAACATCTCTCTCATAGGCTAGTTATGCTCTGGAGGATTCTGAATCTAGTTTTAAGAAGATCTTAGAACAAGAAGTGATTCACCTAAATCCATTTTGCTATGGCATTTTATAGAACACAAATTATGTACACTTAGTAAAGTCCACGTCTGATATATAATTGTAATCAGAAGTTCCTTTCCCTCTTGGTAAAAAATCAATGTTTTACTGATAGCCAATATCTTTTCAATGATGAAATATAGGAAATTCACTTGATGCCTTAATTATTACAAAAGAATCAATGAATAAATTGATAGGGGATAGTAAACTAGCTAGCTAGATTAAAAAAGAGCGAACCTCCTTCGTAGGAGGTTAATTTTCAAATAGAATTACAGTCATATCTAAGGGAAAAATAACATATTGGTAAGAAAAGACCCTTAGGTCTTAAAGCATGATTACTGTATGTGTATGATCAAAGAAACAAAGGAGTTGTTTCTTCTTTCTTTCTTTTATGAATTGATGGCTTGACAGCATACTGAGTAGGATGTACGTGGGCAGAAATCTTTAAGGTTTTTGAGCTGTTCAGCACTTTAAACACTGTGAAAAATCACTAATCACCAAAAATACAGGAACTAAAAGAACTAACCTTGACTAAGGTTTCTAAAAATATCTAAATCAACACACATAGGTTCTATTTAGGATTTCTTTTGTCAAATGTGGGTTGCTTTTATTTCTGCCACAGCCTATGTCACTGTAAAGAAAGGGTCACAAGAGAAAAGGTCAATTCTAAAATTCAGAGAAATGTACACATTTAATAACAGCTCATAGTCAGAGGTGATGGGGTATAGTGGGCCAAGGTGTCAAGAAGCCCTGGGTTCAAGTCTTTCCCAAGATGATATGTAACCCTGGACAAGCCACCTTTCAACACCCTAGACAAATCCTCTGAAAGAATAAATTACAGAGCAGGAGCTGATCTGAATAGGTAGAGCAAGTTTTCCTTACTGAGAACATCATGCATCAATGATATCATTGGTCTCATCCTAAAAAGGACATATTAGCAGTATTTCCATTGAATAACCTATTCTTGTTTCTGTCAATATGATAGGGGCAGAAGAGAACTATTTTGACAAAAGATCTGATGCTAAAGTAGTCAACAATGTAGAATATGGTTGTTTTAAATACTACATATTTTTCAGTTAATCAACAAACATTATCTATACACACACACACACACACGTTAGCATAAGTTCATTTGGAAAGAGGACAGTAGCATCTGTGAGGATCTGTTAAGGCCTTGGGACTTTAAGAGACAGAAGTGAGCAGGAAATTAACTCTATGCACTTGAGGCTGGCTGTATCAAGGCATAGAAACTGTAATTGAAGAATACATGTGAGAAAGAGAAAGGTGCTAAGTTTGGTTACACTAAAGAGTATGTGAAGAGGGGTAATTGTATAATAAGACTAGAAAGGTAAGATTGGGCCAAGTTGAGAAGGGCTTTAAATACTAAATAGAGAAATTTGAATTCAACCCTAGAAGTAACAGTGAATCATTGGAATTTACTGAGATATTGTCAGCCATGGAGACAGTTAAATACTAACAGATTCTGATGCTTGTGCTTATTTTGCCCAAAGACAAGTTAGACACACATAATTAAGTAGGACATTTTCAATAGTTTTGCTACAATATGCCTCAAATAGCCCATAAATAGGATCATTTATAGTACAGAAGAAAAAAAAGTGAAGATCAAAGGAATTCTTTTCTTTTCTTGTATTTCTTTTAATATTCAACACTGTACTCCCTCTATATGATAATATGTATTTATCTACATTTCAAGCTGACACTTTGCATCTATTTCTACAGTAATTGATCTAATTAAGGACTTTTTTATACAACATTCAATATTTCTATACAATGCCACATTTCACTTCCATGTAATGGTGTTGCAAGTGATTATGCTTTTATTTCTATTACTTTTTCTTGCATTTTAAGCTATTTAAAATTCATATTGAAGATGGAGTGTTTGAAAAAGCGACAATGGCTTATACTTTCTCAATGCCTCCACATTTGTTCATTAGTTATTTTGAATATGATGCCAGCTCCTACCATCAATAGACTGCACCACTTGGGCCACCTGATTCAAAGTGGCATATAATGTATGAGAGACTCTACTCAGTTATAATGTTCTTCCATTTGCTCAGAGGCAGAATACCCATAACTCAGACTGGGGAGAGGTGTCAGTGAGTTATGAATGCCTCCTCTGTAAATGAAGGCAACATAATCACCTTCCTTGTACTAGACAGGCATTATGTTTATCCCACAAAGATTCATTTCAGTTAATTTAAGTTGAATCATTAAGCATTACAATTTTGGCAGCTGCCAGAAAGGATGACAAAAAAGCAGCCATCACAATTGTTCAAGGACGTGCTCTGAAGTGTTCTGAGCAGTCAGTGCAATATACCAACCACACAGCGTTATTTTATATGGGTTTCAATAACGGTAAGTTCTTCTTGAATCCAAAATTAGAGGACCAACTTCTGGCTTTTGTATAACCTAAATGTTAATGCCAAGCATAGGTCACATGGAAAGAAGTAATTAAAAAAACAGTATTTCACAGTGAGTGAGTTTTGAAGTATAAGAAATTATAAATAATCAAAAATGGGATATTCTAGAGTAATAGAAAATGGTTCTTGCACAGCCACCAAATAGAAACAAATCTAAATATTCTAGACGAACATTATTTTCAGGCCCACTTTCTGACTTGGCTATGAGGTATTGTTGGGGGGAAACTGATCAAACAGATAACTCTAGGCCAAATGTTTTAATCAGCATAATTAGACTAGACTTGTATAGGGGAACTGAACTATCTATACAAGTCAGAACACCTTAGTTTTGTGACATCAGACAAACCATTAACCCTCTTTTTGGGTCCATTTATATTTCCACCAGTAACCAGCTCCTGGAATAATTAGTGACATGAGATTGTCAGCCACTTTGTTCTGAAGATCAAATGAGATAATATTTGTAAAGGTGCTTAGCAAGCCTTAAAGTTCTATATGAATGTTAGCTATATTATTGTTTTATTATTATTACTTGAAATATATCAATACTTCCTATTGCCTATGCAATAAAGTTTATGGACAGAAAATGGAATAAAATTTAGGGATACAAAATATCCTTTGGCACCACTTTACCTTTCCTGGTCTCACCTCCTACTATTTCTGTCTACATACTCTGTGTTCCAGCAAAAGCGTACCAGTCACCATGTCTAGTATATCCCCATGCTCTCCTTTCTCTGTGCTTTTCTTGCACCACTCTTTATACCTGAAACAATCCCCTCCCCTCAACTGAATGATACAAACCCCCAAAAGTACCTCTTCTGGGAAGCCTTTCCTGATTCTCATAGTTGGTTATAACTTTTCTCCACCTTAGACTTCACTTAGCCCTAAGTTGGTGTATCTCTAATGTTTTAATCAAGATTTATTTTTATACTATTATTGCAGATCAGAACATCCCACTTTTTAGCACAGTGCCATGTAGCACATAGGTGCTTAACCATTTAAAGAGAATGTATGAGTGGGGTTGCATGGATGCTGAGGAGATCATAGATCACTCAAAGTGTGTATGATATGTCTACATAAAAATACACCATAATATGTGTGTATAGACATATATACATATATATAAATATATATACATCATTTATAAGTACTGATTCAGTACTGTAGACCAAATAATAGGAAATATGGCAGAAGCTTAAAAATTTTAAAATGATATTTCTAAACTTGTTTGTTTAGAACTATCTTATATTTCAAACACACATGGTTTTTTTTCCAGATTCTTACTGAATAAATATAACCTTGTTGATCAGATAAAAAAGAGAAACAACTATAGGTCATAAAGTAACTGCAATAAAACACAGATTGCTGGATTTTGAGTATACTGTTTTGATTTCTTCTTTTCCTGAAGAAAGCTAGCAGGCAAAAAAAAAAATCTAGCATGACTTTGTTTTGTTTTCTTAGTTACGAAGACCATACCTTGCAGGTAATGATGCATAAGCATAGCGAACTCAATACAAAGAACAGTTTCTAGACAAAATAAGTCACCTTTTCTCCTATGACTAAGCGCCTTTTAAATAGTAAATCACAGCCAACTACCAGTTTTTTTAAGCACCTAATATATGGTAAACACTGCATTAAGAACTGCAAAGAATAGGTAAAAAATTAAATGATTCCTACTCATTAAAAAAAGATTCTAGGAGAAGAAACATTTCTACAGGGTAAGGGCTTAGAATGATTTTTGTAAGAGTAACATGCGATAAGGCTCAGAGGGGAAATTGCTGGACCTCTGGTTCCTCACTTTCTTCTTCTGACTTTATTTCCTTTTCTAATACAGTTTCCAAAAGGTGACTTCATGTGGCCAAGACTTGCGTAATATACGCATATGTATGCATGTGTGTATATAGGAGCGGTATATTTGTGCTTGTTTAAAACCTTAGAGAAGAGATCCCAAGAGTGAACTGTTCATGTTGTCAAGATATATACACACATACATTCATACATATATAAATACAATATACACATATGTGTGCATGTGTGTGTGTGTGGAAGTGGCACATTTGTGCTTGCTCAAAATCTTAGAGAAGAGATCCCAAGAACGGACTATTATCAGCTTCATGGTTACCTTGTAGACAATGCTAAATTTGGACATCTGCCATTTAGAGGGAGAAGATACTCTCCAGTGTGCTTCTTAGAGAACAAAGAATATCAACAGATTATTCCTCTGCAGACGAAAAACTAAAGCCAGGTCCATGGATCCATGACGTACGTATGTCTCTGGAGGTGGAGAGGAAGGGTGGGGAGGGGAGGAGAGTTTCCAGTACAGGAGGCGAGGAGATCTGGACTTGCATGCTTAGCTTGGGGGAGGCGTGGAATGTAACATAAATGCCATTTGAATGCTTCATGTTTCTATATTTGTTCATGGACTCTTGTGAGACCTTAGAATTTGATGTATTTTCTGTGGTGGTAAAATAAATGTTGCCTCATACTGATATCCATATTACATATTAAATGTCTATGTCTACTACAGGCATCAGGTACAGGATACTCCCTCAGGGAATACTTCAAGGAAGTGTGTTTCCCCCACATTTGGGGAATAGCAAGTACAAATTATATATAAGCTTCATTTTAGCAGTTTCTTTTGAGGTAAAACTTCCAAGGGCAATGAGCCAAAAAGAGAGACTGATCCTTTGCAGCCAAACATCCAAAATCTGACCCAGAAAGTGAAAGTCCAGAGTCTTTTGGAATCACCTATACCATGGGTCACAAAACGAAAGAAGAAAAGAGAGTGGACATGACAACTTTCTTTAAAATTTGAAGAGATGTCATATCTAATAAACCTAATTCCTAATTCTTAAGAGAAATGACTCATTTTGCTTGGCTTCTGAGGGCAGAATTAGGAGTTACCAGGACTTTACAGAGAGGCAGATCTGGCTTGACATAAAAAGCAATTTCCTACCACTTAGAACTAAGCAGAAGTAAAATAGACCACTTCAAGAGGTGGTAGTTTCTTCTCACTAAATATCTTCACATAAAAGCTAAATGATCAGTTCCTGGTGATGGCAAAAGAAAATATTTTTAAAATGGTACTTCAGAGCATTAGGTAATTACTTGTATTTTAAATGTCTATAATACATTTTATGTTATACATATTTTAAATATATTTGGTAATATATTATTTCCATGATAATTTGTAGTAGCCCTGAGGGACATTAAAGAAATAGATGGCATCTCTAATTGGATATGTATATAGTTTTTAAAATGAAGCCTTGTTTTACAAAGCCTAATTCATGTGTGTTTAAGGTATTTTCTCCATCTTTACTTTACAGAGACCTGTGTGTGTGGGTGGTGGGCTGGTGAGACATGATCGGATACAGAGTAAATGTCACTGCAAGGAGGTGTCCTGCAGCTCCTGGAGATGTTCTGTCAGTTTCATTGTTTTTTTTTTCCTTTCTCCCCGCTCTACATCTCAAACTAAGCACTTAAAAATGAAGAAAGAGAAATAAAACATAACAAAACCCCAGCTGTCTATAGGACACATGTTCCTGTCAGTCATCAGTCTCATGATCTATTGCAGCAATAAATCAAAGAAACCACAGTAGATGAGTAATTTATTACAGCAGTCTCTCAGCAGGGGGAGGTTTGCAGGAATGGGAATTCCAGACATGAACCTTTCATCATCAGTTTTATTTATTTTCTCTATTTAACTGTGATATAAGAAGACAGTAAAGGAGGGACTAAAATGTCAGATAAGAATCTCTTCAGATGATCTTGTGAATGAAAGATCTTAAATATCATTTCCATAACCTTTTTTCTTTAATTTTTTCTCAATATTGGAGTTTTAGTAAAATACTTTCAACATATTTGAATTTTATAGGTATGTTTGAATTATACTCATATTATATTTCTCAATAGGGACTACCCTCAGTCAATATTTTCACTAAATGACAGTTTTCCAGAGGACAGTCAATCATCAGCTAATAAGTGATTAGTCTCGTTGTTTACTTCAAGGAATTGATTCAGACCGACTCATCCTTTTAGAATCTAGAAACTAAATAGTTCAGTCTGTTTGTGATAGTAGAAAAGCATTTGGACATATTAAATCTGAAGGAGTCACTGAGTTAGACAAGTATAGCAATTACTACCTAGGGCAAGGGTCTTCACCTGCTTAATCATCAAGCTTGAGTTTGTCCAATGCACATTAGCTGCCACCACTACACTTCTCTTAGGCCATGGGTAGTGAAACCTCAAAAATCAAATTGATCAAGTGGTAGACATTTGCTCCAAAGTAGGGAATTCAAAGTTTGTAGATCTACCAGATCTACTTCAAGACTCATAAGTAGATCCTGATCTAGTCTAAAGGACCCTGTTGTAAAGGATGACACAAAAAAATCATTGACACGATTTCCTAAAGAAGGCATATTGGGAATGACAAACTCCTAAATCCTTCTATATCATCTTAGAATGGATATCTCTACCACTCATGATTCATTTACCTTAAATGAAACAAATCTCGTTTGTTTCCAAGTTCATGCCAATGACAGACGTTATTCAGTTAAGTATTAAGTGTGCTGAATTTAGCAACATTTTGTGGTAGCCTATCATCATTCATAAAGTATAGTCATCAAAAAAGAATTTAGTAACCCCATTCAGTTTCAATGAAAAAAATCCCTGGTTAATCATGAACTTAACAGGTATAATTTTCTACTTAAAGAATCTTCATTTACATCTTAGTGGGGTTTAGGAGAGAGCAAGAGTTGGGCTGGACCCATGATTTTCAGTGATGTAGAACTGCCTGGTGAGTAAATTGGCCAACCAACTTGTTTTTTGGAGGATGGGTTCTTATCTTGGCATCCATAAACTTGCTTAAATTTTTTTATAACTATATCTTAATATAATTGGTTTCCACTTAAAATCCTATGTACTTTATTTTGTGCATTAAAAACATTATTCTGGAGAAGGCTGCAACCTTTGTAGAGGATCTCTAAAGAATATAGACAGGAACAGCAGAAGATAAGAAGGTCTGGATGGGGTGGTATCTATATTTAAGGAAGGAACACACACATTGATTAGATAACAGACCCTTGGAAATAATGAAGGTGAAAAAACACCTGCTTTACAGAGTTGCTGGGGGATGCAAGGCTAAGTGACTTGTTGAGTATTCAACAGCTTCTAAGTGTTAGAGGTAGGCCTTGAATCCTGGCCTTCCTGCCTCCAAGGCCCAGCCTAACTTCTGTTATTCCATGTTGCCTCTTAGTGTATTGATGAGATTTGAGAAGAACTAAGTCACTAAACACAGTGGTTAATAGAACAGTACAGAATTTTAGTGCTAGAAGAGACTTTCTATGATTTTCCCTTGATTTTCAACCTGCACAGCTATTTTAACTAGACACAAAGAGCCTAGAATCTCTTGAGTGTGACTTTATATGGCACCTCCAAAACATGGTCAACTCTATCTGAAAGTTGCTTAGACAATTGTCTTATTGATTTGTGGTGAATTTTGTTTTGTGGTGAATTTTGTGTCCTGCTGAACTCCCAGAGGACAAAATGTAAATACTAATGCTAAGTAAACTTGGCTCCATTAGACAGGCTTGCTTTACTCCTTTGGTAATAAGGCATGACTTTGATCTGATTCCATCAATTTAAATCTGACCAACCATAGTATTAGTTAATTAATTAGTGTCTCTGAACATCTAAACCTGCTTAACAGGTGTTGGAATATAGATCCACTGAGAGCATCATATGCTCTGATATGTCAATGACTATCGTATCATGAGGTACCATAAATGTGTACATACATGCAGATATATATTATACACATACACACAGGCACGTGCACACACACACATACACACACACTTTGGAACCTATTTATGGAAAACAAGTAATGTAAAATGTAAAAAAATGTAAAAATGTAAAAAAAAACCATGAAATTACAAAGAAAAATAACAAGAACTATTAACCCACTTAATATCCTGATGGCTGGCTCTATCTAATAATTATTGAATTTTTTTCTAAGCCCTAAATTTTCTCTTTCTTCTTAGAAGACTATCTTATTATAGGACATCCACCCCGGAAAACAAATACAGAAGAATTCATATGTTTTTTTTTCCCCATTCCACTTACCATTCTAAAGAAATATAGGGCAGCCTAATATGTGTGACTGGGAATTTACTCTGAGCCAGGTTGCCAGAAGAAGGATGCTAGAAGTAATGAAGAGAAGCAATTGTGATTCCTTGGATACTTGGACAGTGGCTCTATTTGGGGAATTTTTGTTCTGGGAATAGCAAATACTTTTAAAAAAAATGATTAACATTCCTGGGGTAACTGGTGGGAGAAAGGCTCTAATCATATTGCTGTTGTCCTGTCACCATTAGTTACTATTTCAATTACCAAGATTTTTCTAAAAAGTGGCAGGTGAGCTATAGAACAGGAATTAAAATTAAAACTACTGAAAAAAAATTCTCCTCTCTCCTCTCCCCTACCACCCCATCTGTCTGTCTGTCTGTCTGTCTGTCTGTCTGTCTCTCTCTCTCTCTCTCTCTCTCTCTCTCTCTCTCTCTCTCTCTCTCCCTGTTCCCCTACCCCAAATAACTATATCAGAAAAGAATTCTCAAAACAATGTGGGCATTCCTCATCAATATAAATATCAAGGTAGGGCCATAACAAAAGTTAATTTGGTGCTATAAAATCAGAAAATCTCACCCAATTATTATATTTTAATCAATAGAAGTCAGATGATAACTCAGTGGACTTAAATTTTACTGAGACTGCACTCTACAATAAAAGAGACTAATAAAAACTGGCTGAGTTAGATGGAAAACATTAAGCACATGAATAAGCTTGTTAAATTTCAGTATTAACAGGTAGAATAAATGAAATAGGAAAAAAAAAGCAACTCTTTCTGAATCCTATTTTAAAAGCCAGTCTACACAAATACACCTTTCCCTCCCACCCCCCACCCCCAACCCTGGTCCCCAATCATTTGACTAGGAATGAAAAAGTGCAAACAAAGAGTATGCCTCTGGAGTTAGTGGAGCACAACACCTGTGGATTTCAGACTCCTACCACTCACTCCCTAAAAACCAACTGCCTAAAACATACCATATTTCCTGATAGGATAGAAAGGCTTGTAGCCCAGTTTCATCATTGAACAGTCTTGGAAAACAGGCAGTCTGCCGACACAGTTATCAGTAGTTTTCAGGGAAATGTGTGCCAAGGTATAATCCTAACGCTCTCCAATATTAGGAGGTATGAGATCTCCTAGGTAACTGACCCATTGATCTAACAGTCTATCTTCATGCCAGAGAAAATTTTTCATCACATATGTGGTGAGTGCACACTATTCTAATCCTGTTTAAAAAAGGATGCAAAAAGGCTGAAAGAATATACCTCTATGCTTTTGGCTTTTTAAAGAGAATGAGGGGCAACAAATAACCCAAAAAGGAAGACAGGAAATAAAAGATTCTGGTACAATAGAAAGAATCCATAAGGAGGGTAAAGAGGCTGAAATGTGGAAAGGTGTGACATGAAAGACGGAGAACGATACAGCGATCTAAACCATGGGAGATCTATAAAGGTATGTCTTCTGGACTTTTTGAGGAAGAAGCAATGGAAATGACAATAAACATAGTCAAAAACCTACGTTCAAATCCCCAGTCTGACAATTATTGGCTATGTAACCTTGGACAAGTCACTTAATTATAATGAGGCTCAGTTTCTTCACTTGTAAAATGGAGATCCAATTATATTACTTAATTTATGACCCTATTATGAGGAAAATATTTTGTTAACATCAATACGTTCTATAAATGTTCATCATTATGACTCTGTGTCCCAGTGATAAGGAGGATCCAAAGTTGCCAGAATATGCAAAGAATATGCAGTTACTGGCTCCCTCCCAGGAAAAACAGACATATGTGCTAGACTACAGAAATGAACTCTCGCAGTACTAACAGCACTCATCAGGATTGGCGCTGTTTTCCTTGAATGCACATTAAGAATACAATCTCTGATGGGGAATTTGCTGGGAGAATCATCAAACCCAACAACTGCACTTTTTCCTAATGACACATGTAGGTGCCAGGAAAAAAAGTGAAAGGCTTTTTTTATAGAGTTAATAGCAAGTAAATGAAAGATTTACAGGTGATAAAGGAACAGCTTTTAAAAAATAAATATTTATCTTTCCGGTTAAAGTTTCAGTCTTTAGAAAGGAAAAGAATGATTTGGGAAGTTAACAGTTGTCTATGTTGCAGAAGCATATTGTGTTGGAAAATAATATTTGGTTTGATGGCTCATAGCTTATAATACTAGAATCATGTATTCTTGGCTGACTCTGGAATCCATATACCTATATGATAGAGTACTTTAAATTGGCACTGAAGTGGGAAGAAGAAAAATAACCAAACAGATCATAAACATAGATATGCTGAAAGACACCTGATATGTTATCAAAATTTAATAGATAAATACTACCCTTAATTCATAGGAGAAAGCAACTAAGATGTAGACAGGGAACAATATATGTGTCTATAGATACATTTTCACCTACACCCAGGGTATGGACAAAGAAGCTAAGCTGAGGTTTTAAATAATGAACTACATAGGACTTCAAAGGAAATAACAAGACCCAATGAAAAGGGACTTATGACAAGATTATGGCACTAAATAATGTTATGTTGTTCAAAATAAGCAGAATTTGTGGGGATGATCCAGGAAGGGCAAAAATAAAGACATCCAACCTGTCTGAAAACCCATGAGTGAAAAGAGTCTATTTGGATGATGATAAAATAAGAAAAAGAAGTAATAGCATTTTCATAACATTACCTACTATATGGTAAGAGGGAGGGAATGGATGATGAATGCCTGCTACACATAACAAAATGGACCTATAGGAGGTATTTAGGAATGAAAGCAAGTTTACCCTAATATCTGTGGATAGACTCATTCCAATGAATGTCTGACAAATTCTCAATTTGTTTGTCAATTTCATCTCTCAGAATGTAGAGTAAACAATATGACCTCTATGCTAGTCTCGGTTCTGACTAACAAGGAAGATGTAGGTGAAGTTTAAAACAATAGGAAAGTTGGGAGAATGTGACCATGACATACTAGAGTTTTTGACATTAGCCCAATGAATGAAATGGTGGGGCTTGTAGTAGACTTGAGATGAACAAGCTTCAAAAAGTTCAGTGAAAAGATGGGTATAATTCTATGTCAAGCAATCCTCAAAGAAAGGATAACTCAGAAAAGACGGGAGGATCTCAAGAAACTGAAAAAGAAATGAAATGCTAACAATATGATCATGACTACTTGTTGTTCCACAGATTGCTAGAGCAAAAATGAATCTTAGAAAAAATTTAATCCAGATTTATCACTTTAAAATAATTACAACAACAACGACAAAAACAACAATAACTAAAGATCCTAGAAAATAAGTGATTTATTGAAGGGTACAAGGAAGAGTTGAGACTCAAACCCAAGCCTAGTTCATTTTCTTTCCCACTAAGGTTTCACAGAGAATGCTATATTTAGGCACAAAAGATGGAAGAAGGGACAAATTATCAAGGGAAAAATACTAAGAAAGATATGATGATTATTTTTGTTTATTTTTAGATCTGCCTAAAGAAAGAATAACCCCAGTGCCTAGGAGAAATGATGAAATGTTATTTTATAGGGTTGTTGTGAAGAAAGCTATATAATAACAATAGCTAAAACTTACATGGCAACTTTGAGGTTTGCAAAATGCTTTGCAAGTATTATTTCGTTTTATCTTCATAACAACCTGGGATTTAGGTGTTCTCCATTTAACTGATAAGGAAACTGAGGCAGACAGAGGTTAAGTGAGATGCCCAAGGTCACAGAGGTGGTAACTCTGTGGCTGGATTTGAACTCAGGTCTTTCTGACTCCAGAAACTAAAATATATGTATTTGTAACTACTACGATTAAAATATTCTTTGGGTCTCTTAGTGTAGAAGCTGCTAGATCTTGGGATGAGAGAGGAATAAGAGAAGAGAAGGCAGGTGAGGGGGAATGAGTGAATCTTGCCCTCATCAGATGTGACCTGAAGAGGGAATGCCATACATACTCAGTTGTGTATCTTACCACACAGGAAAGAAGGAGGAAGAAGAT
>CM053622.1:584077838-584095913 GCA_028646595.1 Phalanger gymnotis
GAGTCTCGTCATCAACACCATCTCGAGAGCCCTTAAACAAATTACAAACAGACAGACCCAATACAATTCATAGTTACCAACATCTAGGTTCAGCCCAGGAGCTCAGAACAAGGGCTAGCAAAGAGTCACACACCACCACTGCTTCAGCAAAGAGCTCCAGAGAGAAGAAGGCCAACCCCTGGTTTTATATCTTTTTCAGGGTCAGGGTGAGTCACACATGCGACTCACCCACTTGACCTAGAATCACCACAAAGAGCTACTTAAATCCACTTGGTCTAAGAGCCTCTGCTGTCCCAGACATGTAAACTAGGCCCTTCCTGGAGTTAGCCCCACCTTGGGCCCCACCTTAGTCGCCAATCCACACCCACATAGGTTTTACACCTAACAGGGGTTTAGGCCTGGGGCTTAGCACTTAGTAAGATTCAATGAAATAAATACCTGAATTACTCAAAGCAAACAAAAGCCAAACTCTTCAAGGGCACTTGTTGAACTAAGTGCTAAGGAGCCCATTTTGCTTACACTACACACTATGGGATATCCTGTTCAAGATATACGACACATACAGAAATAAGAGTCATTCCCCAATTGATAAATGATCAAAGGATATGAGGAAGCTTTCCAGTGAAGAAATCAAAACAATTTATAGTCATAAGAAAAAATGTTCTAAATCATTATTGACTAGAGAAATGCAAATTAAACAATCCTGAGATATCATTTTACACCTATCAGTTTGGCTAAAACAACTGAAGGAAAATGTGACAAATGTTGGAGATGATATGGAAAAATTAAGACACTCACTATTGGTGGAACTGCAAATTGATTAAATCATTTTGGAGAGCAATCTGGAATAGTGCCCAAAGCATTATTAAACTGCCTATATCCTTTGACCCAGCAATGCAACTACTAAGTCTGTATCCCAAGATGATTGGGGAAGAAAAAACCCTATAAACTACCTTTGCAGCAGCAAAGAACTGGAAACTGTGGTGATGCCTGTCAATTGGGGAATGACTGAACAAGTTGTGGTATATGATTGTTGTGGAATACTACTGTGTTCTAAGAAACGATGAGCTCAACGATCTTCAAAACGTGGATAGACTTGCACAAAATAATTAAGAGTTAAATGAGTAGAACCAAGAAAATGTTGTATACAGTAACAACAATATTGTTTTAAGAAGAATGTTGAGGGATTAAGTCTTCTTGACCATTACAAATTCCCAAATTAACTACAAAGGACATATGAAGGCAGACTCTGAGTCCAGAGAAAGAACTAATAGAAGTATTAGAAGTATGTATAGAACAGTTTTACATATATATATATATGTATATATATATATATATAATGTGTACATATATATATATACATACATACATATATTTGTATCTAACAGTAGCCATCTTTAGGAAGGGTGTGGAGGGAAGAAAAAAAGGGAAAAAAAGAAAGTTACCTAATAACTTTATTATATATTTAAAAGAAATAGCAAGGGGTACATAATAGATTTGCAATTCTATGCACAATAATCTTTTTTCTATACTATTGTGTTACTTAAATGCTTGTTTTATTTCTTAAGTTCAGAATAAAATAAATAATTTTTTTTAAGAGATGTCCAATAGAATAGTGAGCCTGGAGGTCAAGAGCTGGATAAACACATCCGAGAATCTTCGGCATAGAGATGATAATTAAATACATAAGAGCTAATGCAATCACCAATCAAACTATACTACTATAGAGAGAGAAGAGAGCCTAAGTCAGAGCCTTGGTGGAATATCTAGTCTTAGTAATCTGGATAGAGAAACAGCAAAGGAGACTATGAAGGAGGAGTCAGAAAGGCAGGAAAAGAAGCAAGAGAGATCAGTTTCACTAAAACCTAGAGAAAGGAGAGCATCAAGAAGAAGAGGGTTATCAATAGAGTCAATGGGTAGAGAAGCCATGAGGGATAAGGACTGGGAAAAGGCCATTAGATTTGGCAACTAAGTGATCATTGGTATCTTTGGAGAGATCATTTTTAGTTGAATGATGACATCAGAAGCCAGACTTCAGAGTTAAGAAAAATTTTAGAAGGAAAGGAGTGGAGACATCATAGATGGTTTCCTCATAAAGTCTGCCCAACAAAGGAAATGAAATATTAAACAATAGCTAGTGGGATGGATGGAGCAAATGGGGACGTTCTGAGGATGGGGAAGACTTTACATGCTTGTAGGCAGTAGGAAAGCAGCCAGTACACAAGAAGAGATTGAAGATTATTGAGAAAGTGGGATGGGGGTGGGGAGAGGGAGAGCAATCTGTTGGAAAAGAGAGGATAATACAGGATCATTTATGTATGAAGAGGGCTTAGTCTCAGCAAGAAGGGCTACACCTTTATGTAAGCCAGAATGAAGGAAGAGATAATGGTGGAAGGCTGCTGAGAGATGCGATATGAGGAGGAGAAGAAAAAGACGTCTCAGGGAATGGGGCCAATTTTTTTCAGTAAAACATGTGTCAAGGTTCTCAGCTGAGAGGGCGGAGGGAAGGGGAGCCATGGGAGGTTTGAGGAAAGATGAAAAGGTTTGGAAAAGGCATGATCATAAGTGAGCTAGTTAATTGATTAGGGAAGTGGAGAAAGATTGCTTTGCCACAGTGAGTGCCTAGTTGAGATTATCTAACACAAAGCTGTAGTAAACCCAGTCACGACAGTGCTATGATTTTCTCCATTTTGTTGCATATGAGGAGGAGCAAAGGCAGCAGATGGTGAGAGTAATTCAAGTCTGAGGTTTGGCAGGACAATATCAGCAACAGAATAATGGTCAATGAACTTGAGAAAAGAGAATGTTGTAGAACTGAAGTAGTTCAACAAGAGGTCAAGATGAGGAAGGGAGTGGAGGGTAGCTAGTGTGCAGCTGATGGCCTGGGAGGATTTAGAGGGCAAAGGCCGGATGAAGAACATGGGTCAGGGTAGTGAGGAAAAGAGAGAAGTAGAATGACAACAGATTATGAACAGATAAGGGAATTTCAGAGTTCATGAATATGAAAATACAACAATTGTGGGGGATGGTAAGATTAAGGGAATGATCTCAATTGTGTGGCTGAAATGGGATAGACAAGTAGATTATGGAAATGAGTAAACCGAGGGACTTGTGGAGAAAGTTATCTCAGAATAATGACTTCAAATGAATAAAATGAAATATACAAAATTACAAATTATATCTAAACATAGTTACATACTACATTGTATACATATTATTTATTGACTTAATGGCTTTATTGTCCAGCCTTACCTGATACTATTTCCTTTCTAAACTCTACATCCCTGGGAAACTACATTATTCTGTGTTTTCTCTTCTTCTCCTGGCCTCTCAAATCTCTACACCTTTATTCATGCCATTCCCTGTGCCTGGAATGGAATACGTAGCCCCACTCCCATTCTCCAATTTATGAAATCCACATTTTTTCCCCTTTGACTACTAATGGAAATATGATTGCCCTCATGAAGTTTTCCTGGGCTCCCAACCATAGGCATACATAAATTGTGTGTATAGGGGAAGAGTATCCCAGTAAACTTTGGAAAACTAAGCTATTTCCATAGGCCCTTTCCCTCCTCCTCAGAGGAAGTAAGGGGAAAGGACTAATGGAAATTCTCTCCCAGGCTGTGCTGTCACACCCAACCTACAGGTCTTTACATACCTCTGCTTCTATTTCAAGTGAAAATAATGTGCACTATTTGAAATTTCTCAGGGCACTTTGAATTGACCACCTCTTTGCATTTATCACATATTTCCATTAAAGTATTGTGTTTTATACATATGGCTAGAGAGATAGATAGATTTCTCTCCTACCACTCCCCTCCATTAGACTGTAGGTTCCCTAAAGATGGCAATCTCACTCTTGCCTAACCTCAATAATATTTGTAAAAAGTATTTAGCCTTTCTGTCATAATAACTTGTAACACAAATATAAAGTATGGCTCTGCACAGTGCCTTCTACAAAAGAGAAATATAATGAATGTTTGGCAAATTGAATTAAAAACAGCTGGAAAATCACTTATATATCTTATAACAGCAAAAAAATGCTGTTATATTTCTAAGATAGGTATTACATTATCTGGACTTTTTTACTAAATGTTCTCTTATGCCTTTTGAAAAATATGTTCTGAATCTTCAGGGTCAATTTTAATTAAGTTCAATTTAACAAATATATACTGACCATTATAGAAAACAATGCATTCCATAAGACTAATGTAGAAATACAAAATAAAGAAGTAAATTAATCTGAAGCCCTATATATCTTTATAAATAGTAAAGGAAAAAGAGAGGGAGGAAAGGAGGGAGGGAGAGCGAGAGCAAGAGCGAGAAAGAGAGAAAGAGAGAGAAACAGAGGAAGAAAGAAAGAAAAAGAAAGAAAGAAAGAAAGAAAGAAAGAAAGAAAGAAAGAAAGAAAGAAAGAAAGAAAGAAAGAAAGAAAGAAAGAAACAGAGAAAGAAAGAAACAGAGAAAGAATGAAAAAGAAAGAATGAAAGAATGAAAAAGAAAGAAAGAAAAAAGGAGAATAATAATGAATTCCTGGAAACAGTTCTTTTATGTCAAGATATGAATATGTTTCTGGTCTGGGGAGATTTCATTTTCTTTACCCAAGTTGCACAAAGTAGAAAGATGAATTTCCAAGTCAGTCAATTTGGATTTCATTAAAATAAAATGTTAGGAGCCAGAGTTGGAGCAGAATTCCCCTTTCTCCAGCATATATGAAAACATGGGCTACTGGGAACTACAAAATCTTGGAATCTCTCTTGGCCCACATTAATATCATTCACATAACCAAACATTCAGAATTTTAAGACAGATATGTCATTCCCCCATTTCCCTTAAAGGCATGAAGCATAAATCATAACTACATTAAATAACTAAAGTAGGGTCAATAAGACAGCCAATAAAAATTCAATACTATGATATTGAATCCTGAAAAAAGACATTTAGAAAGAAAACTACAAAATTAAAGGACAATCAGTTAAAAATCACCTCTAAAGTCCTTGATTGCTTGAAATCTATGATTAATCCCTAACATTCCAGATGTTTTTCAAGTTTCTAAACTACCATGCAATTAAAATATAGCAGTATGAAAAATGACTAAAACTATTTGCATCATTTTTATTTTTTCTTAAAACAAATTGAAACTACTTATGACAAGATCAAATAGCATATAAAATTAAAGTAAAATACAACCATGAGAAGCACAGCAAACAATAAGCTCTTACTAAGCAAAGAGCAATAATGAATCTTTAAATGAAAAAAGTACCACTGAAACAAAGACCAACTTGCAAATCAGTTTAAACTCAGTTTAGAAGGAAATGTCTAAATGAATTTCTGTGTAAATGTGTGGGGTTAAATTGCTGCCTTAGCTTCATTTAGATTCAAATGGCTATGCTCCCCTCAAGTGATGAACTTGTCACAGAATAATGGAAAGAAATGGACAAAGAACATTTTCAAAATAGTTTGTCTACAAAGAAGAATATGTATGGCCAATTGCTTAATAGAGTCCAATTTGTAAAGGTGCAACATATCACTTAGTCTTTAGGTTGTTTACTTTTATATCAGTATCACTGAAGTTCATATATTACATATCAAAATAATGCTATCTGGGATGTAGAGAAGCAAGTTGTAAGTCATTTGGGATCTGGAGGGACCTGTTCATTTTATTACATAAATCAAATTAGTCTCAGGAAAATTCTTACTCTCAGTAATAAATTACAGCATTCAGTTGTGCAGAGGGTATTTGGGTAGGATTACTTTTTATTTTTAAAAATGAAACAAATGAAAGCATCACCAAGAGAATACAGCTACAGCCACATTTAAGTTGCTAAACATTTTCTTCTAAATTTCCTCATTGCTTTTCTAATTAGAAAAAAAAACAAATGTAACTCTTGGGAATTTTGGAAAATGTATAGGGCTGAATTTTTGTTGGTTAGTTATTTTTCAGCACTGTCCAATTCTTCATGACCCCTTTTGGGGTTTTCTTGGCAAAGGTACCGGAGTGGTTTGCCATTTCTTTCTCCAGCTCATTTTACTGATGAGCAAACTGGAGCAAACAGGGTCAAAGCTCGCATAACTAGTAAGTGTCTGAGGCCAGATTTGAACTCAGGAAGGTGAATCTTCCTGACTTCAAGCCTGGCACTCTATCCACTGCATCACCTAGCTTCCCCTATGGTTTAATAACTAATAATTAAAAATTTTAATTCCTAGTCATTGAATGCAAGGTTAAGAAAATGATAAGCAGTTATGAATTTTTTAAATAAAAAAGTTAAGTATTCCTCCAATTAATATGAAAGCAAAACATGTAAAAACATAGATGCAAGAACTCTAATAATGATTGTCGCACTATCAGGTGTGATCGTATAATAAAAACATACTAGCAATAATTATGACAAGGTCTAAAAATAGGATAGCTATATATGGAGAAATGTTTCAAAATATGATGAAGCACATTTACTTCCAGATCAAGTGGTAATCCATGAGACAATTAAATTATTTTATCCTACCTTAGGTATTTAGAATCCCCATAGAAGGGAGTAAGGAAAGCAAAAGGGGAATAAAAAAAGAAATAGTGAAGAAAGATTGAACTTGAGCAGGAAGGTACTGAGAAGGAATTTAAAATGTTTCATACTAGGGCACAATAATGTTACATCAAATGCAACCCTATCTCACACCCCCCAAAAGAGATAAGAATCCTTTCAAATAGCCTTGGGACAATAAAATTTGACATCCAATTTTATGGAGAATTAACAGATATTGCTGATAGAATGGGAGATAGGCTGCCCGTGGGGCATCTAGGTGGTGAAGTGCATAGAGCCCCAGTCCTGGAATCAAGAAGACCTGAATTCAAATACCTCCTCAGACACTTAGTAGCCGTTGGACACTGGGCAAGTCACTTAACCTTGTTTGCCTCAGTTTCCTCATGTGTAAAATGAGTTAGAAAAAGAAATGGTAAACCACTCCTGTCTCTTTGCCAAGAAGATCCCAAACATAGTCACAAAGAGTTGGACATGGCAGAAAAAACTGAACAACAACATGATGCCTACAACTCACACCCTTATTCTAACAAAACCTGAAAGTTCACACGAGACCTAAGTGATCAAGAAAAACAAAGAGAAGCTAGAGTAAATGACATTTTCTACCCCAAACTGAACAAAAAATCAGCTAGAAGCCCATGGGCACTTGTAATTCCTCTTCCCCATCTCCTCCAGTAATCTAGCTCCTGACCAAAGATATCCAGATACAAAAGTAGTCTACAAAGCTCTGTGTCCTGAGGCCACAAGACCAGAGCCAAGTAGGAACTTTGGAATACAAACATAAGAGTCTATAGAAACCAAAAAAAATGTACATTTAGGATTATTGCACGAGGACAAAAACTAAGTGTATACCTTCCTAACCTTAATGTCTTCAAAGGGTATTGAGGGAGTTAAGGAAGGCTGGATATCTAAGAGGTGAGAAATTTCAGAGGGAAAAGGGGATGCAAAAGGAGGAATACATTAGTGGAGAAAGGAGGAAGGAGTAGAACTTGCTATTTTCTCAAACTGGGGTATAGAAAAAGAAACATAAACATGGAAGAAGAGGTCAGAGGAAGGGGGCATTAGATTAACCTCATTCTTATCTTAAACGGACAAAGGAGGCTTAAACATGGCAGGTTAGGCATGGAAACAATAATTAGTGTCTATGTAGTGCTTTCAAGGTCTACAAAGTGAATTACAAACAATATTTGTGAAAAAAGACGATGGTAATTAATATTTAGTGAATACTATATGCCAGACATTTAGCTAATGTTATTATACATTATTTGTTAAGTTATTATTTCATTTGATCCTCACAACAGCCCAATTTACAGATGAGGACACTGAGGCAAACAGAGATTAAGTGATTTATCCAGGGTCAGTCATGCAGATAAGTGTCTGAGTCAGTATTTGAACAATGGTCTTGAAGATCTGACTCCAAGTACAACAATCTTTCCACTGTGCTACCTAGGAATATCAAACTCAATGAGGAAATGGAGAAGGATGGGGGCAGAGGTGTTTTAAGAGGCAAGGTAGCATGAGAGAAGGAATAGTTACAGAAAACAAGCTTCTGGATATAAAGGTGGATTTAAAGGGAGTGGGAGGCAAGGAAGAACTAGAATTAAAGACTGCATCTCAGGGAACTGGGAAATGTTTGGACAAATTATGCTACCTGAATGTAATATGAAGTTGCACCTTTGGAAAAGATGAGATGGTTGATTTCAGAGAAGCTGGGGCGTTGTGTCCATGAATTGTCATGGAGTCAAATGAGTAGAACCAGGTGAACAGTTTATTCAGGGACCACAGAGTAAAGAAAAACAACTCTGAAAGACCTAACTCTGATGACAGCAGTGACCAACTATCTCCAGAAGACCTATAATTAAGCATGTTACCATCCTAGGGAGATAATGGAAACAAAGGCAGAGATATATTTTTGCACAATGCCAATGTGTATATTAAGCCAATATAATCATTTGTACATACACAGAAGAGAACAGAAACAACAGAGAGTGTTAAAATTAACGTACAGAATATACTCCATACTTTTTCTCAAAAAAAAAGCAAGCAATAGAATGGACATTCATGGTTTCATATAGAAATTTCCCTTTGTGTTCTGCTATGTGTATGGCAATCTTTTTTTCTGTATTTTAAGGTCAGGATTTTTTTAAATTAAAATTAATTGTTAAAAGAAAGCCAATGCTATTAGGGATAAGTATAAGACCTATGATTTTATAGATGTCAAGAACTATCAAGATGAAAACTTTCTCTATAAACAAAAGGGGGCACCTTCTCTGTGACTTACAGTCTGAGTAAGTTGCCTTGAGCATTGAAAAGGTGAAATGTCTTGCCCTGGGTCACACATTCAGTGTGTACCAGAGGCAGGCTTTGACAATATGTCTTCCTGGCTCTAAGCCCAATTCTCTATGCAGTAACTCTATATTTATAATCTCTCAAACTTCCACTCATCAATTAAAATATATATCATCATGCACTAGAAAGCCTGGGATAATCTACATCATTATTGCTGAGCACAAGTCCTTCCATGTAACAACAGACAGGAGGTTATCAAAAGGTGCCATCCCCTTTGGAGAGAATTGGCACCACAGGGCACTATTCATCTCCAGTCTCTGTGTATTAAAAAGATGAGCCGCTAATTAAAAATCAGGAAAGAGCAATGCATTCCAACTGTCTAATATGCTGTAGACTCCATTCGTTCTACTTACAATGAATTAAACTCACAAAAATTTATAAAGAACCTAATTATGTACAAGACACAGCACATGTGAGGTGACCCCAACAGTTCTTCCATTGAAGAATCAAACTTTATTTTTCCCCTCCATCAGGGACACTAGTCAAAAAGAAGATAAATGAAGTCTGGATGTAGTCACTGTGAAGTATGGGATATGTTCTCCCTGTTATGCCTAGGGGTAGACTTTGTTAATGTCTCTTTGTTTCAAAGGACAAGATGAAGCTTTATTTCTACTTCTTCCTCTTGGAAAGAACATGCAAATTTAGCTCTGCGCTTCATACAGAAACAAAATAAATCACCACCACATTCGACTGCATAATATTTTGATCTCAAAAAAATTTATCTTTTAAAATAGCAGGTCACTTAAAAAAGCAGAGCGGGGTGGGGGGGAGGACCTATTTGTACAAAAATGTTTATAGCAGCTCTTTTTGTGATGGCAAAGAACTAGAAGTTGAAGGGATGCCCATAGATTGGGGATTGGCTAAACAAACTGTGGTATATGATTGTAATGGAATATTATTGTGCTATAAGAAAAGATAAGCAGAGTGATTTCAGAAAAACCTGGAAATACTTACATGAACTAATGCAAAGTGAAGTGAACAGAACTAAGAGAACGTTATACACAGTAACAACAATATTGTTCGTTGAAGAATAGTGAATGCGTTAGCTATTCTCAGCAATACAATGATCCAAGAAAATCCCAAGGGATTAATGATGAAGCACACAATCTGACCCCAGAGAAAGAACTGATATTGTTTGAATACAAAGTGAAGCATGCTAATTTTCACTTTTTTTTCTTTCATTCTTTTTCTTTTATTCAACTCTTTCTGTACAAAATGACTAATATGGAAATTTTTTACGTGATTGCATATGTATAACCTCTATCTGACTGTTTACCGTTTAAGGGAGAGAGTGATGAGAGGAAGTCAGAGGGATAGAATTTGGAATGGAAAACTTAAAAAAAACCACCAAATGATAAAAAAAAAATTAACATGTAATTTGGGGAAAAATAAAGTATATTAAATGAGTGAGCAGGTACTGAGTTCTATTATAAGGACTTTCTGAAAGACTATATTTTAATAATTTGTCTATAGACCCATAAGAGAAAAAAAATTGGCTCTGCAGGATAAATATTATAATTAAATTATAAAAGCATAAATGGATCATTGTAAGCTACATATATATATACATATATACGATTATTGAAATTTGTAGGCTCATTTTCCCCACATTTGTAGATAAACTATTCTATTTCATTTCTTTAAAAAAAACCTCTTTAGTTAAATTATATTTATCATTCATTAAGCATTTTTTTCAATAAAAACATTCATACTATGGTAACACTTTCCATTTCAAAAAATCAAAGCAAAATAGTTCCACTTGTTTGAATATCATACACTCCTTTCTTAAGAAGAGAAGCATAAATATCAAAATATACCATTCCATAATCCATATTTAATAAAAAAAATTTAACTCACATATCTCTTGGATCCATCATATTCACACCTTTCGATTTTGCCGAGGCTACCATCAGAGAAGTACAGTTTTTCTGCACTGTGATCAATGGTGAGTCCATTAGGAGTAAGGATGTCTGTGCTGACAACAACTTGGCCATTCTTTCCAGTGAGGGTAGATCGCATTATACTTGGGTTCTGCTCATTCCAGTTGGTCCAAAACATTAAACTATATTTTAATTAGAAAAATATACACATTTTTGTTTTACTTATAGAAGAAACATAAAACCAAACTGTTTTTAAGAGAATTAAAGTGATATATCCTCACTCTACGTAATTCTGCTACAAATTTTAAGCAATACTTAAAGAAACATTTCCTAGAGTTTTAAAATGAATGCTGGAAATATTTCTGAGAAATATTAGGTTGTGCCTTCCTCCAAATAAGAATTTAGTTGAATGAGTCTCCATGATGTAAAACGGGACTTCATATTTACCAGTGGGAAAACTATAATATTAAGTTCCCTCTGAAATAAGTACATTAAAACAAAACCAAAACAAAACAAAAAACAATTCCCCTATGACTTAATATTACTCTATTTAGTAGAGCTTGAACAAATACTGCCTTTACCTGTATAATGCTGCATACATTTATTTTAGTCCATTTGTGGAGCTCCTATTTCAGACTCCTGAAAGTTCTATCCTACATCTAGGCCCTTTCAGGTTCTTTTTAATCATAGGGCTTCAATCAGTCCAAATCCTATAGGGACTCGGGGTCCTTCTATGTACCATGTATTCTGACTTATGACTATATACTATCCATTAATACAATATCTTACTTCCTTATTTCTTTTCTCTTCTGTATATTGGTCATTGGGCCATTTTTTTGCATCTCCATACTTCAACTTTGTTTTTTAAATTGAGTGCAATGGAAAATTAACTTAAAACTTCTTCCAATCCCAAATGTTTTCAATTGTATCAAATATTAAAAATCTGTTATCAGTAGCTTCTGCTCAATATTTTAATAACGGAGCGCATCCTGCCCAACAATAGCATCAAGAAAAAAATGCCATATGTGATACCCTAGATATGGCAGGATTACACACAGCATTCTTATGTGAAAGCATTTAAGGACACTGTGGGATTATAGTCTTCTGTATAATTAGAGTACATGAAGCTTTATGGCATTATTGGGTAGGATGTAAATCCACACAAAATCAGTTTCTCCTTGTTAATTAAACAGATTCCCACCTACTGAGTACAACATCTGGGCTATCTATTCACTTTGTTAAAAAAAATTGATAGCAATTTCAACAATGTGAATCTGGGAGACAAATATTCATGTATAGGTATATAAAACGAGCGAATTTTAAAAGAATTCATGTGCTATTAACCATCGATGTTTAAGAAACATCTCATTCACTCCAAAATGATAAAACAAGAATCATGCAGAAATGTCTATAGCAGAGGATTTTGTAGATGAACATTTTAAAAGCTTAAAACATACTTTACAAGTCATAAATGTAGCCTGAAACATTGCAATGGAGACTAATTTAGCATGTGTAATGTTTTCCTACCTTGTGTCACTCATGATTACATCTCTAATTACCTGTAATTTAATGAATATCCCATATTTTCAACATTCTTGATGTAAATAAGGGAAAATGTCTTTTCTTAAACTACAAACTTTTAAAATGATTTCCCAAACAAAGCCTTTAGTTCATATCTTATTCCATATTATGACATTCACTATGAATCAGGTCGATAACTTTACCATCACATTTGGTGACTCACTTACTTTAGAGATGCCTCAATTCCAGACAGAAGTTCCACTAGTCACCACCCTCCTTTCTCTTTGTGATTCTCCTAAAGCTCAATTCACCATCCTCATAATTTTCTAAACCAAAATGTAAGCTCCTTGAGAACACAGACTGTCATTGCTTTAGCATTTCTATTCCTAGCAGTTAGCACAGTGTTTGGCACATTATATTTAATATATGCTCTTTCGTTGACTTACATGTTTTTGCCCGAGACTTATAAAGTATTGATAGTGAAATTAAGCATCTGCCAAACTGTTAGATAATATTCACTTTTATAAATTAAAAAAAATAAAAAAATAAATTAAAAAACAAAAATAAATAAAAATTTAAAAATAAAATTAAAAAAAAGATAATATTCGCTTTTGCTCTGGCATCTCAGAAGCTTCATGAAATCTCAGTTCTATCCATGGTTCAGTGAATATACCTTAGGAAGTTAATGAGTCAACTAACATTTATTAAACACATATCATGTACCAGATACTGTGCTAAGTGCTGGAGATAAAAAGAAAATGCAAAAGAAAATCACTGCTTTCAAAGAGCTTACAGTCCAGTAGAGGAGAAGATATGCAAACAACTTTGTACAAAGAAAATATATGCAAGATATATCAGAGATAATCAATAGAGCAAAGGCAGTAGCATTAAAGGGGATTACAGAAGGTGAGATTTTATCTGAGACCAGGAGGATATGACAGAAATCAGGTGGTGGAGATGAGGAAGAGAATTCTAGGCATAGGGAATTGCAGGCCAGTGAAAATGCTCAGTCAGAAGATAGAGTGTCTTGCACAAGGAGCAAGTCAAACAAAGGATTTTATATTTGATCCTAGAGGCAATAAGGAGCCACTGAAGTGGATTCAAGGCAGGGAGGGGGCAATGGGTGGGTGTTACACGGTCAAACTTGGTCTTTAGGAAAATCAATCTGAGAGATGAGTGAAGGATGATAGTCAAACCCCAAATCTCTCTGAGTATTATTTTCCTACTCTCCGTGGCAACATGGCATGGTAGATAGAGTCCTAAATTAAAAATCAAGAGACCTAGTTTCTAGTCCAATTTTATGAATAAGTGGATGACCTAGGATAGTTCACTTAAATTCAATGAGTCTCTTAATATCCTGACTTGAAAAATCAGGAGGCTGGAAATGTCCCTTCACTGTCTCCCTGGTCTCAAATTCTAAATTAATTTCAAAATCCTCCATACGGAGGATACACATAATTGGATTGAACTGCTATATTAATTATTTGCTTATAATTTTTCCATTTCCTCATCAGCTATTCATTCTGAAATATGTCCTCACAACTATAGTTCATATGATAATATCTCTAGAGCAGGAAGTTCAGAGGCCATCCAGTATTAACCCTTCATTTTATTGATTAAGGAAACTGATTAAGGAAATCGAGGGAGGATAAGAAATGTGTCCAACATTACACAGTGCAGAGAATAGATTTGAACCCAGACCCTCTCACTCCAAAGCCCTTGTCACTATCTCCTTGAAAATGAGATACGAGAATATTCTGTTTTCATACTGTTTTCTTGCTTTCTACTACTATAAAACCATACCATGCTGTTTGAAGGTGAAATTCCCCTATTTCATCCACCACCCATCTATTAAGGTCCTTCTAAATGAAAAATACATAGCTCCCAAAAAAAACCCCAACAACCAGAGTTCCCACTCTCGAATTGCTTACCTATTCCCTGAGGGAATGTAGCATAATAAACAGAAATATCTATACATAACAATTAGAGGAGCAAGTGAGAAGTGACAATGACAGGAATCAGAAAAAAAAAAAAAACTTCCACAAGGTAGGGGAACATGAGTAGAACCACATGCTCTGATATCTCTTTTGTTCACTGTGCTTCTCACCAGTATTTTATCTCTCTATGCAGGAGCTTAATTGGACAATACAACTTTACATGAAACATTAACAAGTAGTTTTTGTAATCATTCATGTCTGAAATGTTCTAATCTAACATATCAGATCTCAGCTCTGATGCTTACTCCCTGTGTGGCATTGGGCAAGTCATTTAACCTTATTAGGCTTCTGGTTCCTCACCTGTAAAATAAGAGGCTTGTAAAATAAAATGGCCTCTAAGGTTTCTTGTAGTATGTGGTCCATAAACCTATTTTCTTTAAGTATGAACAGCCTAACATAGGTCTGAAAAGTTACTCACTTGTATCTTTGGACACCCTTTTTTGGTGTTTCAAGTTAAATCAGCTATGAATATGAACAAAAATGAGACCACAAATTTTAAAAAATAGTTCCATACTTTTGACATTCATCCAATGCTAATACATGTGGATGGTCATCTTCTGACATCGTGATGACAGCTTCTCTGTTAAAAGCTCCTGGTCGATTCTGGTCAACTGTATGTCTTGTGATGGATGATGCAGTAGAACTGGTCCAGTAGAGGGTATCCCAAGCTCTATGATAGGCAAGTCCTTCAACAGAGCCAACATCTGTCAAAGAAAGGAGGGAATTTACTTTTTGACTTGCAAAGAACTAGACTTCTGGAATAGAGAAACAAGTATGACAAGTGCATATGTCAATATATAAATTCTTAGTTATTTTGAGTATTTCACAACTTAAAAGAATATAAAATTATAATTATTGGGAAGCCTAATACAAATAACATTGGCAGCTGGTTTTGCATTACAGAGCACAGCTGTGAACTGTAACATATGCCATGAAGATATTTTCTGCAGAATTGTGTAAATGAAGAAAAGCAAAAATTTGCTTTCAAAAAGTTCAATGACAAGAGAGCCTTTTGTTTTTGGAAGCTAGCTGCTTTCTTTTTTTTAATTAAATAATGAGTTCTTAAAAATTTTCAGTGTTCACAAAGTTAGGGATGTCTTTGACTCATGACAATGACTTTCTTCAGCTACACAATTTGAATGAGTTTTTCCCCTTGACATTATACCTAGAAATGTGAAAGAGAAAAGCAAACAAATTCCCAAGCCTTCAATAAACATTGGTTGACTATTTAATAAGTTCCTAGAGTAAGTGCTTTCATTCTATATGAGTAATGTGATATAAAAACAAAAGCAAATGAAATTAATTGCCATCAAAGGCATACCTTTAATGCTGTCAGGAAAAAGATAAATTGCAGTCTACAGATTGCAATAAATAAAAGTGACAATATGAAGAACAAAAGTGATTATTTTTTACGATTGTACACTCAAGCTTGAGGGAAACAGACTGTAGCTGTTGCCTTAGTTTGGGGCCTTATTTAGTATAGAATATGAGGACAGTAGAGAAAAATTTTAATGTATCTACAGATTTCTTTTCCTTCACTGCTAAACCTATTCTCTTCAGTTATTTAGTCCAATGAACATAAGAAATTTTTTTTTCCTACTTTCTCTTTAATTTCTCCTGAGCCTCCCTATGGCAGGCAGGTTACAAGGAAGTGTAAACTTTATCAGGTCCTACAAAGACAGTAATACTTTTAGTATTAGGTCCATTGATTGGACTATACATCTGACATTTGAGGGTACAGAAAGTCATCACAAGGTTGGCTATAAGGTGGTGAACTTTTATGGTCCTACCAACCATTTACCAAATGTTAGAAAAACTACCATGTAAAATGGTGAGAGGTGCAATTCCATCAATACCAACACAGATTTTCAGAGTAGTGAAGTTGCTAGCCCACTGAATTTAAAAAAAGAAACAAACAACTTCTATTTGTAGTTGTATCAAAGAATGATGAGGTTAAAAATAGCACTTATATCTCTGACTTTCTATCAAGAGTCTCAACTAAAATGAGTTAATCAAAATTTCAGAAAGAGAGGTAAAGAAAGAAAACTTCTGTTTTCAAGCAATTGGCAGAGTTTAGAATTCAACAACAATAGGTACAAAAAAAAATACAAATTTTTTGAGCCAGACATTTTTTCCAGCATTAAAATGTTTCCTTTATCCCTCTCTCCTCTCATTCCCTTGCTCTTCTCCCTCCTTAATTCCTTACTTCCATCTTTCCTTCCTTCCTTCCATTCCTTCTGTACCTTCCTTTCCTTCCTTCCTTTTCCTCTTTTCTCCTTTCCTTTCTTCTCTCCTTCTTTCTTTTCTCCTTCCTTCCATTTTTTTCCTTCCTTCTCTCCTCTCTCCCTTTCTTCTTCCTAATACATATAGCTATTTTCAACACAGGAATTAGTTTACTTACGTGGCTTAAGCTAAATATATAGGAAGAGAAGGAAGGGGAAACAGGGAGGCAACAAGTATTTATTAGCACTTACTATGTGCTAGGTATTGTGCTAAATCTTTTACAAATATGAACTCATTTGAACTCCTATCAACCATTTGAGGTAGGTGCTATTATTATCCCCATTGAGAAAACTGAGGCAGAGAGGGGTTAATAGATTTTCCCGGGTCACACGGTTAGTAGGTATCTGAAGCCAAATTTGACTTCAGGTCTTCCTGACTCTAGGCCCAGTATTCTATCCAATGATGCATCTAGCAGCTGACCAAGGTCCATTAATCAAACCTTTTTGTTAAAAGTATGCTTGTTGGGGACAGAGCCAAGATGGCAGCTGGAAAGCAGAGACTAGTGTGAGCTCCCTGCCAAGTCCCTCCAAAAACCTATAAAAAATGGCTCTGAACCAATTCTAGAACTGCAGAGCCCACAAAATAGCGGAGGGAAGCAGGGCTCCAGCCCAGGACAGCCTGGATGGTCTCTGGGTAGGGTCTATGCCACACAGAGCAGAGCCCAGCTTGGGTGGCACGGACCAACTACACCAGGAGCCGGGCAGAGGGTGCCCTGGCGCCCTGAATCAGTGAGCTGTGGCAGTTGCCAGACTTCTCAACCCACAAACACCAAAGACAACAGAGAAGGTTAGTGGGAGAAGCTACTGGGGACAGGGAGTTTGCTGTTTGGCCACCGCCCCAGGGGCAGCAGAGGTGGGGCAGCTACAGAACTACAACTGTAGTTGCTTCTGGCTCCAGGCCCACCTGGTGGGAGGAATTAAGTGGCTGATCAGGGCAAGAATGAAGAGCCTGCTGAAGAACTAAGTCCAGTCCAAGTTGGGGGTTCTTGAGGAAGGAGGAATGCTGGTGTGGCAGAGCTGGCACATCCCCCCAAGTTTAGAACATAGAACTCTGTACTGTACAAGCAGTCACACCCTGCTGAAAAACTCAAGGGTCAAGTAGGTTGTCTGGGAACATGGCCAGGCAGTGAAAACATACCCAGATTCAATCTCAGACTCTGGAATCTTTCTTTGGTGACAAAGAAGACCAAAACATATAGCCAGAAGAAATCAACAAAGTCAAAGAGCCTACAACAAAAGCCTCCAAGAAAAACACGAACTGGTCTCAGGCCATGGAAGAGCTCAAAAAGGATTTGGAAAAGAAAGTTAGAGAAGTAGAGGAAAAATTGGGAAGAGAAATGAGAAGGATGAGAGAAAACCATGAAAAACAAGTCAATGACTTGGACACCCAAAAAAATACTGAAAAATATACTGAAGAAAACAACACTTTAAAAAATAGACTAACTCAAATGGCAAAAGAACTCCAAAAAGCCAATGAGGAGAAGAATGCCTCGAAAGGCAGAATTAGCCAAAT
>CM053622.1:584096413-584180933 GCA_028646595.1 Phalanger gymnotis
CATAATGATAAGCATGTGGCCCATGTTGAATTGCTTGACTTCTTAGGGAGGGAGGGTGAGTGGGAAGGGAAGAGGGGAAAAAAATGGAACTCAAAGTTTTAAAAACAGATGTTCAAAAACAACAAAAAAAAGTTTTTTGCATGCAACTAGAAAATAAGATACACAGGCAATGGGGCATAGAAATTTATCTTGCCCTGCAAGAAAGGAAGGGAAAAGGGGATGGGAGGGGAGTGGGGTGACAGATGGGAGGGCAGACTGGGGAACAGGGCAACCAGAATATACACCATCTTGGAGTTGGGGGGGGGAGGAAATGGGGAGAAAATTTGTAATTCAAACTCCTGTGAAAATCAATGCTGAAAACTAACTATATTAAATAAACAAATAAATAAAATTTTTTTAAAAAGGGGATTATTTTGCCCAATTGTATGCCCATAAATTTGACAACCTTAGGGATATAGATAAATATCCACAAAAACATAAATTGCCTAGGTTAACAGAAGAGGAAGTAAAATTTCTCAGTAACCCCATCTCAGAAAATGAAATTGAGCAAGCCATCAATAAACTACCTAGGAAAAAATCTCCAAGGCCAGATGGTTTTACGTGTGAATATTATCAAAAATTTAAAGAACAATTAATTCCTATACTTTATAGACTATTTGGGAAAATAGGTGGAGTCCTACCAAAATCTTTTTATGATACAAATATGGTACTAATACCCAAACCAGGAAGAGTCAAAACAGAGAAAGAAAATTATAGACCAATTTCCCTAATGAATATTGATGCAAAAATTTTAAATGAAATATTAGCAAAAAGCTTGCAGCAACTTATCATGAGAATAATATACTATGACCAGGTAGAATTTATTGCAGGAATGCAAGACTGGTTCAATATTAGGAAAACTATCAGCATACTGGATCATATCAACAACAAAACTAGCAGAAACCATACGGTCATCTCAATAGAAGCAGAAAAAGCCTTTGACAAAATATAACATCTATTCCTATTAAAAACACTAGAAAGCATAGGAATAAATGTAGCCTTCCTCAAAATTATAAATAGTGTCTACCTAAAACCATCAGCAAGCATTATTTGTAATGGAGATAAGCTACATGCATTCTTAATAAGATCAGGGGTGAAACAAGAACGTCCATTATCACCCCTAGTATTCAATTTGGTACTAGAAACATTAGCTGTAGCAATAAGATAAGAAAAAGAAATTGATGGAATTAGAACAGGCAAAGAAGAAACTAAATTTTCACTTTTTGCAGATGATATGATGATTTACTTAGAGAATCCTAGAGAATCAAGTAAAAACTACTTGAAATAATAAACAGCTTTAGCAAAGTTGCAGGATATAAAATAAACCCACATAAATCCTTGGCATTCCTATACATTACTAACAAAGCCCAATTGCAAGAGATAGAAACAGAAATTCCATTCAAAATCACCGTAGACACTATAAAATATTTGGGAGTCTATCTGCCAAGAAAAAGCCAGGGCTTATATGAACATAATCATGAAACACTTTTCACGCAAATAAAATCAGATCTAAATAAATGGGAAAATATCAGTTGCTCATGGTTGGGACAAGTTAATATGATAAAAATGACAATTTTACCAAAATTAATCTATCTATTCAGTGCCATACCAGTCGAACTACCAAAAATTATTTTACAGAGCTGGATAAAATAATAACAAAATTCATCTGGAAGAACAAGAGGTCTAAAATATCTAGGGAATTAATGAAAAGAAATGCTAGAGTAGGTGGCCTAGCCATACCAGATATTAAACTGTACTATAAAGCAGCAGTCATTGAAACTACCTGGTACTGGCTAAGAAACAGAGTTGTGGATCAGTGGAATAGGATAGGTACACAAGACACAGTAGTCAGTGACTCTAGCAATTCACTCTTTGATAAACCCAAAGAATCCGGCTTCTGGACTAAGAATTCACTATTTCACAAAAAATGCTGGGAAAATTGGAAAATGGTAGGGCAGAAACTGGCATAGACCAGTATCTTACACCATATACCAAAATAAAGTCAAAATGGGCTCATGATTTAGGAATAAAGGCTGATACTATAAGCAATTTGGGAGAGCAAGGAATAGTTTACCTATCAGATTTGTGGAAAAGAAAAGAATTCATGACACAACAAGAGATAGAGAAAATTATAAAATGCAAAATAGATAATTTTGATTATGTTAAATTGAAATGTTTTTGAATAAAAAAGCCAATGCAACAAAGATTAGGAGGGAAGCAGAAAATTGGGAGAAAATCTTTACCACTAGTATCTCTGATAAAGGCCTCATCTCTAAAATATACAGGGACCTGAGCCAAATTTATAGGAATACAAGTCATTTCCCAACTGAGAAATGGTCAAAGGATATGAACAGGCAGTTTTCAGAGGAAGAAATTAAAGATATCTATGGGCATATGAAAAAATGCTCTAAATCACTACTGATTAGAGAAATGCAAATCAAAACAACTCTTAGGTACCACATCTCTCATGTCAGATTGGCTAAAATGACAAAACAGGAAAATGATAAATGCTGGAAAGGATGTGGGAAAATTGGAACATTGTTACACTGCTGGTGGAGTTGCAAACTGATCCAGCCATTCTGGAGAGCAATTTGGAACTATGCCTAAAGGGCTATAAAAATGTTCATACCCTTTGACCCAGCAATACCACTTCGAGGATTGTATTCCAAAGAGATCACACAAGTGGGGAAAAGACTCATATGTAAAAAAATATTTATGGTGGCTCTTTTTGTAGTAGCAAAGAATTGGAAATCAAGGGATGGCCATCAATTGGGGAATGGCAGAACAAGTTATGGTATATGAATGGAATGGAATGCTATTGTGCTATAAGAAATGGATTTCATAATA
The DNA here is from genome assembly GCA_028646595.1 of Phalanger gymnotis. Taxonomy (NCBI): domain Eukaryota; kingdom Metazoa; phylum Chordata; class Mammalia; order Diprotodontia; family Phalangeridae; genus Phalanger; species Phalanger gymnotis. The sequence goes on from CM053622.1 coordinate 584,099,300, forward strand.
ACGTGGAAAAACCTACAAGATATAATGCTGAGACAGTGGAGCAGAACCAGGAGAACATTATACACAACCACAGATATATGGATTCTGTGATGACTAACCCTGATAGACTTTGATCTTCTCAGCAATACAAGGTGCAAAGACAACTCCAAAGGACTCATGATGGAGAGGGCTATCTATATCCAGAGAAAGAACTATGGAGTATGAATGCAGATTGAAGCACACTTTATGCTCACCTTTTTTTTTCCCTTTGTTTTTTTTTTCTCTTTTGTTTTTGTTTTTGTGGGGTTTTTTTTTGGTTCTGTTTCTTCTTTCTCATGATTCATTTCATTGGTCATAATTCTTCTTTGCAATTTGACAACTGTGTAAATAAGTTCAATGTGAAGTTATATATAGAAGATATATCAGATTCCATGCCATCTTGGGGAGGGAGGAGGTGAGGTGGAGGAAAAATCAAGAACTCAAAATTATGTAGAACCGAGTGTTGTAAACTAAAATAAAAATCTCAGAAATGATAAAAAAAAAAGAATAGATGTGCGTGTGTGTGTGTGTGTGTGTGTGTGTGTGTGTGTGTTACATAAAATAATGTTTGGGGAAGAGCTTCTTAGAAATCTCATGCTCACAATGAAAAGAGACATAATAGTTTACACATACAATCTTTTATATTATCATAAAAACACTTTAAACACTGACACCATCCATTTAAGTGGTCTATTTTTCAATCTGAAACTGTTACCAGCACTATTTAAAAAAAAAAAAAAACTTTACCAAGAAGAAATTATTGTAACAACAATGTTGCTAGCAGCTGCTGTGGGGGCATAAGACCAGCAAGACCAGCACACAGGAAGGCTGATAGCACAGGTTCTTGATCTTTGAGCTTTTTGAAGGAAAGCAACTTTAAGGGGTTAACGATCTTACTTTAAACATATATGTGCCATTCACTTAGTTCAGGGGGAAAAGTCAGCACCCTGAACTACAAACAAATCAACAGACAGGCTTTGTCTGTTGAAGACATCACATACATAATTGCCAAAAAGAGAAGCACTGACATCTGGGTTTTCAAAGCCGGTGGGCTCTTAACAACGGCTACCCAGAGTCTTGTCTGATCAAATCACAGGCCTCTCTTCCAGTGAGTGAGAGCCCCAAAACAGAACACCAACGTCAGATCTTATATACTCTTCTCAACCATGTGACTCAAGCCCATGTGACCTAAATACTTCCTCAGGGTCAAAGGGCTTCACAACCATGTGACTCAAACTCACGTGAACTAGATCTTCCCTTGACTAAGCAGGTCATCAAAGACTCCCTACTCAAAGATTCCTTAGTGCTGAGAAGCACTTCCAAAACAAAGACAACAAAAAGTTCACTTTGCTTGCCATTACATTTGAAAGGCAAGACTCATCAAAGGTACTCGATTACCTCAGCATTCCAATAGAGAAACCAGTAAAAGATTCCCATCTTAATCACCCTAACAGATGTGTTTCTAAAATTCACATCCATTCATGGAATCGTTATCTCCAGGATTGATGCAAACAATGTAACCTTTAAAATCCCATATTTTATAGCCTCTAAAATGTAATTTAGGGTTGCTTTTAAGTAAATCTGTAGGATTTTAAAGAGTAACTTTTCTTTTTTACATATATGTCCCCAATTTGATTTAATCCTCAACATCAGAGCCAAACTTTACATTTCAGGCAATTGCTTTGATAATACCATCTTGCTTTATAAGCATTTAAAAGAGTCTCTTTTTTTACTGTGACTAAAGAACAATATACTGTCATCATGTAGTTCACATCTTTCCCTTATTCTGCGCACCCTATATTTCTTTCCTTTCTCCTATTATTCCTTCTTCCATTCTTTAAGGGGAAAAATGTTGTACCTAAAACTCATGAAACCCCATTTCCCAAATAAGCTAGAAAAAAAAGTCTGCCTCCTTTTATTCTAGTCCTATTTCTTAGAAGTAAGACATTTAAGGTAATAAAACTTCAGAGTTGAAAGGGAACTTAGAACCTATTTTAGATAGCCTGATCTTTGCGTAACATTTGATCCTTACATGAGCATGACGGCAGATAATATAAAATTGGAAAGAATATGGTAAACCCTGAGTGAAAGAGTAATGATCCAAAATATCTTAACAGACCAGAGCACTAGGTCGAATCTAATGCCATGAAATGTATTAGGAATAAGCATAAAAGCTTACAATTGTGTACAAAAATCAATATTACAACTATAAACTGAGGGAGAAATGGTTATAAAGCAGTTGTTATAGAAAAAAAAATCTTCAGGCTTTAGCGGACTGCAAGTTTAACACAAATTAGCTGTGTGATGCAACAGTCAAAGACACTAATGTCATCTTGCATTGCACTGATAGGCAATCACCATTTCCAGTAATAGGGGGGTGACAGTACTCAGCACTAATAAAAACATCATTTGAAGTTTCATGTTCACTTCTGGGCCATTTGGTTCAAAAAATGTCCTGAGAAGGCCAACTGAGAAGGTGAAGGTTCTTGAGTCTATGTCACATGAGTCCTAGTTGAAGGAATTAGTCATGCTTAGGTCAGGGGGGAAAAAAGTCTCAGGTAAAATATAACAGTTCTTTTCAGATATTTGGAGAGATCAGACTTGTTCCATTTAGTTTCCGAGGGCAGAAGCAGGAACAATGAGATGGAAGTTACAAAGAGGCAAATTTCAGTTGATGCCCAACAACAAAAAGGACTTTGTAGAAAGGCAGTGGTTCCCCCCACTCACCCCAATGAGGTCTTTAAGAAGAAACTGGATGAACTTTAATGAGCTACTATATAGATAGAAGAGATTGCTTTCCTATACAGGTTGGACATGACTGCTGTTGTCATGCCTTCTAAATCTCAAATTCTGTGATTCTGTGCTTCTCTTAATGAAAACTCAAATTGTGTTAACTTTATTCACTGTCCTTTCACACAGTCAATTCATATTAAGCTTGCAAATCTACTGAAATCCCCAGATCATTTTCAGATGAACTACTATTTAGCCATGCTTCTCCTATCTTGTACATAAGCAATATCTCCTTAATTATACCCCATAAAATGTGCTGAATCCTTTGCTTACATAGCATCTATTTATTCATGTACTTGGTCAATGCATATTCAGTAGTTTGGATGCTCTTCTCGTGTAGGTGGGTACTGTTTGTGTGACATCATAACTTCCCAGGGCCCAGAGAGGTTTGTTTAATACATTTTCTAGGGCCTTTAACAACTGTCCATAGAAATACACTAATTATCGTTGATGATGACAGTAACAACAATGGTGGTGGTGGTAATAAAACACATTCACAAAGTATATTCCCCACCTCCCCCAACAACATAAAGAGAGCTCCTGAAGGTCAGAGACTGTTTTATTTAAGTCTTTGTGTCTTCAGTCCTACCACAAGTTCTGGAACACAGCAGGTGGTTAACAAATGCTTATTGATTGATCAATTACCTTATTCAACAAAAGAAAATGAATGGAAGAATTGTAATGCACACAGGCATCTTAATAGCAAAAATAGTTATCAATTTTACTAGAAAATATAATTAAATTAATGTTATACTACTTTCTCATTTTGAGGTTATTTACTTAGAAATCTGAGAACACTAAACTGAAAATATAAGTTGATGGCACACAATTCTTTTCTGCTGCTTTTTTCCCTCCATATTGTTGATACATGCATCTTTTTACTTGAAAATCCGCATATTGTTTTTCTAGTAATATCAAAGATGTGTGATCAGAAGGGACCGTAACACTGCTCTGCTCAGGTTTGACCTCGAAATAACAGATGCTGTCTATACTGATTAAAAAAATGGTGAGATCCAAATTTGCCAGTTCATTTCACCAACATAGAAACACTTAACATTTTGAGTTTTCAAAGGAGATGCAGGTCTTTCTATGAAGTCTTCTAAAGTCTGAGTTATTGGGGATTTCTTTAGTAATTATTCTGGTTTGAACTGACTATTCCCTTTAAAGTCTTAAACTATTTTTCCGGTCTCAGAAGTTCATAGTTAAGTAAGCTAAACTTTCAGAATATTCAAAAAATGCCTTAGTAATAGACAGGATAATGGTATTATAAAGAAAATCTAGGCAGCACAATAGGTCAACTTGAACATTCAAACCTAAGAAAGCATGCTGACTCAATTCCCTTTGTTATTCTTTTTTCTTAATTGCTGAAAAGAAAACCCATACTTTTAAAAGATATTCTAACTCTAGAAGAAAGTGTTGAGAATTAACCAGCTTTCAGTCCCTTAGAGCGCCTGCCTTTCAGGGAGAATAATTTTTACACAGATGGAAAGAGCATCATTTCTGACACTTTGTGGATTGAGAATAATCTTTCGTGGTTATTTGTGTTTTTGTTCTCTAAGGATGCACTAGTTTCACAAACCAATTTCATCACCACTTACTGCTCAGGGATATTGAAATAAGTGGGAAGGAAGAAAACAGATGGGAAAAGACAAGTATTCAAAAGTAAATTATACATAGACCAATGTATATGTATATCACTGGGGAATAAGGGATTAAAAAAATTGTGGAAAATAAGTAAAATAAAATTAAGTGCAATGAAAAGCAAACATGATGATGAAGCTGATGGGTCCAAGAAGTTATCCAGAATCAAGGTAAAAATATGTAAGGAAATGATCACAAATTCAATCAACATTGTGTAAAGGATAGGGCTTAAAATCAAGGAGTTCAAATCTTCTCTCGGACACTATCACCATGGCTAAGTCACCTAACTTCTCTGGGACTCAGTTTTCTCATCTGTAAAATGAGGTAGCTGAACTAGATAGCTTCTAAGGTCCTTTCCAGCTCTAAATGTGTATTCCTAGGAGTACACAAGATATAATAGGAAATAGACACTGTGTTTTTTTTATATTATTTTATATACATTTAATTAGAGGTCCATAGCAAATTTTACTGTTCAGGATCAGGAACAGAAAAATAACATAAAGTGAAAGAAGACAGAAATAAGGAATAGAATTATATTTTAACATTTCCATTAAACCAGAAGAGTGGATAAAACAACTTAGAGACAATGGATTTTCTTCCTAGGAAAGAAAAGTAAAATAATTCACCTCAAAAAGCATGCCTCCGTACCCCTCCCCCCCAAAAAAAGCCAGAAAGACAAAATGAGGGGAGGATGAATTAGGATAATTAAATTATTATCCTCTTGCTCTTGAGTGTTGATCTCTTCTCCTTTACTCCATGAGTGTCTAGGACAGCACAAAGAAGAAACATGAAAATAATCCAAATATCCTACTTCATGTACTATGAATTAAAGTAGGAAATCATATATTTGGATGTCTAGGAATTAACCAATATTTTAGTCAATGCACAAAGGGGAGTGAATAAGAAGGAAAAAATATTTTATATGAAATCATCATGGTAGATAATAGGTCAAGCTCAAAATACCAAAAAAAATAAAATAAAATAAAATAACACCTAGCATTTTTACTTCATCTTGCATGGCTTTTGGGTTCAGAGCCATAAACAGTTGACTAATAAAGATAATGGCCTTGATGTTATACTTCTCTATCCTTTGAGGTACTTCAGCGAACCAACCAGGTAAATTCAAGATTAATGTAATGGGCTGATTAAGAATCTTACTAAAGCTAAAGGTAATTATAGCATTTATGGCCTAGTTGGTACTAAATACAACTAAGAAATTGGAGACCAAATCAGTCCTTCCTATTGATTACCTGAGTGGACCAGGAATAAGCCGCTTTTTCTTTTGTTTTAATTAATAAAATCAAGTTAATTACAGTAGTACCACAATTATTTTAGAGTTGTTATCAAGATAAATGAGATCATTTCTATAAAATTTCTATAAAATGTTTATGGTTAGTTAGAAAAAAGTACTATGGAAATAAAAGTTGTTGTTTTTGCGGCAATGCAAATATTCTTAATATTTTATAAGTATAGTAACAATTTAGTATCTCTAATATTTTCTTTCTAAAGTCACAAGTTTTATAGCGAAAATGAGGAAGAATACTTAGATCTATGTAGGAAATTTAAATAATAAAGCACTTAGAGAAAAAAAGTAGGATGAAAATGAACATAACTGATTGATTTAATAAGCTTTCGAATAATAATAGCATTAGGGATTATTCAGAACATTCAAAAGATGAAATCTTTTCATTCTATAGTTGTATATAGTATGGTTTAGTGAAACAAAATGGAAGTAATTTCATCTTTCTCCTTAACTTTTTCTTTTTTCTTTTTCTATTTATTTTTTTTAAGGAAGAATTCTTTTAAGAGGAAACAATTCTTTCCTTCTAAAACAATGAAGTAGGCTTCCAAAAAGAAGATGAATCTTAGTGAGATAAAGGTCACTTAACAATTGGCAATATTTTGTCTAATCACTAGTTTCTAGACAGACCTGAATATCATAGGATTCAAATCAACACAAACGTTAAGTGATTAAGACAGAGGAGCCCGGGGTGAAATGAGGTTAGAATTTGTTTAGTCCATCTACCAAACAAAGCCAGGTACTGGTAACCCATTGTATCATTTCCAAAGGATGCACACTTTACAAAAGAATTCTGGGGTTTCATTTTACTCTTTTATGAGGAATTTGGTTTTCCTTTCCAGAAACATTAAAAATATTTGCCTTATATTAATAATTATTTTTATGTTGTTAGTTTCTAGAGTAACAATACATGATTCCAAAATATTAAACAGCATTTATATAATTATAATTTTTCTGTGCAGATTTTATTCTGAGTTCTAAATCCATACACACAGAGACATAGATACAGACACAGATACACACACACACACACACACACACACACACACATACACTCTCTCTCCTATCAAAAACAAGGTTAAGAAAATGGTAACAATATTAATTATTCAAAGATAAAATGATTTAGTCATGGAAGTGTTAAAAAAAATTCCTGCCCTAGTGATTGACTCATCAAACATGGAGGAACCCCTGTATTCTCAAAAGATTGGTCAATGGGGTTTGAACGTACCCCCAACACTTTTATTAGCTTAGAAAAAAAGTCTTTGAGTGTAATCTTAGTTTTACAATGTTCGCAATCCACAGCAAATAGTGCTAAGAGTCTTTGTTATACCAACTCCTCTTCCAATAATCCTATATTACCCATGAGGAAGGCAGTTAGCCCCTGGAAGCTCATGGTAGTCTTCAGAGAAGTAGAAAAATGTCATTATGCCCCTACCTACATCTTTTTCCTGCCTCATCAGAGCTGAAAAACAGGTAACCCAGACCCGAGGTGAGTAGTTGTTGTGTTAATGGAATATAAGATCTTCCCTGTCCATTAATAGGCTTATGTGACCACCTGTGTTCTCTTTTTCCCTTGGAACAGGGGCCGTGTTCCTAGGTCTAAAGGTACACAGGTATTTCAATCATAGATGTCTTGCTGCTTTAAGTTCTGGCCCAGTTCACAGCTGTGATATATCCTGAGTCACATAGAGCCGACTGGGGAAAGAACTTGCCTAAGAGGAACTTGCCTAATGGAAAGCTTGCTTACTGAGAGGCTTGTTTGCAGGAAGGCTTTCATACCTTTTGGTACTAAGTTAATTAGGCACTGATTCAGGAGGGCTGTGATGCCCTCTGGCTCTGAGCCTATTAGCCAAAAGTGTGTGTGTGTATATTTATATATATGCATATATATAAATATTTATATATACACATATATATATACATATATTCTGAAGTGAGATTTTGCTTTGGAGTTCACTTATGGGAAGAATGTTCGCCTGAGGTCTTTGTGATTTGGCCAAACAATATTCTGGGAGGCCACTGTTAATGAGCCCCTGGCTTTGTGAACCCAGATGTTGGCACTTCCTGTCTGGTGATTACGTATCTATTACTGTAATGAAACAGTTGGAGCCCTGTCTATTGGATTCTTTCTTGGATACTCACTTCTTTCTACTTACTGGTATTAAAGTAAGATTGTTGACCCCTTTTAAGCTGTCTTTCCTTCAGAAAAGCAGATCAAAGAACCTGTGCTAGGAGGCCATCCTGGGTGTGCTAGGGTGCTTGCCAATACAGTAGTATGGGATTCCTGACCTCACTGATGCCTTTTCCCCCTCTGTTTCTATGGCTGTAACTCATCAGGAGCAGTTCGTTTTCACCTGGGAAGGAATCCAATATACTTTCACTATCCTTCCCCAGAATTACTAGAACTCTCCCTCATACTATCACATTCTGGTAGCTATATACAGCTATGTTGATGACAAAATGATTCCTGGGCTGGATGAGGCCATAGTAGCAGAGACCATACACAGCACAGTGACCCATATGAAAGACAAGAGGTGGGAAATAAACCCTAAGAACATTCAGTTCAACTGAGTGGACCTGGACCATTAAGTAGTTCATTCCACTCAGTCAAGTTTTGGGGAATAGAGCGCATAGGGAAAACCCAGAGGATTCAAGGCATAGTCTGGAACAAGCTACTGACTTTTGCTTTCCTATAATCTAAAAAAGGAAACCCAGAGACTTACTGACTGGATTTGGTGGTTAAAAAACCATATTCCTCACCTGAGTAATCTGATAGACCCTCTCTAATAAATTAACCATAAGTTTACTTCTTTCAAATGGGATCTAAAACCTGCTATCACCCTAGAAGACCTAAAGTGAAATTGTCTAGCAGTCTCTCCCAGGATTCTTATCACTCTGTAGGGTCAATGTTTTCAAAAGTCTCTTTGCATGAAACCAAAATCGAATGAAGAATTTGGCATGGGCAAAGGGAAGGCCAGAAGAAGTGACTGGTAGGCTTCTGAAGCTATAAACTCTCTAAAGGAATAGTACTCATTATATAATTTTTTTTAAATAGTTGCTTACGTGTTATTGGGCACTACTCAGTACAGAAGAGATGATGCAGGGTCATACAATCACTTTTTATCCAGAGTTATCTACTATGAATTGGGCAATACAAAATGGTCCACTTAACAAGATGAGTAGGGCATGAAGGCTTCTATTGTCAAGTGAAAATGGTTCCTTCAAAATCATACTGTTCCTGATCCTTTTGGTATGGGTGCCCTTCACAAAAGGTTGCCTCTGCCAGAGACTAAGGCCTCTAGTCCAGACCCTGAAACCCTCTCTTCTCTGCTAGGCTAATGGGCCCCCACCTATAAATATCTGGCTCCTGAAAATTTTGTCTAGTTTACCAATGGTTCCATCTGTTATGAAAGATGTGTATACAATGAGATTTCGGTGACTACTAATCTGAAAATCTAGGGAATGGGGAGCCTTGGCAGATTCCTTTAGTGGTCTGAGTTTAAGGCCACTTAGCAAGTAAAGGAGGCTTGTAAGGATGTACTAATTCTTGGGTAGCAGTCATGAAGTTGGCCAAGTGGTTTGTGGTCTTGAGAGAGCAGGACTGGACTCTCAAAGTCTCTCTTCTTTGGTGTCAGGACACAAGGAGGAACTTTACCATATATACCATACCCACCATATATGATTGTTTGTGGGGCATGTCAGTACCCACAAGAAATGGCACACTCTCCACCGAACTAAACAATGAGGCTGGAACTATCACAACAAAAGCAGAAACTGGGTAGTGTGTCTATTGTCAATCTGAACATAGGGGTGAAGATGACATGTGGAGCTGGATAAGTGAACAAATCATCTCCATAACTAAGAACATATTAGCTTATTCTTACTAAATTTGATTCTTTGGGCCAAATTGAACACCCATCTAACTCAAGTACAGACTGGATTTGGTGGCTGAAAAACCACATTCCTCACCTGAGTAATCTGATAGACCCTCTCTAATAAATTAACCATAAGTCTACTTCTTTCAATTTTCTACTTCTGAAAACTATCTTTACATATAATTGGAAAAAATAAAATACTATTAAGTAGAAGAATAAAAAATGAGAGAAGAAGGAACTCTTTACAAATAGTCTCAATTTTTTTCAGCAAAATTTGAGGCAAGGTTCCTTTCTAAGAAGGTGAGGGAGAGAGGTGCCATGAGAGGCTTGAGAAGGACTAAAAATGTTTAGAAGCGTTGCTGTGGTAAGTGGGAGAGCAAATTGATTAATAAAATGCAAGAGGTTTGCCTTGCTGCAGTGAGGACCCAATTAAGATTATGTTGTGTAAATCTGAGTGGATTCAGTAAGTCAGATTAATTCAGTCCATCTTCATCAAATAGTCATTCTCCAAATACAGTTAAATTGATGCTCATCAATGAACTTTACAATCTCAGAAGAGTCAAAGTTGCAGATGATCCGAAGAGGAATAGAAAGATGTAAGATGAATATAGTGAGTTACAGCAAATATCCTAGGATGGAATGCCATAAAAAAAATGGAGTTCAAAAAAGACATAAATAAGCAGAAAAGAAAGTAGACAACCTATAACAAGCATTATGGATAACAGAGAAATCAACTGTTGTACTAGTGATCTAGGAAACATTAAAAAAAAACCTGGGGAATGATTCCAGAACACTGAGCAGAATAACTAATTTAAGGTACATAAAAGATGCACAGAGAGACATAGGTGGGAATCTCACAGGATAAAGAAGTATTAGTAGGATAAAACCTAAATGAATATTGAGAATACCCTTATCACAGATTGAACAAAAGTGCAAATATCTCTAGAAAGCCTTTGAAAACTATTTTTAATATTGTTTTAACAAAAGAAAGTATAATTTTAAGAGTAGTATATGAAATATAAATACTTATTCGGTTTTTCATCATAACTAAGGAATTAAAAATTAAAATCCACATATACATACAAAGTATGTATATAGTACATACAAAGGTCTTGTCTGAGTTTAATTATGCTGGTCATGTAAAATATAGAAATTTTAATTCAGGATAAATGAAACCAAGAAGCAATGTAGAGCAGGGAATAGAAAGCCAGCCATGAATTAAGGAAAACCTGAGACCAGTTCCCATTTCTTGTACATATTACCTATAAAATAACTTTACATCTTGGTGTTCCAAGAAACTTTCTATGATTATAAATAGGCCAACAGTTGCCAATCTAGACTGATAGAAGGCGTTTCCTGATGGTAAGTTTGCTACACTAATGAAGCTACTGGTTAAAGGACTAAATAAACAAATATATGAAGCTATTATATATTAACAGTAGTGTACAGATTAGGCATTTGCTGATCAGTTGCCATGCTTTCATCATACATATATCTCAAATTTCCACCCATAGGCTGGAATTTGATAATTAAAATCCAACTACTTTTAAATATCATAGAAATAAATGGATTACTTCCTAAAGTATGTACATGCATGTGATATTTGGGGTAAAGAAAACATACAGGTGAGAAATAAAAAGAAATACACTTATTTCACTGGAAGATTAAATTAAAACAATAAAGGTATTAAATGTCTATAGCCTGATTAAATATATTCTAGTCATGAAGCAACAGTTTATGATTTTCAAATGAATGGCACACAAATGAAGGGAACATTAATGCAATATGATATTAATATACAAATACTCACATTATTCACCTGCCACTGACATTCTGAATTAAATCAGTAATGGGGTGTATAACTGATTAAATATCTACACAACAGAAAGCAACAGCTTATGATTTAAAGAGGAACCGCTAGAGTGATCACATCATTACACTGCCAAACACCATCTATCACTTTTACTGAACTTAACGAAGATGGATTACATCCCGCAGATGAGATGCGGCCTATAAATATTGTCATGCTGATCTTCATCTGACTTTCCTGGAGAACAGACAAGCAACCAATCAATAATTGAAGAAGCAATATTAGAAATTCCATGTTATTCAGCACCCAGAAGAAATCTTGTAATGGGACATTCTAGATACAATGTAATAGCAACAACTGGCTGAGATCTGTTACTTCCTGCCATCCTTTCTAGGCTAACTTCCCTTCTATTTCAGCTCATTTGCATCTGCAAGGTTCAGTCAAAATATCCATTTAGTTCAAAAGATTACCCAGTTTTTTTTGTTTTCGCTACAGCTGGTTTAGCTTCTCAAACTTCCTTTCCTCTAATTCCCTTTGTTGAGCCACATATATTCCTTGACTTACTAGGAGTCAAGAAAGCCATAGGAATTAATTTAGTAATTTACAACTGTATTACATACAATATTGTTTCTGAAGTTATCTTCAAATACTGAAACAAAGTGAATATCATCAAAAGAGCATAAACAATATATTTATCTAAGAACTTCCGGGGTTGTGTTAATAGTATTTCCCCCCATTAAACACCTGCTTGGGTTTCTATTTACCATCTCATTTAGCTTTGACAATTTACCTTTTCAGAAACAGCCTGTCAATTGCTTCACTAGTCCAATCACGAGAGACCAGATTGCTTTCTGTCAGTCTGCTTGGATAACGTTATAATAATAGATAACAGGTGGTCAGTATTTGACATCTGAGGTGAAGATAAGCCTCAAAAGCTATAAAACATCTGAGGAGATGCTTTAACAGTTCACACTTACTACTAATTGCCCCATCACAACTTTAATTAATTCTTTACCCTTCCACTGTGTTCCTCTGATAGCCATAAGGCAGGAAATCATTCCTAACAAAAAAGTAAGAATCTAAAGAGACAATAATGAGGTGTAATAAAAAAAAAAGGATGAATGGCAGAATGGTTAACATTTTGTCCTGAACTAGAGTAGGATTTGATTGCTTTAATCAGTTCTGTCTTTGATATACTACAAAAAAGAGATCCATTTTAAAAAGGATTACCATAACTCTGAAAAATATATTAACTACTGTCCACATTTAAACCTGCCTCTCTCCAATTACTAAAGATGTCTTTGAAACTATTTCTAAATGCACCACTTCGGTCTTGAGGGTCATTAAAGCAAACTGCTTTTTACAACTTAGGTTTGGAGATGTTCATGTCAGAAAAGGTTAGCATCAATAACATAAAGATTTTTTAAAGATACTGCTAAGAGAAAGGGTTAATTCTGTTGATTTAAAACATGACCTGAAAACTTTCTAACACATTACTGAAAGAAATAAGCTTATGTGAAAACAGATTCGATAACACTAAAGTCCATGCTGTTTCAGATAAATTTGGTTGTGTTCATACTTCTGACACTACCTGGGTGGCCTCCATTTTCTCTAATAATTACATATTCAAACATGTCAAGTGGTTGAACAGCTTGGGTAAATATCCTCATTCTACACATTTTCAACCTCTGATAAGTAAAGGTCTTCTACCAAGTATGTAATTTCAATTTCAGAATTTTTGAATTTGCTTGAGCAATTTATTTAAAACTATAAATTTATTTATAAAAATCCATAGATGATAGAAAAGCATTTGATCGTACAATGCTGGATATGAAAACAACTGTGAAAATAAAATATATTTGCATAATGGAAACCAAGACCTACAAAATTAAATACATATATTCCATGAGTTATGTCCCTTGAAAAATTGTTCAATATAAAATGAGAGTGATTTCCTATCTTGCCGGCACTTTAATGAAAGAAACAACAATACACAGACCAATTTCGGGGGGGGGGGGACACCAGTCATTTAACAAATATTTATTAAGCAAATCTATCAAAGCACAAGTCACATTATTCAACAGGGATCATAATAATCATTTAAATAGTGGTAAAAAAAAATTATATATAATGCAAGCCCTACAACATATTTTATTAGCATAAAGAGACTGATATTCTATTAAATTTGTTAAAATTTGTTTCGTTATATTCCTTTATGTTCATGATGCTCAAAAGCGTTTAAACACTTTTTAAGTGAGAAAAAGACAAAACCACACTAAAAAGCAACTGCACCATGTTAGTCATGAATTTTCCAAAAATATAGCTATAGACATTCATCAGATGTTTGTAATAACTCAGAGGATATCTCTATTTCAGAAATAGAAAAGGCTTTAATAAAAAGAGAATTTTTGAATCATCAGAGAGTAGAATCTTCCAATCTTACACTTGTAGATTTTAAGTTCATGAAGTTGGCAATATTGTTACACCTTTATCCACTCCAACATTCCACCTAAGGCAGAAAGGCTTTCTCCATTTTTGGCATTAGTCTTCACATAGTCACCTTTGGAGCCTTTCATCACCTACTGAGAAAGTTCATATAAATTTGAGACAGGTCTGATTGTTCAAAAGTTTTTCCTGAAGTTGAGCCAAAATTTATCTCACTTTAAATTCCACTTGTTGGTCCTGGCTCTTTTCTCATGTTAAGAACCTCTTTTCCCTCTCACCACCCTCATTATCATCATATTTATCATATTACTTTTCAGCTTTTGAGAAGAGAAACATACTTGGGTCCAAACAGAATAAATATTGAGAAAAAGCAGAGCAAATGTCCACATGACATATGTAAGCTATATCTTTTTGCTCCTAGATAAGATATTCACAATTGAAAATTGGTTTATTTCTTAGGAGGAGAATTTGAAATGAAGACCCGATTCTGTATTCAGAGAACACAAACATTCTAGAAGGTAATATAGAGATATAAGTAGAACCCATAGATTCCTCTAACCACTGTAGAAAAAAGCTTTGCTATTTCGAGTGCAAACAATAAGTATTTCTATGGGGATTTCAGGGTGCAGCTTTATTAATTAGGCAAGCAGGTTGCATAATAGATAGAGTGCTAGACCTGAGTTCAACTTCAGCCTCAGATACTTGCTCTGTGTCCCTTGGCAAATCACTTAACTGTTGTCTGCTTTAGTTTCCTCATCTTATGGATGGTATTCGTCACTGAAAGATGATGACATTAGCACCACCTCACAGGCTTATTATGAGGAGCAAAAAGGTAATATCCATACACTGCTTTGCAAACCTTAAAGTACTATATTGTTGTACATAATATTGTTGATATTATGATAAATAGTTATGCTTCTAGCCCTAGAGGACATGAAGAATGGGACATAAGTAATCTAGTATGAGGAAAGGTATTTTGGATGAACTTTCTTATACATGACCAGAAATAAGAAAAAGAGTAGAGGGAAGACACATTAATGACTTCCTCTCTTTCTCAGGTACTCTCTTTTTTGGTTGGGCAGAGAGACCTAATACTTTTGTGACTGCTCCAAAGTTATATAGTTACAATTTGGTGACTTCAGGTGACTAGGGCCATATGCTTATTACTTCAGTGCCATAGCATATTGGAATTGTGAGACATGACCAGAAGTTATCAGGCTTGATAACTCTTTTCTCATTTGGACATGAGATAGCATCTACAAAAAGGGAAAATCTTAAAGCTGACTTCCTTTGACATTATTAGATAAATATTTTTCATCTACCATGAAGAGGCAATAGATAACAAAAGATAAACTAGGTAATTTCAATTACCCCAAATTAAAAAGCTTTTGCACAAAATTAATTCAACTAGGATAGATATCCAAGATACATAGATGACTAACAGAAAATACATAGGAGTAAAAGTAATTCTCCAGTAGATAAATGATCAAAAGATATGAATAACAGTTAAAAGAATTGGAAACTTATTAGTAAGCATAAGAAGGGATGCTCCAAACTATTAATAATAAGGCAACTTCCTGAAAGTCAGAGCAACCCTGAGGATTCACCTAACACCCAGCAAATTATCAAAGATGACAAAAAGTAGGAATATGAAATGTTGAAAGCATGGTGTTAAGATGGACACATCAATGGACTGTTGCTGGAGTTGTGGAAAATAATCTGGAATTATACAAAGAGAGTGACTAAAATGTCCATACCCATTGACTTTATTTGGCCCCATGATTTACATTAAAGCAAATCTTGGTTTAGGATCTCAAGAAAATTTGCATTCAGGCAAATGATATAATCATGATCTTTATTATTATGTGGTACAATAAACAGGTGAGGAAAGCATAAAAAGACACCTTATATGGTAATATAAGCAGAAGTTTATTCCCCAGGGATGCAATAGAATCACCCAGTGTGAGGCAGAGGAAGATGTGTCAGAAAAGAAACATGTTCAAAGTTGGGGTTCAGGTGCCAAGACTGTATATCCTAAAAATTAGCTTCATTGGGAACAAGTAATTGGTATCAGATATTGGAGGGGACATTACTAATCAAACTCGGATGTGGTAGAAAGTTGAGAGGAAAAGGGTACCATTCTTTTATCAATACCAGGCTTTGGTGAAACCAGGGTATGGGGTAGTTTTTTTGTTAGTTTTTTTTTAATTGGGGCCAAAAACACCTTTAATCAGAAATACCACTGGTAGGCAAATAACCCAAGGAGGTCAATGACTTTTTTCCCCTCCAAATGAATGTTATCATTTTGTCATGTTATCAGCAACTTGTAGATTCAATCCATTAGTGGTTTTGTCTGTATTCAAAAGTTCAAAGCAGCTTTTAATTTTTTTTGTATCATTGACTATAACATTTCAGGGGTTTTTTTTTGCAATTTGTCATATATTTTGGATACCTATAATTTTTTTCCTGTTTATCCTATTTTGCAGGACAATAACTTAGCTCTGTTAAGAATTATTCTGTTCTTTAAAGATACCTTATATTTTTCTTCCATTTTTTATATCTGTATTTTTGAGGTCTCAATTCATAATTTTCTTTTTTGGAGCTTCCATGATCTTGGTGAGACTCTCCATTATGTGTTATAACTTTTTAACTTCAATTTTTGCCTTCATTATTTCACCTTCGAGGGATCTTATTTACGACCTAGCCTCTATCCTATTATACAAAATAAACAAACAAACAAAAACACAACTTTTATTTCTTTCTTGAACCATTCTAATGTTTCTTACTTTTGGTTTCCTGATAACTCAGGAATCCATAGATATTTTTCCCCCATAGAGAGGTTCAGGTTGATTTTCCTTCATGGTAGAATGCTTGTTTATGTGTTACAGTCTTCAATTTTTTTAAACTCATTTTTTTTTCTCTCTGTAATTATGTTTCATTATTGACTTTTCTACTTGGGAATTAATATTACACTGTCTCTTTCTTTTGGACTTTTCCTTCTGTAGATAGTCTCTGGATTCTCTCTTTACTCTTTGGCTCCTCCCCCTTAGACTACCGAGATGTGTTCCCAGCCTCTTTGAGGTTGCTGGGTGTGGGAGTGAGAGGGAATAAGCATTTATACAGAGCCTACTATATGCCAGGCACTGTGATAAGCCCTTTACAAATATTATCTCATTTGATGCTCACAATGACCATCCAAAGTTGGTGTGGTTATCCCCATTTTAAGGTTGAGGAAACTGAGGCAAATAGGGGTTAAGTGATTTGCCATGGGTCACACAGCTTTTAAGTGTCTGGGGATGGATTTGGTCTTCTTGAGGAACCCACACCCTGGCTGGTTCTTTATGCATAATTGACTCTGAAGGAGAAGATTTAACCAAACCAGGTTTCTATTCCTCTTCCCCTCACACAAAGACTTGTTCCACTCTAGCCAGGTCTACACTAATGCTTCCTCTGTTCCCTCATTCCCAGTCTGTGGCTATGCAGAGTAAATTTTTTCTATCTCTCATAGAATAGGAGAGTTCCAGCCTGAATTACTGCTGTCATGACACGAGGCAAGGGCTAACTCATACGGAGCCTAAAGCAAGACTGGGCTTGTTGGTCCTAGACAGGCCTAGCGCCTATGGTGGGCTGGGAGGGGGAAACAGAGAGGGCTGACAGCTTTAAGTATTTAGGTTTTCCCATGTGACTTCTTGGAACTTTTTTTTATGTATAATGATTCCACTTATTTTGTGGATTAAAAATCAGTCACTTTAGCTTTTTGGCACTTATTTCCTTCTGTGAGACTATTAGGCTAGAGTTATATAGAAATTAATGACTCTTATCTTTTACTGATTATAAAATACTTATTAATAGTTTTTAAAGAGAGAGAACTGACCTGCTTCCTTTCATCTGGCCAGTTCAAAAGGTATGTTGCCTAACTCCAAACATTTTGGTTTAAAACTTAAAAAAAAAACTCTCTCATAGAAATAGGGTAGCATGAGATAGGTAGTCTAGGGGATAATAAGGGATTGTTTTTGTTATTAATATTTTATCCACTAACATAGTAGTTTACTGTAGAAAGCAGCTAGGCAGAACAGGTGATAAAGCATTGGATGTAGAGTCAAGACAATTTGAGTTGAAATCTGGTTTCCTTTACTTAATAGCTTCATGGGCAAGTTACTTAACTACTCTCTGTCTCAGTTTCCTCATCTATAAAATGAGAATAATAATAGTAGATATCTCCAAATGTTGTTGCTGTAAGAATAAAGTAAGAAAACATTTGTAAAAACACTTTGCAAACCTTTATTCACTATGTAAACACTAGTATTATTACTATGATACTGAAAATAATAGAAGAGCAAGTTATTTGAGGAAAGTTTTTATCTGAACTTAATTGAATATAAAGATGAGAAAAATAAAATATATTATTATAAAACAATGATCATAGTAGTATTCCAATGTTACACAGTTTTCAATAATTTTTTGATAGATTTTATCACATTTTGAACTGTTCAGGTTCTACTGGTTGTTGACGTTCTTCAGTCATATTTCACTTTTCATGATCCCAGTTGAGATTTTCTTGGCAAAGATACTGGAGTGGTTTGCTCTTCCTTTCTCTAGCTCACTTGACAAATGAGGAAAATGAGGTAAGTGATTTGTCCAGGGTCACACGACTGGTAAATGTCTGAGGCCAGATTTGAACTCTGAAAGTACCTTACTCCAGGCCTGCCACTCTTTCCACTGTGCCACCTAGCTGCCCTCTTCTAGCATCATTTGTAAATTCAACTTGTATGCAGCCTTGCTCTTTTTTCTCCACATGCTGACTCCCCAACTATTTTATTTTTGCTGTTACTTATTTCAAAGGCAGATGAGCTCAAAAAGACAGCAGGTGGGAGCAAAAACAACAGTACTGAATACTTGGACTTTAGTATCTACACAGTGGCACTTTATAGCTTAACATTTCAAAAACAGAACTTTCTTTAACATGTGTGATCATTTATATTATCTCTTTACATCATGTCACCTAGTGCCAGATAAAGGCAATTATAACTAAAGTTTTGTATGATGAATATTCATAGATAGACAAAAAGATAGATAACTTCTGGTTCTTCAAAGATGAGCATAAAGAAAAAAAAGTTGGCTTTCTGTAGAAAAAAGGGATACATTCTTCAGACTGTGACAGTTGCATTAATGGCCTCATTTGCCATTGGTCAATGCCGAAATGATTTGAAACAACTGATCTCACTTGTCAGTCTTAAAACTCAGGAAGCCTCTGTCTTCAAGGTAGGATAGAGATAGAATTAAAGAATCTCATATTAGAAGGGACCAGAGAACATTCCATCTAGAGCTAATTAAAAATTCCCATAGCTCAAAGCCACCACACTTGACATGCCCCCAACCAATTTTCTGTTATTATAATATTTTTAGCAATTATTTCCCTTAATTTTCCAACATATCCCTTCAAATAAAAATAACCTGTCCCTTACCACAAAGAGAAAGAGTTAAGTAAAATTCAGTAATACACGTTTAACTAATTTTGTATGCCGCATTCTCCTCGCCCCGCAAAAGGAATGTAAGGTCCTCAAGGGTAGGGACTAGTTTCCTCTTTGTGTCCCCTATCGTCTATGTTCAGTATTCTACATAATAAGCACCCAGTCAATGCTAACTTGAATGGCCTGGATTGTATTAGTAGTGCCCTAACATTCTATTAAGAGAGTGTTATGTGTTCTGCAGCACCAGTATTGGTCACTGCAATTGATCTGACTTCAGAGGCCTTTTGCTGTTATTTTTGTAAAGATTAGAGGTTCTTAACCTGGTGTTCAGGAACTGGTTTTTATAATTTGATAACTACATTTCAGAATACTTGGTTTCTTCTTTAATTCTAAGTATTTTATTTTATATATTATTCTAAGAAGTGTAACATAGGCTTTACCCATCCACAAAAGGGGTCCATGATCCAAAAAGTTGAAAAACCTCTGGTTTAGATTATTATATTCATTGTGCATATTCTTCTGATTACTTTTAGTGGCTGATATATTCTCTTCATGAGACTTTGAATTTCTCATAGTCATCGTTTCTTCTTCATACACAACAATTTGTTTGGCCATTTCCTAATATATAGGTACCTACTCCAAGTTCGAGTTCTGGCTACTACAAAAAGTGATGATACAAATAATTTTATGTATTTTGAAGGTGGCATAGTGGATAGAGTGTTGTGCTTATAGCCAGGAAGACTGAAGTTTGAATCCTGACACAGACACGTTTAAGCTGTGTGATCCTGGGCAAGTCACTTAACCTCTTGGCTTCAGTTTCCTCATTTGCAAAATAGGGTTGATAATAGCATCTACTTCACAGAGCTGTGAGGATCAAATAAATGACAGATGTAAAGTGCTCTGCAAATCTTGAAGTGTTAGATCAATGTTGTGTACTACTACCATTATTAAAAATTATTGTATAAATAGCAACTTTCTGTGTTTTACCTTGAGGTACTCATTCAGTACTGGGATCACTAACTCAAGATAATAAACAATTTTGTAACTTTTCTATTATTCGTGTACTGCTCTTCCCATTCCATTCAATATTAACTATTCCTATCTTTTCATATCTTGCTCAGTTTGATATAGGGAGCTAAATGACATGGCAGATAGATGATCAGAACCAGAACATAGGACCTAAGTTGAAATTCTGCCTCAGTTAATTACCAGCCATGTGACTCTTAGCAAATCACTTGACCTCTATCTGCCTCAGTTTTCCTGTCTCCAAAATGAGATAACAATAGTGCCTATTTCTCAGGGTTGTTATGAAGATAAAATGAGATACTATTTTTAAAGTACTTTGAAAAACTTAAAACACTATATAAAGGCTATTGTTGCCTTTGTTAAAGTGAAATACCATTTACAGGTCTTTTAATATTAGTGATTTGGAAAGAATTCTTGTATGGTTATTGATCTTTTGCATTTCTTCATATGATAACTGTTTATATATTTTAACCACATATATCGGGGAATGACTCAGTCATGTATTTCCTTCGCTTCCCTATATAACCTGGATACTAGATTTCAATCATATTTGAGCACATTTTTCCAAACTATGTAGTTTATCTTCTCTTTCTAGCTGTATTTTATTTTCTTCATTCAAAAGCCTTTTAATTTTGTGTAATCAAAATTATAGCCAGTTCTGCTATAACACAACATATGTGTTCCCCAAAAGCACCCAGCAATAAAAACCACAGAGTTTATGAGGAAAAGGGGGTTGGCAGCACAATGCACAAAACCTTCTTCAGTGCCACATTTAAAAAAAAAAAGGATAGAGCACAGTTTTATACATGTTGAGTGGTTTTTAAAAGTACATAAATACTTCCCAGACTTGGGCTGCTGCTCTTTTTGCTCCCAGGGCTGTATGAGTATGTTGAGGGAGGCTGTATCTCTGGGTCTCCTGGCAAGAGGCCACTGAAGAAGGGGAGGGGTTGGAAGCAGGGATGAGGGTAGTGCAGACCAGCCCTCCTCCCATCACAGCTCTTAATATACCAGAAGATATGCAATAATTATGGCAGTTAACCTTTACAAAGACCTGAAATTTGCTTGTGGAAGGGGGTGCTTGAAGGGTAGCAGTTTGTGAGTTGCGGTGAAGTGGTTGATGTCTTCTACATTCTTATTTAAGAAGTCACAAAACGTAAACTTGAATTTTGAGTTATGCTCAAAACATTCCCTAATATTTCAATCATGCTGGAACAAATTATCAAGATGTTCTTGATCTGCACTGGTAGAGGGAATCTCCTCCCTCGGAAGTTCCCTATAACAATGAAATCATAGGTCTAAGTCTCTATCCTTGTAACACTCATATTTGCCCAACACATCTATTTGTAGCTTGTTGGAAGCTACATATGTTGGAAGACAGAGGTCTATCTTGTTTTCTATCAAATTCTTTATGGTTTTTCTAATACCCTTTCCCCACTAGTTAAAGTATTTTAGCTGTATCCATTTAGTTGTATCCAGTTTATTGTCTAGACTGGTCCACTTGGCTAATTGTCTTATATTTTAACAAGTTCCAAAAAGTTGTCATCATCACTGCTGTAATGGGGGTCTGGCTCATTGTCCAGACCACCTATAATGGGGTCATTAATGTAAAAAATGTTAGGGACCTACTTCTAGACAACTGGAGGACTAGAGCACGCATGAAGTTTGAGAGGAACTTTTTTCCATTGGCTGAAAAGAGAATTGTTGGAGCTTTTAGAAGGCCTAGGCTGGCACCACTTGTGCCTTTGCTATATTCACATCATTCCCAGTTCCACTCCTCCCATACCAAAAAAGAAGAGAACTTAAGCTCAGCTACTCTAATTATTATCCTGCAATTCAGAGAGCCAGCTGTTAAATATTTACCTACACATAGTTGATACAATTCTCCATGTGGCTATCTAGCAGGAAAGAAACTCAGAAGGGCACTTTCTATGTCAAGGTTACAAGAGGGAATCTTCATTTAATTCTTACTAAAAATGAGGATGCGCTGAGGTGCAGTCAAATAGAGCCCAAATTTCTGAGTCAAAGATGATTAAAGATGGAATGAAACTTAAAAACCACTTTGTGCAACCCAATCATTTTATAGAAGAGGAAATAGAAACCCTGAATTAGCGTCATAGCAGTCTGGAACTAGGTTTTCTATCTTGAAGGGCAGCAGTCTTTCAGGCAGTTTTTTTTTGTTTGTTTTTTCTTTTGTTTTGGTTTAGATTTGTCTACTCCTAGCCCTTCCAGAAGAGTAGCTCCTAGTCTTAAGGATTAGGCCAAACAGCTAAGAGAGGTGAGGAAGTATAGAGCAAGAAAAAGCTGAGTCTTTCTGGGAGAATTCTGGTCCTAAACTCCCCAATCTCTCTAAGCTTTACTCCCCAAGAAAAAGTAAGCAGGTCAGGAGGTAAAGAAGGAATCTTCTAGGAAAAGAAGGTCCCTGAAATAGGATGGGAAGCAGAAACACATCCAGGAAAAAATAACCCTGCACCAGGGCCTACACCTCTGGCTCCTTCCCCTGCCTTGTTTCAAATGAACGTCTCATCTTCCAGCTGTTTATGTTGAGAAGGAGCTGATCAGAGAACTCTTGAGTCTAGGGATTTCTGCCTAATAAGGGAAACCTGCCAGGCCTGATAAAGGGCCTGTACACCTTAAAGGGCTCCCTGCTAAGCAGAAGTTGTAGACCAACCTGCTACCAGTCAGGTCCTCTCAGTCCCTAACTTCCATACAGGGGAAAATTTGAGAAGACAAAAGTCACAAAACATTCATGGAAAGAAAAGTTACTGGGATTGGGGAGTTAAAGGCATGAAAAAAGACATATAATCCCTTTTAGAGGAGACTGAAACAAGATCTCCACTTCCTGCCCCCCCCGAAGAATTCCCTTCCCCCATGAGACATTTGGGGAGAAAGAAGAGGGGTGCTTGCCTGCAGTTGGTCCCTGGGCCACTGAGGAGCAGAGCTTCTTCCTCTACACAGACCACTAGACCTATTAGGAATGGTCCTTGAAAAGCAGCTACCACTTTTTCGAACAAAGGAGATCAGCGATCAGTACTCTGAAACTGACCTTAATCTCTGTCCATGGGTTTGATCTCACCCATTAAAAGGACCACATTGTTTTCCCCTCTAGTGAGACAGCTTGAGTTTCTCTCTCACAATGGACTTCTGCCCTCTCTCCTGCCTGGTGAAACTAGTCATTATTCCACTCCTCCCAGCCCCCCAAACCCCTATTCTACTGCTTCTGGCTGGCCCCAGCTAAGCTCAGTTCTGCCTTGTCCTACCTCTGCCACAACTCCAAGCTCAGTTCTACCTTCTTCCTTGGAGAAGTACAAGGCTATCATTATTCCTGTAAATTTCCTACTCTGGGGAAAAACAAAAACAAACCTGTACCGGTTATGGTTCTGATCTACATTATTATAAATGCAGCTTAAGATTAATTAACTTTTTTAAAGTATTCACATTATACTGTTAGCCTATATTAAACTTGTGGTCCACTAAAACCTCCAGGTCCTTGACAAATGAATTAGTAGTATTTCATTTGTTAGCTTCACATTACCAATATTCACAGACATGATTTTCTTCTTAAAGATATTCAAATGAAACCCAGAATTAAAACTAAAGGATTCAATATCATTCCTATGAATACTAATATAGTGCACTATATTAATACTCCTTTTTTAAAAAAAACAATTTAAATAGGAATTTGCAAGGAATACTAACAATGCTATGGTCTACACAAGTATGTAGGGATTTGTGTATAGAAAGAGATAGAGATACAGATACAGATAGAGATAGAGATACATACACATAGACATGTGCACACACATATATACATATGTGTATATATATACATATCATAAACCTTTCTATTGGATGCTTATAATCTGGCATTTTAAACAATGATGAAAGAACGTGTTGCCTTGGAACAAAATTATCCTTTAACTTCTCTTTGCATCTACTTGGAGTGAATATTCTCAAATTATAAATCAAAACATGCCACATTCCTTAACAGTTTGTGAAATTAAAAAAAAACTGCCATGGAAAATGCCTGGCAAAGAAAAAAGAACATGAAATCTAAATGTCTAAAATACATTTTTTAAAAGATGAGTATGTTTCTTGCAAAATTACTTATGAATATTCTCTGGCTAAAGAGTCCTGTGGGTAAAATATTTTTCTCCCCCCTAAAGGTATTGTTAATAGGACTCTGAAATGGTACAAAATAATGTAGTGTCTCAAAGTCAGAATACAGCAAAAGATTGATTTTTTTTAAATAAACATTCAAAATATTTTCCAAGGATCTTCCTGAATTGAATTAAACAGGCGTTTATTAAGCACCTACTATATATAAAAGACACTGTGCTAGACATGAGATAAAAAGAAACTCAAATGAGATAATATATGTAAAGAACATATGTAAAGCCTTAATGTTAGGTAAATGCCCAGTAGAGGAACCAGGCTTTGCACATTCTCAGATCACTAAGATGGAGGGACCCAAGAGGAAGATGACAAGGACCTACTTCTAGGAGAAGAGTGTCTGTGTTCTCTTTTGGATAGGAACAGTCTCTTTTCGTTGGCTGTGGAGCTAGAATGGACTGTAGCTTTAAAACTACTAGACTGGGACACTCTCACTTTCTTTTCTGCTATGTGCAGAGCGTGAAGATCTTGTTTACTCACCCGCAGCATAGGCACCATGTGCTATTCTAGGTATGAGGGGAAGGTCCAATTCCTCCAACCCTCTTTAAGCCCTGTGGCCCTCATAAATGGGCTCTGAATTCAGAATAGTTTTATTTGTAGCTTTAAGTTCTAGAAGGTGAGTGGAGTACCCAGACCCAAGAGCTAAAGCCATGGCAACCTTATAGTCAGGCTCATCTGAGTCAGATGCTGCTGCCAGCCCAGCAGGGAGTTCCTGAGAAGCCAAGGTACTGAGATGCAAGTCCTGGGGGACTTTGGAGTTTGAATTTGATGGGACTAGGAGCCAAATTAAGCTGTGAACCTAATGTTCCCTCTAGTGGTGTAAGGGGTTTTTTACCCCAGAAGGGGGTATGCTGGTTTGCAGTTTATAAGGTAAATAGGGGGCAGCTAGGTGGTGCAGTGAGCAGAGCACCAGCCCTGGAGTCAGGAGTACCTGAGTTCAAACCCAGCCTCAGACACTTGACGCATTTACTAGTTGTGTGACCTTGGGCAAGTCACTTAACCCCAATTGCCCTGCCTTCCCCCTTGCAAAAAAAAAAGTCAAATAAGGTAAATAGAAAATAGGATGGGGGAGGCTCCTCAAAATTGGAGGAAACCAATCAATAGGGACTCAAATCAAAGTCAAAAACTATATGCTCCCCCAATACACTTAAGGATACAGGAGAACCTAGGGTAAAGGTCAAAATGTAGCATACCTAGCCTCTAGGCAATGGGGTCCAGAGTAGTCACTGTTATACTATGATTATTACTGTTACTTAGTTCCAGCTCTCAGTCTCACGGGGTGGAGGTCAGAAGAATTTGTCTAAGACAAGCTCATAAATAATTAGGTAAGCAGCATAGTAAAGATGATAGAACAACCTTTTAAGTCAAAGGACCTACTTTCATACCCCAGATTGCTACTTATCACCTGTGTGATCCTGAGCAAGTAACCTCCCCCCTCATCTTAGTTTCCTCAACTGTAAAAGGAAAATAGAATCTCACATTGCTCTCTCTCTCTCTCTCTCTCTCTCTCTCTCTCTCTCTCTCTCTCTCTCATGCCTATTTATAAATTCTTCTCCCATCCATGAGTCCGATATTCTGTGTTCCTCAAATTTTCTTGTAATATCATTACATCTGGTCATATACACATTATAATTTCATCTTGGTAAATGGCGTAAGATACTGGTCTATGTCCAATTTCTGCCAGACTGCTTTCCAGTTTTCTCAACAATTTTTTACTAAATAAGGAGGTCTTACTTCAAAAACTTGAGTCTTTATACTTGTCAAATACAAGGTTATTATATTTATTTGCTGCTGTAAATTGTAATATCTAATCTGTTCCACTGATCTACCTTTCTATTTCTTAGCCAGTACCAAATAGTTTTGATAGTTACAGCTTTATATTATGGTTTAAGATCTAGTACTGCTAAACCTGCTTCCTTTTCTTTTTTTTTTCATTAGTTCCTTTAATATTCTTGAATCTTTGTTCTTCTAAATGAATATTATTTTTTTTTCTAATTCAATAAAAATGTTTTAGTAATGAGAGAAATTATTATTAACAACCAATGATTGAGGAGAACCAGAGTTACCCCTTTTTCTAAAGTCCTCATTTCAATGCTCAGAGGTTGAAGATTGAATTAACTTTCTCTTCAATCATGGACTCCACCCAACTTTACAAGGAATTTAATTTAAGGTGAGAAAGTCCATTGTGCTCTACACAGGTTTAGGTGGGGATAAATTCTTTGATTAGGTTGCCCAAAAGGCTGGGTAATTGAGAAGTAAATGACATAATCAAAGTTACATTCCCCCAGCCTCTCACTGTAATAGTCATTCTCTCATTATTTTTTAACCCAATCAGAGTTGATTACCACCTCAGAACATTCATTCACTCTTCCAAGGACATATAAACTATGAGCCCAACACCATGATTCATCTTTGGTCTGAGACAGATGGCAAATGACCACTCCTTTTATTAATAAAATGCCAGCATTATAATAAATGATTAACTGCTCATTTAATGAGTACTCATTACTCAGATACTATGTCTCTCAAATGTTTTTAAACATCACAATAATTTAATTGAGGTGGCACTGAATGCAGTGAGTAGAACACCTGCCCTGGAGTCAGGAAGACCTGAGTTCAAATCTGCCCTTAGACACTTGACATACTAGCTGTGTGACCTTGAGCAAGTCACTTAACCCTAATTGCCTTGCCTTCCCCCCCTCCAAAAATAAAAAAAAAAGAGATGACACTGAATATATAAATTAGTTTAGGAAAAAATTGTCATTTTTACTATATTGGCCCTGCCTACCCATGAACAGTTAATACTTCTCCAATTATTTAAATCTGACATTATTTGTATAAATTTTTTTAAAATATAATTTTGTTCATATAATACCTGGATTTGTTTTGGTTGGTGTACTCTCAGGCATTTTATACTGTCTGGAGTTATTTTAAATGAGTATCTTTTAGTATCTCTTCTTGCAGGGTTTTGTTTGTGACACACAAGAATGCTGGTGATTTATGTCACTTTATATCCTTCCACTTTGCTAAGATTATTATTTTTTTCAACTAAAGTTGAATCTTTGAGATTTTCCAAGTACATCAACATATTGTTGCAAAAAGAGATAGTTTTTTACCTCATTCCCTATTCTGATTTCTCCTATTTATTTTTCTTTTCATATTGCTATTGCTAGGATCTCCAATACAATTTTGAATAGTATTAATGACAGTGGGCAATCTTGTTTCACACCTGATCTTACTGGGAAGGCTTCCAGCTTATCTGCATTACAAATGTTTGCTCTTAGTTTTAGGTAAATAACCTTTTTTAATCAATTTAAATAAAAATATATTTATACCTGTACTGTCAAGTATTCTTAATAGAAATGAGTGCTGTAGTTTATCAAAAGCTTTTTCTGCATCTAGTAATATAATCATATGGTTTTTGTTTCTTTTATCATTGATATAATCTGTTATGTCAAACCATCTCTGCATTCCTGTTATAATTCCACTTAGTCATAATGTATAATATTTATAATATATTGTTGTAATATTTTATCTAGTATTTTATTTAGGATTTTTGTATACACATTGATTAAGCAAGGTGTATAATTTTCTTTCTCTGTTTTTATTCTTCCTGATTTAGGTATCAGTATCACACTTGTTTCATAAAAGGAGTTTTGTAGGATCCCTTCTTTGCCTATTATTCCAAATAATGTATTTAATATTAGAATTATTTGATCCTTAAATGTCTGATAAAATTCACTTGTGAATTTGTGAATGTCTGGTCATGCTGCTTCTTTCTTAGGAAGCTCATTTATGGTCTGTTCAATTTCTTTTTCCAAAATAGGTCTGTTTAGACTTCACTCTATTTCTAGCTGAGGTCCATTTGGGTCTTGGCGCTATTTGTGTCATGACCTCGGTTCGCCCAGTCCTTTGGTGCTGAGGGAGCGACAGGGGCCCGGAGCCTTGTTAGTCTCAGCTTCCTATCCATGGCAGAGCTTCAGGCTCAGGATGGTCTTCTTCCCCACCTTTTTTCCATCCCACCTCCACCCCTTATGGAAACCCAGCTGTTTGCAGAGCCTCTGCATGAGAGCAGCTTGGGACCTTTGCTAGTTCATCATTAGCTGCAGAATGTTCCCTTTTGACATCTTTGTCTTATGTGCATAACTTCCACAGACTTTCACTATGGCAACCAGAGTACTAGATATCTATCTAGAGAAACACCTGGATCACAGTCTTTCACGGCATCATCCAGAGAGCCAGATGTGCCTGCTATTGAGCACAGTACAGGTGGGCTTCTAGGCATGACTTCTTTGCCATTTGGAATGCACTGTCAGGCACTCAGTTATGACGATGTCCTGAAGGATTCCACACTGATGACTACACTTTCATCTGACATGTGCAATAAGGTTCTGTGGAAAAAGCCAGTCATCTGAAATCGGAAGTACCAACAGCTTTCCAAGGTTGAGGAAGGAGAAAATAGTTCCTTCCTAACCTCCTCAGCTTCCAGTGACAAAATGAACAAGGCCCTAGGTGTGAAGGCCAAGGCTACGCACATCACCATGAATTCTCTAACTATAAAACAGACACGATAGAGGATACACTCCCCATGAAGACCTCAGCACAGAAGAAACAAAGTACCACTGTGTGGCAGAGGCAGTCCATAAATTGAAGTTACAAAATGCAGAAATGACAAAAGAAGGTAAGCTGATTGCTTCATTCCAGTCTTCACCAAGTAGTACACTATTCTTGTCTCAAGCAAAAGCCCAGGGGGCTGGTTTACTCAAGGATCTTCTACTTCCTTACTTGGCCTAGATGTCAGCAGCATGGACTCTGGAAATGGAGATAGAGACAAACCTTCATCTGAAAAATGGAGCCTTTGTGGACCAAGAATTCTTCAGAAATCTGACTCAGGTTTCAGTGTCCAGTCCTACAGAGGCACTCAGAAGCCATCACCAATGGAGGTCATTTGGGTTCAGGCTACTAGAATTGCAGAAGACCCAGCAGCCTTCAAGACACCTAAGAGGGACCTTCCAGTGATGGAAAGAAAGAAATAGCCTCCACAAACCCATAACATCAAACCAAGAGATGTGAATGTGTTGACTCCTACAGGGTTCTAAAGCTCCCTTTTTATATGGGCAAAGTTGCTTTCCCTGGTGAACCCACTGTTATGTAGAGAGAATATCTTAGACTTTTCTTTCTTCCCATCTACCTTGCACTTGACATAGGAAAGATGTCATCCATTTACAATTCTGCTAAGGATAATATTCCTGGGCAGGTAGTGATTGTTTCTTGAAACATTAATGCAAAGCTTAAATTTTTCTAATGAAGAAAGACCTATTCTGTAATGTCCCAAAGATGATCTGAATCACTTCTCAAAGTACAATTGACTATAGCCAATTACTGATGCATAGAACTAGATTGCAGGCAGCAAGGGAAATAATTAAAATCTAGTAGATTTTGTTCTGCATATTTTATCCAAGATAAATATTTGTTTGGTACTTATTTTCTTTATAAAGAACATTCCTATTTTCCATCTTTAAAAAAAAAAGGCTTGTTTGGATATTCCATTTCCTCTTCTGTTAACATAGACAATTTATATTTTTGTAAATATTCTTCAATTTCACTTAAATTTTTAAATTTATTGGCATATAATAGGGCAAAATAACTCCTTATAATTGCTTTAATTTCATCTTTATAGGTGATATATTTACCTTTTTAATTTTTAATACTAGTGATTTTCTTCTTTTTTTGAATCAAATTAACCAATGGTTTATCTATTTTTTATTCATAAAACCAACCTAGTTTAATTTATTCATTCAATTTTTTTACATTCAATTTTATTAATCTCACCTTTAATTTTTAGGATTTCCAATTCAGTGTTTAGTTGGGGATTTCAGTTTGTTCTTTGTCTAGTTAGAACTAAATGACTCCTGAGATTAGCCCATCCAGTTCTGGACTTTTGATCTTGTGAATTACAGTATCTTATGAAACAGAACATGGTAAACACATTAAGAGACATATATAAAATGAGTTGCTACAAGAGGTTAAAAAGGTTAAAAGATCATTTGCAACTATAGGAATCATTATCAATGATAGAAAAAAAAATGGGAGGCATGCCCTGACGTGAGCATATTGGAGTTTGTGCTGCCACTAGGACTTAATAGATTTTCAACTTCCCTCACAGAGCTTCCTTCCCCACCCCATGCCATCAGCCAGTAAGTGGTAGACCCAGGATGAAACTGTCCGAGGATGTGGTTGGCTTCAGTTTCTCTGAAGCAGTTCATCTTTTCATTGTTATTCAGTCATTTTAGTCATGTTCAACTCTTCAGGAGCCCTTTTGGGGTTTTCTTGGCAAAGACAGTAGAAATGTTTGCCATTTCCTTTTCCAACTCATTTTATAGATGAGGAAACTGAGGCAAACTGGGTTAAGCCCAAGGTCACATAACTAGTAAGCGTCTGAGGCTGGATTGGAATTCAGGTCTTCCTGACTCTAGGCCCAGCATTCTAAATACTGTTCCAATTAGCTGACCCTTTCTGGTCATCCAGGGTCATAAAAAGACCCAGATACATGGAGTCTATGCGTCTCAGACTTGGTAGATGTTTAAGATTCCACAATTAGCCATACCTTGATGACCTAATGACCAGACACATTTGCCAAATGGAAACGAGGAGGGCTGTGTCTGGGGAAGCCGTCTCACCGTCTTTTTGCCTATTCTAACTATTTTAGGGCAAAGTTAATCTCCCTTTGTTAAATATTGAATACCTTGTGAGTGTTTCATTTCATCCCAACATAAAACCTGAACTAGGAGAGTTCTTGCTTGTCATAAGGCCACCCTATAGGGTCTGAGGTACACAGCAGACTTTAGAAAAAAGGGATTTCAAAGAGTTTAGTGATAAATTGCCTACCTAGGTTCATGCAGATTTCAAAGTTGGCTCAGGAGGAATGGGAGAATTGGACAAACAAAATTTTGGTGATCCAGTCACAATTCATTCTGATGAAGAAGCAAAGAGCAGGTGTGTAAACAGTGTGGCTAAGAAGAGACTGGTGTGGCTGAACTGACAAATAGCTTTAAAAGGACATATGCAAGAGATGGAATCAAGGGAAGTCAAACTGATTCACTTCAACTGAGTAAGCATTTGTCAAGTCCTTGTTTTGTGCCAAGCAGTGTACTAACCACAAGACCAAAAACCAAACCAAAACAACAAAGAATTCAAATGTTTGCATTCCTTTGGGAGGAAATAATATGGATACAGACAATTAAAAAGAAAATATATAATAAGGAATTTCCAGGTAAAGGGTATTTATGACTGGGGGAACAGAATAAGCTTCCTCAAGGAAGGAGTTTGAGATTTGAAGGAAATTCAGGATTTTATGAGGTCAGAGGGAAGTGGTAGTATATTCTAAACATGGCTGATAGCTTGTGTAACAGCATGGACATCGGAAATGGAATAACAAGGCTGGTGAATGGTAATTAGGGTAGTTTGGCTGGAACAGAGAAAGTATAAAGGGGAAACTGAAATCGGTCTGTGGATGGAGCAAGAAGAGGAAGTACTTTTTAAGTCAAATCTAGGAATTTGTATTTTTATCCTAGAAGAAAGAGGGAGCCACTGGAGTTCCCTGAGCAGAGAAGCAGCAAAGATTTGTACTTTTAGAGTATCAATTAGGTGGCTGTTTGTAGAATAGATTGGAGCACAGAGAGTTTAGAAGCAGTGAGACCAGTTCCGAGGCAAAGATCAAGGGAGAAGTCATAAGAGCCTGAGTCAAGGTGGGCATATGAGTGGATAGGAGGGAATGGATTAAAAAATGTATTTAGGAGATAGAATCCATAAAACTTGGCATTTGAACTGAAGATTTTTAGAGTGTTGAGGATCTTTAATAGTGGAAGGAAATAAAAATGAAAAATTGTGACAAAAGCTAAAGATGATGAAAAGAATTTTTAAACCCTATTATTGCAGGTAAGAAGATGATTAATGAAGGTATAAGATGTTTGATTAGCAATATTCTAATGTATAAAAAAAGAATTATTAAATGCATGGAGAATAATCTTCAGAATAGGAAGGAGAAACAAAGAAGGAGAATAGAGAATGAAAATAGAAGATAAGCAGAGAGCTCCTAAGCTTCTTCAATGAATTCACATATCTGGCCTATTTAAATACATTCCAGGATCTTGAAAGAAGTAACAGATAATAGTTGCTAAATAATTATTAGTGATCGTTTTAACTGTAGTGAGTGCTGGAGTTACCAAGAGACAAAGATAGGCAAACGTCATTCTGATTTTCAAAAGGGGGAAGAAGGTAGCTACCTTAAACTGTTGGTTAATGGGTTTGATGTCACTTTTTAGAGAGGCGCCTCAGGATATCAGGGTTTTGTTTTTCATCTTGTTCTGTTAAATATTTTCCTTGGTGACTTAAATAAAGGAATAAATAGTATATGTTGTAGGAACAACATCTTAGCTTCTTCCGTATTCAAATTAGACTAATTTTTCCTTAAAGAAAGTAATTGAAATATTCTTCTAGATTTGGCTCAGGGAAATAAAGGCTCAAACTGTTGATTCCACTTCCTCATTGAGTCCAAAGTTCACGTCATTTTCTCCTAAGTACAAAGCATCCAGAAGGATCTTGGATTAGAAGGGTGGGTAGGGTTCTTAGATTCTTGGTTTGTGGAGTGGAATAGGAGTTTGGCTCAGCTGACTCAAGAGGTTCTCAATGCCTATCTTTGTTCAATAGCTTTGTCCTGCCATAATTAAGTAAATCTCATTTTATTAACTATTAAATGATTTATGATTTTCATTTTTTTATTTGGTTTTATTCCAATATTGAACTTAAACTATCAGAAAATGGCCTGAGTGAGACCCAGATCAGAAAAGCATTTTTATCAAATTTGCAGATGACACAAAGTGGAGAGAGAGTTAATACATGTAATGACCGAATCAAAATCCAACAGAGTCCAAATAGCCCATAAAAGTGGGATGAAGTTAGTAAGATAAAATCTAACTGATAAATAATGATGTCCTTCACTTGGATTTCAAAAGGTAAACTGTGTAAATACAAGCTAACAAAGACCAAAGATGTGATGATTCTAGTGTACTGAAAATTGAACATCTTCAATAGGAGCCAGAAGAACTAACACTATCTTAAGTTGCATTAATAAAAATGTAGCATGCTGAGTAAGAGAGTTGATAGTCCCACCCCTTTGCTCTGCTCAGATCACATCATGATGTTCTGTTCTAGACTCCACATGTTAAAACGGACATTGTCAAGGGGGAACACATGCAAAGCAGGACTATCAGAAAGGAGAGGAGAATACAAACTGTGCTCTCCAAGCATCATGTGAAGATACTGGAGATATTTAGCTTGGAAAAGAGACAATTTGGGGGAGGGAGGGATTACATGGTAATGTTCTTTAAATGTCCTACCATTTGTCATTTGAAAAAGGTATTAGATTTGCTCTGCTCCTCTTCAGAGACCAGAACTAAAAGCAACAGATAGAAACTGCAAATCAGCACATTATTGGCTCGTCATTAAGAAAACTTTCTAAAAATTAGAGCTACTCAATAATGAAATATGTTGGCTTAGACAAAGTATAATGAGTTCCTTACTACTAGAGGCTGGATAAT
The DNA here is from genome assembly GCA_028646595.1 of Phalanger gymnotis. NCBI lineage: Eukaryota > Metazoa > Chordata > Mammalia > Diprotodontia > Phalangeridae > Phalanger > Phalanger gymnotis. The sequence goes on from CM053622.1 coordinate 584,133,445, forward strand.
TAATTGTCAAGAATGTTGTAGACAGGATTATCTGTTTGGGTACAGGTTACACTAGATGACCACAGAGATCCCTTACAACTAAGAATCTGTGGTTCTAGGATTTATAGAAGCTCCATGAAAAAGACAGCATTCGAACTGGAACTTGAAAGTACAGGTATAATAAAATGCTTACCTAACCAATCTAGCTGGATTCTTCAATCTTGGTGAAAATCAGTGGCTTATGGAATTTGTTCATATGAATAAAAACCTTTGATTTTATTCTCAATTTTTCTATTCCTTACAAATTATCCATTACTTACAAATGGAGCATGGGAAGAATCAGTCTTATAATTAATGGCCTCATTCACTAGAGAAGAAAAGGCTGTGGAATAGGGATAGAGACTACACTGGTGACTTCATTGTAATTATTAGCAATAGCAAACCAGCTGAGGAAACTGCCTCTACTAATACAGAGGAGGCATATCCTCTACAATGTATAGTTTTAGAGAGTTTCCTAAAGCACTATGAGGTGAAATGATGTGCCTAGGCCTGGGCTGTCCAACCTTAGGTTTTTATTGAAACAACAGACAATATATTTTGATTTGCCATTTTAGAGAGAGCTCTGTGGTAGCTAGGCTTCCTTTACTAAAGCATTTATATAAATTTCTGTGCTTGTAGGTGGGCTTGCATAAATTGCACTGCAGGCCACATGCATTTGGACAGGCCATACAGTCAGTACATGTCAGAACTGAGACTTGAATTGAGATCATTCTGATTTTGAGGCCAGGTTTCCATCTATTATGTCATGTACTTCTTGAATCACTTCTCTGACTCGAATTAAAAATAACTTTTAATTACATGAAAGCCTATTCTGCTCGAGTAGTTTCCCCCATTTCTATTGAGAAATGGAAGAAAATGAACTGCATTTCAATTGTAAAAGAAGGAGATTGGATTGGACTTAAGGAAACCACTTAAGTATATTGTTTTAAGGCAAGATTTTGCAGTTGAAAGCAAATTAAATTAAATGGATCCTGTTCAGTAATGATTGTTGAAAATAGTAACAGAGATATAACCGGACTGAAAGTAAAATGATGGGCTGAAATGTCTACTGTAGCTAATATACCAGAATCTTGTAATTTTCCTAGAATTAAAATTCCTATAACTTTTTTTTATTCTGTAAACTCATTATCTTTCCTGGTTTCTCAAGTTGTCAATACTTTCCCTTCTAAAGTAATCTTCCATCAACTCTGTATTAATCTGCTACATGCTAATTTATTTATATGCTGTCTTCCCACTGGAATGTAAACTCATTGAGGGCATGAAATAGTTTTTGCTGTTTTTACATATATAACCTAAGCAATTAGCACAGGGCCTGTAAAATAGAAATGTTTAATAAATGCATTTTGACTGAATGATTAGTAACAGTTATGACTGCAAATATAACCAGGGAGTCAGGTTCTTTAAAAAACCGGAACCTATCCCTTCTTCTAAGTCCTGCTACTCTCTCTAGTTCAAGATGCAGTGGGGTTTTCAGCCTAGACCTTCACATGTATACTGATCTTAGTAGGTCTATCAATACTACCAAGCAGTATAACCTCAGGACAACAATATGAAACAGAATTTGATATTTTATGTTGTTTTCCATGACTTTTTGAATGTGATACATGAATAGATAGAAACAGTGAGTGATATTCCAAAGAGTGTCCTGCCACCTCCAGGTTAAAATTTTACTTAGTAAAAAAAGTCATAAGAATTACTATTTTTTCCTCTAATATTCTAAAATACAAGCAAGAGAAACATTCGATTGTAGTTTAATTAGCATAAAGTCTTGGGGCAGGGAGGGAAGAGAAGAAGGAGAAATGCCTTAAAACAATATTTCAGAAAACAAATATTAGGTTAGAAGGAAATAACTGTTCCATCTTAGAATCTGTGATAGAGAAGAAGAAAGCTCTCTCAATATCTTCTCAAATGCACCATATGTCATTCTGTCTTCTATATCCATACATTTGCTTAGGCTGTACCTTTTATCATAATGCATTCTTGCCTTACTTCTATCACTTAGAATCACTAATTTCCTTCAAAACTTGATAAAGGATGGAGACAAGATGGTAGAGCAGAGAAGCACTTAGCTGAGCTCTACAAAATTCCCTTCCAAACAACTCTAAAATAACACATCTAGAGTACCAGAACCAAAAAAAGATAGGGTGAAACAATTTTCCAACCCAAGACAACTTAAGAGGTTGGAAAGGTTTCTCTCATTGAGATAGTGGATAGTGGTCAGGCCCGGAACCAGCCCACATTGTGGCACCAGCAATAAAGCCTTAGAGATGGCTGCATTGGTGATAGCAGCAGCTTAGGAAATTCTCAGCCCAGGGACACCAGAATTAGTTCTGAAAATAGCAGCAAGCAATGCCTTAAGTTTGGGACAGTGCCCTTTCCTCCCTGGGAGCAAAACCCAATTTTAACATAAAGTTAAAAGTCAAAACTTAGTCTCATGAAAATGCGCAAAAAAAACAAGAAAAAGAACTTGACCATAACAGTTTACTGTGATGACCAGGAAGATCAAGATACAAACCCAGAATACAATGATGTCAAAGCAACTACAAGCAAAGCCTCAGACAAAATATAAAATATAAAATATAAATTGGATATAAGTCAAATAAGATTTCTTAGAAAAGCTTTAAAAGAATTTAAAAGAATTTTAAAAATTAAACAGGCAAGGGGGTTGGGGGCAATAGATAAACCATTGGTTCATTTCATTATCTAAAAAAAAGGAGAAAATCAAATTACCAGTATCAAAAATGAAAAGTGTTACTTCACCACCAATGAAGATAAATTAAAGCAATTATTAGGAATTATTTTGCACAATTATATGCTGATAAATCTGACAATTTAAGTAAAATGAATACTTATAAAAATACGAATTGCCCAGATTAACAGAAGAAAAAATTCAATACTTAAATAACTCTTTCTTAGAAAAAGAAATTGAATAAGCCATCAATGAACTCCCTAAGGAAAAAAAAATCACCAGAATAAGATGAATTCACTAGTGAATTCTACCAATAATTTAAAGAACAATTAATTCCAATAACACATAAAGTAATTTGGGAAAGTAGACAAAAAAAGGAGTCCTCAAGTTTCTTTTACAACACAAATGTGGTGCTGAAACCTAAGCCAGAAAGAGCAAAATCAATGAAAGAAAACTATAGACCAACTACCCTAATGGATACTGATAAATAAAATGCTAGTAGAATGACTGCATCAATGCTAAAGATCATACACTAGGTGAGATTTATACCAGGAATGGTTAGACTGTTCAATATTAGGAAAATATCACCATAATTGACCATATCAATAACAAAAGCAACAGAAAACATGATTATCTCAACAGAAGCAGAAAAAGCTTTTGACAAAATACAACACTTATTCCTGTTTAAAAAAAAAAATAGAAAGCATAGGAATAGATGGAACTTCCCTTAAAATGGTAAGTATTATCTATCTAAAAACATTAACAAACAGTATCTACAATGAGAAGCTAGAAGGCTTTCCAATAAGATCAGGGGTGAAGCAAGGATGACCATTATCAACACTACTGTTCAATTTTGTTCTAGAAATACTAGCTGTAACAATAAAACAAGATGAAGATATCAAAGAAATTAGGATAGTCATGAGGAAACAAAACGTTTACTCTTAGCAGATGGTATAAAATAGAGAATCAACTAAGAAACTAGTTGAAATAATTAACTTCAGCAAAGTTGCAGAATATAAAATAAACCCACAAGAATCATCAGTGTTACCAACAAAGTCCATCGGGAAGAGAAAGAAAGAGAAATTCCATTTAGAATAACTGGAGACAACATAAAATGCCTGGGAGTCTACTGGCCCAGACAAACCCAGGAATTATATGAACACAATTACAAAACACTTTTCCCACAAATTAACCAATCTAACAACTGAAAAAAAATATATTAATTGCTTATGAGTAGGCCAAGCCAATATAATAAAAATGACAATTCTATTTAAGTTAATTCACTTATTCAGGGCTATACAAATCAAATTACAAAGAAAAAATTGAGAGCTATGAAAAAAATAACAAAATTCATCTGGAAAAACGTCAAGAATATCAAAGGAATCAGTGAAAAAAAATGTGAAGGAAGGTAGCCTAGAAGTACTTGATTTCAAACAATGTTACAAAGATCATCACAATAATATAATATTGGCTAAAAAATAGAGTGGTAGATCTGTAGAACAGATTAGGTACATAATACATAGTAGTAAAAAATGAGAGTAATCTATGGTTTGTCAAACCCAAAGATCCAAGATTTTGGGGATGAGAAATCTCTATTTGACAAAATCTGCTGGGAAAAAAATGGAAAGCACTTTTGCAGAAATTATGTATAGAATACCATCTTAAGCCATATACTGAGATAAGTCAAAATGGGTCCACGATTTAGAGATAAAGAATGATGTCATAAGTATATTAGGGCAGCATGGACTACTTTACCTCTCAGATTTGTGGACAGAGAAAGAATTATGATCAAACAAAAGAAAGAGAGCATTATGGGCTATAAAATGGATAGTTTTGATTATATGAAATTAAAAAAAGCTTTTGAACAAACAAAACCAATGCAGTTGAGATTAGAAGGGAAGCAGGAAATTGGAGGGAAAATTACAAATGTCTCTGATAAAGGTCTCATTTCTCAAATGTATAGAGAACTGAGGCAAATTTGTAAGAATACAAGTCTTTCCCCAATTGATAAATGGTCAAAGGATATGTATAGGCAGTTTTCAGAAGAAGAACTCAAAACTATAGTCATATGAAAGAAAATGATTGGGGGGGGGCGCAGTTTTGTTTCCACAGAGTTAAAATCATTCCTCCAGCTTTAGCAGAATGTAAGTCAGGTGGCTGGTTAGAACTAATTCTAATCAGAGCTCTAGGGTGAAAGGTCAGAGACTTGTAGGTATGCTTAAATGAGCCATTTGAGGAGGGGGTTGTATTTGGTCAATGAAGAGCCTGGGGGGAGATTTGAAATGGGAGTCAAAAAAAGGACTGGCATCCATCTGAATCCTTTGTACTCTCCTGTACTCGGTTCAGGGAACATGCCCATTTATTCAGACCCAATAAACATAAAACATAATTAAAGCGCCCCCAACCTCTACCACTTGGGTGGCTTCTTTTCTCATGAGAAAGCAATAAAATTCCTTTTTGCCTTCTCTCAAGAAGGGTCTCTATTTTTAATGTAAGTAGTGGTCTCATAACTACACAAATTTATAAGAATACAAGTCACTTCCCAATTGATAAATGGTCGAAGGATATGAATAGGCAGTTTTCAGAAGAAGAAATAAAAACTATAGCCAAAAAAAAATGCTCTTAATCATTACACTTCTTCCACTGGCGACTCCTTCAGTACTTCTTAAACTGTGGGTTGCAACCCCAATATAGGGTTGCGACCCACAGGCTGCTCTAAAACACTATTGATTAGAGCAGTGCAAATTAAAACTACTCTGAGGCATCACCCCACATCTATCAGATTGGCTAATATGACAGAAAAGGAAAATAAGTAATGTTGAAGGGAATATAGAAAAATAGGGACACTAATGAATTATTGGTGGAGTTGTGAATTGATCCACCCATTCTGGAGAGCAATTTGAAACTATGCCTGTATCCTAGAGATTTAAAAAAAAAAAAAAGGAGTAAAAGGACCTATATATGCAAGAATATTTATAGCATCTTTTTTTTTTGGTGGTGGCAAAGAATTGGAAATTAAAGGGTAGTCCATCGATTGAGAAATGACTGAACAAGTTGTGGTATATCTTTGTGCTGGAATGCTATTGTGCTATAAGAAATAATGAATAGGATTCTCTCAGAAAATTGTAGGCAGACTTACATGTATAGATACAAAGTAAAATGAGAAAACCCAGGAGAATACTGTATACAGTAATAACAATACTGTATGATGATCAGTTTTGAATAATAATTCTCAGAAACATAATGATCTGAGACAATCCTGAAGGACTTATGAAAAATTCTATCTACCTCCAGAGAAAGAATGCTGATTGTAGCATATTTTTTAAGTTTCTTTTTTTTTCAACATGGTTAATATGGAAATATGTTTTGCATGATTTCACATGTATAATGGGTGTCATATTGTTTGCCTTCTCAAAGGCGGGCAGAAGCTAGAGGAAAAGAGAGAATTTTGAACTAAAAATAAAAAATTAATGTTAAAGAAATAATTTCCTTGAAAGCTTAGCTGTCATTCTACCCCCTACAGTATGAGTCCTTTCCTGTTCTCCAAAGCTAATGTATTCCCCAATAAAAATTATCTTGTATTTATTTTGTACATAATTATGTTTTAAATACTTCTAAATGTAGTTTTTTTTTTCTCATAGAAATTAAATGCTTTGAAAGCCAAGGGTCATTTAACCTTCCTTGTTACCCAGAGTCTTGACATAGTGCCTAGTGCATAGTAGGTGCTAAGTAAATGTTTATTGTTCAATTACTTGCATCACTAATTGTCCAATGGATATTTCTAAAAGAAAGCATCCATTGCTTGCAGATGATAATATACATTTCTATATAATGAATATATGTATAATTAAAGAACTACCTCCCTTTTTCAAATATCCTTTATTATTTGTAAGTTGCTAAATTAAGATTTGGGCCTTTGATTAGAGAACTTGAATAAGACAGACATAATAGAAAAAAAAAAAGTACAGGGTCTACATTTTTTGCATAAATGTCAAAAATGCTAAATGTCTTGACTACTTCATCAGCAAGAAACACTTTTCTCTAAGTGGGGAAAGATACTTTCTTACTATTAATTTGGATGATTTTTTTTCACTACCCATGTTTGAAGTTATACATGGGATTTGCCAGGTCCACTTCACTTATGCCCATATGTTTAAGTGGAATCACTAAGCATAAGAGAAGAAATATGATTCTAACTATAACTAGGTTTGCTTAAGAGGTCTGAAAAATACTGCAAAGGGCTTTTGCTGTTAAAAAATTATTCTTTATATTGAGAAGTCTGAGCAAAAACTTCTGGTGATTCACATGAGGACAAAGAATATCATCTAAAGAAACCTGAACAAAATACTAATATTAACCAAAAAATCATGAGCCTAAGTAACACATGGGTTTTTATCACTGCTCCCAGATGAAGATAGGCATTTTAGAAGAGAAAGGCAGATTGGTTAAGTGAATATCTGGTTTAGAAGCAATCTTTGAATAAGATTCATTCTTCTATATGGGAAGTAGCATAAGAGGGATGGGAAGCTCCAAAAAAAAAAAAGAATATTGGGCTCCTGGTCATAAATGAATTGAACACATTTTCTTAAGTCTTGAGATACTGATTAAGAGACCTGTGAGTGTATATACATACATATATCACACAAACATATGCACATATATACATATATTTGTATTATATACACACACAAACATATGTATAGTGTATATAGATATAAATTCTATCTATTATTTAGCTAATCCACCAAGCATGCATAGATACCAGAGAGAACCAACAGTTACAACATAAGGATAAGAGCAATAAAGAAATCTGATAAATAGGAACAGAAAAGTTAAAGGTCTCTGTGGGGATAGGGTATGAACTGAAGAGGACTGTACATAAGGACATACTCATTTAAGGAAATTCAGGAAACAGAGAGGAGAATCATAATGACAAACATCTAAACGAAGGTCAAAAATGACACAGAAATAGCCACAGTATTGTCATGGGAATATGTGACAGACCAAATGAACAAAAGAAAGAAATCGATGACTTCAGGGAACATATTACCAACATGGCCCACAGGCAACATACAGTAGTGAGGAAAGACATCAATTATATAGTTATTCATTAGAACCTCTCTCTCTCTGTCTCACACACTCTCTGTCTCTTTCTCCCTCACTCTCTGTCTCACACACGCTCTCTCTCTATCTCTCTCTCTCTCTCTCTCTCCAGCTGATAAATTCTTAGCTTTTCCCAAATGATCATTTGATTCTTCAAGAGGTGGAGGAAGATCAAGAGGGAAATTGTTCTTTGGTACTTAATTTTGCTAAACAGGAATGATAATGAAGTAGAAATTATTGGAACCTTAGAGGAAAATAACTGCTCCATCTTAGAATCTGTGATAGATAGAGGAGAAAATAAAGCTCTGTATAATCTGGCACCCATCAACTATATTGTGAGAAAATAATTTTCAAAGGGATCAGGAAATAGACTGGAATTATGTCCTGGCTCAGATTTCTATATGGGAAGTAGGCACAAGAGGGATGGGAAGCTCCAAAAAATGAAAGTGTGAAGATGCCACCAAAATCAACTTAATGAGGAAGAAAATGGAGAGCTGTCTAAAGGACCCAAAGTAGAAATACAGTGAGAGAAGTCATTGGCCAGATTATTTAAACTGTATTTATAGAAAATGTGAGCAAGTAACAGAGTGACATGATCCCATAAGAATAGCATCAGGAATGGAAAAACCAAATATGAGCTTACATGGTCACGGATATGAAGGAATATTCACATATGCACATGTGTATGTAAGTATATTTCTTTTTTAAGTTGTTAGGGGCAGAGCAGGATCAAAAAGAGATAGAGCTCAAACATACAATGCAAAATAGGTAGCAACTGAAAACTAAAGAAGGAAGAACTGCTCTTATTTTTCTTTTGCTTTCACTGACTATATTTTAACTGTAAAAATAGTTAAGAGGGAGTCGAAAGCTAAGACAACTGAGGAAATAGTAAAGAACTCTTAGATGCCTCCAATCTCAAACTCAACATGTCCTAAACGGATCTCATTACCTTCTCTTCAGAACCCTTCCTTTTCCAAAATTCCCATTACTATTGGGGAAAATTAATTTTAATGCTGTATCAATTAGTTATCAATATTAACTTGTAATAGTCCATTCTCCGTTCAAAAGGCCATTTCTTAGTTAAAAGAGAAACCCTTCACAGCATATTTTAGCAGAGGAATGTAATCTAATCCCAGTCCATAAGGCATTCAATAGAACAGAGACGCCTTACCTTTTGTCTCTGTAAACAAAGTCAGCTGGAGCTAGATCCTCTCCCAAGAGTGTTGTGCTTGCTACTCCCTTTGTCAAGTTTTGGTTTTGGGTTTTTTTTTTTTTGGGGGGGTGGGGGGGGGCGGGGAGGGTTTGACCTCCTTGAAAAAGGAAACTAGTCCAGTGAAAACCTGACTGAGATGGTTTATGCTTTTCTAGCCAAAGATCCATAGAGGAAACTGGGTTTCATTAACATTCCATTCCCTAAGTTCAGGAGCGGGGTGGGGGCCGCCACCTTCGAAAGCCATTTTTCCCCACTTGTAATGAAGTGGCAGGGATCAGCCCACCTGAAGAGTGGTCCATCCTTGCCAGTAATGGGGGAGGAACTGTGAACTCTTGGCACACCTCCTCATTAAAATGTCCACTAATCAAAATTGCTAGGGGAGTTCCCAGTGATCTTAGGCCAATCAGAAGGCAGCTACATGGGGCGGGGGGGGGGGGGGGGGAGCTCACGCCTCTCTAATTTTAAAGTAACTTTCTTACATATATTATAACATCATTCATCACAATAATTCTTGGACGTAGGCAGACTAGGTATTATTATTCCTATTATAGAGATGAAAAAACTGAGGCTCAGCAAGGTTAAGTTTAAAAGATTCATGCTTCAGACAGGAACTAAAATATACCCTCTCTGAGATTCCCTTCTCAGCTCTCAGATTCTATAATTGTATGTGACTTACACAGCTTCTAAGTGGCAAAATGAAACCAGGTTTACTGACTCCTAAGCTAATGGTTCTTCCATTATGCCGTCATTCCTGGGTGAAAATGAAGTGATATTTCCTATCTCATCACTCAGTCAGTTTCAGCAAGGAACCCACAATAAAATTATGAATACTAAAGTGTTTGTTATGCAAATATTTATTGGCTTATATCTTACTATATCATTTTTCTCCATATATAAAAATACCTTCTGGGAAGTAAATGCATAAGATAGAAAAAGCAATGTAAATCAAAGGGAAACACATAGAATACAACTTTTCAATTCAAATAACATTTGTGGCTAGTCCTATATTTAGAATCTACATGAAATACATGGATTAAAACTTTCAAAATAAATCCTTCTAAATTTTAGTTCATGTACTATGAGCAAATTTCTTGTTTGTAAGACATAAGGTCTAAACAGTTTTATTTGCCTAACTTTGTTTTGTAAATGGAGTTTCTAAGCCAGAAAATTATAGTAAACACACACATATACATTTGAATATATACATACATACATGCATGCATACATACATAAATATGGGTTGCCAAGACCCAGAAATTTCAGAAGGATTTCCTTGGCGTAAGACTATGGAGGACTCTCCCAGGATAACAGAAGATTCTTGGACTAGATGATTCACAGGTTCTGTAGGATGATCTGAATCCCACACCCTATGAGTTCAGGTTTGCAGGTAGGATGAAATGAGGCACCCTAACACAGCAAGAATATACAATGAGGATACAGCGGCACTTTCATTTTTTTTTTTCCATGCACCCTCATCTTCATTTAGAACTGCATGTCATCAGACACGCACTGTCTCAGGTACCTATCAACTCTGAGAGTCCCAGCCTATGGACTATTTGGACTTTTTGTACTTTTTTTTTTAAACCAGGAAATTGTGTCAGGGAAGCTGGGACCAAAGGAAATCATATCAGGAAAATACTGGTGCTATTGTAATAGTCATTCAGGAGAGCTCAGTTTAAGGGCTGGAAGATTTCTGTGGTCTTGGGTAAGGGTCTCCTGTCGAAATTTGGGAGTATCAGGGGTCATAGCAAGGCAAGAATGGGACATGAGTAGATAAGCATGAGGACTAGAAAGCAAGGCAGGAAGAATATTAGAGTTAAGGCCAATTCTACCTGACAAATACAATCAACAGTTCCTTTCTTTCCTCTATGCCAGTGAAATCACAGTCCTCCACCCCCCCCCCAAAAAATACACACATACACACAGAAAGAGACACACATCTACATCTGTATCTATAGTTTATCATGTGAATGCGTCTTTTTTCTAATTTTTAACATTGAGTAGTCTCAAAGTATATTAGGTTAATAACAATGAACAAACATGTATTTAAGTGCCAACTATGTACTAGGTACTGTGATAAGTGCTGGGAATACAAATATGAAAAAGGACAGTCTCTGGTTTCAAGGAGTTTATAGTCTAATGAAGAAAGAGAATATTAAAAAAAAAAAAAGCTGAAAATCAAGGGTGTCGGGAAATATCTAACAGGGCCGTAGTGGAGAAGTCAGTCAGAGAAATCTCAAAATAATGTAAACAAGAGAGAAATGGGGAGAAGATCTGAGATGACTCACTCCTTAAATGGAAATTTAAAGTTGTTGGCCCCATCCTCTAATAAGAGGTGATAAGGAAGAGTATCAGGGCTGCCAGGATTTTGCAGGATGGTGAGATTTTCCCTATAATGAGCTTACTGAGGCACTGGGGAGAAGTGAGAGATGTCCTAGAGAATTGTGGACTGGTGAGAAATGAGGAATTTTTATCCAATTCCCCTAGATCAAACCAGAATCAGCACTCAAAGTAGTCCCCTAGTCTAAAAATTTCTGACTTGAGGGCAATAACCAGAATCAGAAAACCTTCTATCTGGTGTCACTAGCCTTGTCAAAGGGAAGCCTCAAAAAGTCTGGGAGAAGTCTCTGACTTTTCATTTCAGCTTATGCTGAATCTAAAACCCTGACTGATCAGACTCAAGGGTGTATCAAGCTTGGCTTGGCTATGAAGATACCTAAAAGCTACACATCAGTTCCCCCTTGGCTGCTTTCACCAAAAGATCAGCCATCCTTCAGAGCACACAAACACAAGACAGAAGGGTAATGCCCTGTAGGGACAGCATATCATCATCACCATCCTGCTCCACAAAGCCCCACAAAGTCCCACCTGGCTCTACCCTTCACTGTCTTCTCACAACAATCACTCAGCAAAAACAGGGTTAGTCTCATTAATCAAAAGATAAAATCCACAATAGTGGACGGTTTCAAGCAATTTAAATATGTGGTTTGCTTTCAGGCAGGCAGAAGCTCTGGGGAACCTAATCCACAGACTCCAGTTTTTCCCTTCCCTGTTGTCTCAGCTGCATTGCTTTCCCCGCTGTGCTAACAATCTGGAAGGGATGGTAGAGATCATTAAGCCCAACTCTAATTTTACAGATGAGAACACTGAGGCTGAAAAAGGTTAAGTGACTTGCCCCAAATCACAGAGTTGGAATTAGAAAATGTGTCCCCTGATTCCTAGTGCAATGTGCATTCTTTTGTACCATTTTGCCTTTAAGATACAGTGCATAAGCACATATATATTATAAACACACACATTTAAAAGCACATAGCACTTTTTTCAAATCATTCATTTTTGTTTTCCTAAAAGATATTCATAACACAAAAAGATAGCAACTAGTTAAAATAAATAAATCATACTCTGATTATGTCTGTCATTTACGGTATGAATGCAATGGGGTCCAATGAAAGGAAACCAAATTACAGCTGCTAGGGGAATGTCATGCTCTCATGCCATGACACACAGCAAAAGTCTGTGTATGCCTCTTTTACGAGACACATTGAATGCCTATCAGATAATAAGCTAGAAAGGAAATGTGAACATGGGAGCACATTTGGTGGAAAAGGACGTAGTATAGGCACACAGCTGCAACAGGTCTGAATCAATTGATATATCTTTATCCTTCTCAGAACCAATAGCTGACAAAAGATGTGGTAACACCCTATTCTGATTCAAGCCCCCATGCTAGAATGACTAGTTTTCCCTTAAAAGGTATTGAAACACCTTTGAAACTTGATTGGCTAAGGGGATTAAATGATTAAGTTGCTGACATCACTTCCTGGCCTACTAAGTACAAACCACAAAGAAGCTCCAGGTGCTTACTGATAGTTGGCTGGTCAGCCACAATGGGCAATCCTGGAAAGATAATTTCATTCAGCTGAATCACTTCAAAGTGTCTTCATTATGTTTCCTTGTTGAATGTTCTACTCCTACTAGGGCCAAGTAAATCTTTTGTTAACTTGAATGACCTACAAGTATATCTGTTCCAATAACAGGCTTGTGGTAATCCTCATTTTTATCTATTATAATAGAAAGCTTATCACCAGGAAAAGTCATCATTCCAGAGATTGCTTCAGATTTGGTACTTATTTCTCATTAGTACTCTCAGTAACCTCTACTTCTGATTGGAGGGCTGGAGAGGGGAGGAAAAAAAATCCCTCCCAAAACCTCCATTGAAACAGGGCTCACAGGGGAAGCTAGGCAGCACAGTGAGTAGGGTACCTGCCCTGGAGTCAGGAGGATCTGAGTTCAAATCTGACCTTAGACACTTGACACACTTACTAGCTGTGTGACCTTGGGTAAGTCACTTAACCCCAATTGCCCTGCCTTCCCCCCTCAAAAGAAAAAGATAAGGCTCACAAAGGAAATAGTTTACCTGTCATATCTATGGAGAAGGGAAGAATTAATGACCAAACAAGAGAAAAAGAACATTATGAAATGCAAAATGGTTAATTTTAATTAAATTAAAAAGTTTTGTGCAAACAAAACCAATACCACCAATATTAGAAGGAAAACAGAAAGCTGGGAAAAAAATTTTATAGCTAGTGTTTCTGATAAAGGTCTCATTTCTCAAATATGTAGAAAACTGAGTCAAATTTATAAAAATACCAGTCATTCTCTAGTTGATAAATGGTCAAAGAATATGAACAGGCAGTTTTCTGAGGAAGAAATTAAAGCTATATATAATCATATAAAAAAAATGCTCTAAATCACTATTGATTAGAAAAATGCAAATTAAAACAACCAAGGTACCACCTCACACCTATCAGATTGGCTAACATGACAGAAAAGGAAAATCATAAGTGTTGGAGAAGATGTGGGAAAATTGAAACACAAATGCATTGTTGGTGGAGTTGTGAACTGATCTAACCATTCAGGAGAGCAATTTGGAACTATGCCCATAAGACTATAAAACTGTACATACCCTTTGATCTAGATGTATTTCTTGGATTTAACTACACCATCATTATTACTCCTACCTTTTAGCTTCCTTTTTTTTGTGTTGTTGTTTTCCACATTTAGATTGTAAGTTCCTTGAGGGCAGGAACTGTTTATTTGTTTTTATTTGTATCCCTAGCTATTAGCACAGTGTTTGGCACTTAGTAGGTACTTAACAAATGTATATTGACTTGGGTTTTACAGTTGAGGAAACTGAGGCAGATGGAGATTAAGTGATTTACCATGGGTCACACTGCTAATAAGCATCTGAGACTGGACCCAGCATTGTACCTACTGTGCCACCTGCCTGCCTCTACACTTAGCATTCTTACCTAGCCAATTACCTTCACCCTCATGAGACACGTGACCTTGAAAAAAAACTGTGAACACTTTCAGGTGTAAATGATCCAGAAAAAAACTCTGTCCTGGCAGTGATGGGAAATCTAGTACCCTGTATATTCCAGTAAGTGCTATTTCTGAAAGAACTGCCCAATAGGGAGCAGAATCAGTATTTCCTTGGAAAGCAGAAGTCTTAAGTCAAGATGCTGCCTACAACTTTTGTGGATCTGTGAAAGGTATAAGGGAGAGGGAACCACAACTAATTTAAACTGTAGATTAGCCACAGTACTAGGCTTGTTACCTCTTGACTTCCATAGCAGCTCTGAGATACAACCTAATTTACCTTATGGATACAACTCACAGAAAAGAGAGAAATGTCCTCAGTAGATTCTAATTCATAAAGCATTTTAGTCAAGTTTGTGAAATTCCTAAAAGACATATCTAAAATTAAAAGTATTTTGAAATACAGTGCAAAGATGAAGAAACAAGGACAGAAGGGTTAAGTGACTTGCCTAATGTCACATAGGCCAATATGCTGCAGAGCTTGAGTTGAAACTCAGAACTGTGTCTCCAAATCTAGCAATCTTCCCACTGTGCCTTGATGGCTCCTGTCTTACCTTTTATGATTTAGAGAAAACAACTGAGAGGATCAGAACCTACTATATGGCCAATAAAAAGAACTGGGCCAAAGACCACTGAGATGAAAGACAAAGAGCTATAATTTCTTGACTTTCATTGTAGGCTGCTGTTCATCTTTGCTTTTAGGTAGTAGCACAGTGAAATAAATGCCTTTGATTTTACCTCACAAACAATCCCACAAGTTTTCTGTTTCATTCATGAAGGCAATTAACCTTGCCTTTACTTTTCTGTTTCTGGAAGGTACATTTAACAGTGTTAAACATACACATTCTCTGTTGCTTTGTCTCTGTCTGTATCTCTGTCTCTGTCTGTCTGTCTCTCTCTGTCTCTCTCTCTCTCTCACACACACACACACACACACACAGACAAATGTATAGAAGGTCACTTTTTTAGAAGAACTTGAGAGCCCCAAAACCAGACCACACCTATAAGATTCAGAAAATGCATATTGATGATGGGGAAATGGTTAGTTAAATGCTGTTCTGACAATTAAATTAGAACCAGTTAGTGAGAAAGAACAATGACACACATTAGCATATCCATAACAGATGTACACAGTATAAAGTTTGGTAATACATTAAATGCCTGACACTGTAGGTTAGTAATGAGTGATTTTTTTTCCTCAACTACAGCTTCTTAGAGTTCAGAAACAGAGTAGTTCTAAACACAGAATCTAATTTTATATTGTGTGAAAGTGCCATGAGCTATGTACCCAAATCAACACTCACATAAGAAAAATAAGCCTTTCTCCTGGTGGGGGGAGGGGGAAGGGGAACAGCAATTTTGAAATGCTTCAGGAGGCCACAGACTCAAGATGAAGAATAAGACAAATAGTTTTAGACAGGGACAATGCAGGAATTTGTTTTAACTGTGTCTATTTGTCAAAACAAGAGTTTTGTTTTTCATAGGGAGAAAGTGGGGTTTGAGATTCAGTAGAGAAAGAAAGAAAGAAAGAAAGAAAGAAAGAAAGAAAGAAAGAAAGAAAGAAAGAAAGAAAGAGTAATTAAAGTACTTTTTAAAACACACTTATGAGTTACGAAAAAGAATCACAGTCAAGAATCACAGTTATGAGGATTTTACATGTTAAATTTAATATATACACATACACACATAAACACATATACATAACTGTAATGTTAGGCAGGGTGGGACTTTTTTACTGTTTTCTCTTTTGGAATGCTAAGGCAATCAAGTGCCTTTAATGAGTCTTGCCTTTGTTTGAATGTGGCAGGCAAAGTGGGACCTTTTGTCTTTGGTTTTGGAGTGCTTCTCAGCATTGAGATAATCAAGTACCTTTGATTAGTCTTGCCTTTCAAATGTAATGGCAAGTAAAGTGGGACCTTTTGTTGTCCTGCAGTGCTTCTCAGCACTGAGGCAATGGTGTCTTTGAGTCTTGTCTTTGTTTGAATCAAGAGTCATTGATTGGAAACAATGTATATGATGTGGTGCTAGTGATTAAAGATCTTTCCCACACCCTTTTTGCTAAGTAGGCTCTGAGCCCTCAGGGCGCTGAACAAGGTATATAAGCTCTGAGTTTGGCATTTTGCTTTTGGAGGCACACTCGTTGGAAGAGTGTTGGTGTGGAGACTTTGGGTAGCCGCTGGAGCTCCTCTAGCTTTGAAAACCCTGATGTTAGTGCTTTTTCTTCTCCGGTAACTAGGCATGTATTGCTATGGTCAGACAAAAGCCTGTCTGTTGATCTGTTTATATTTTCTCTGTTTGTAATTTCTGTTTGTATTTGCCCTGAGGTTCAGGGTGCTGACTTTACCCCCTGAACTAAGTGAATGATATATGTATGTTAAATTAAAGTGAGATTGTAAACCCCTTAAACTTGCTTTCCTTAGAAATGCAGATCAAAGAACCTATGCTAACAGCCCTCCTATGTGCTGGTGTTGTTGGTCTTCTTGTTTGTCTTTCATCTCCACAGCAGCTGTTAGCAACATCATTGTTACAATAGCATATATACACTCAAGTGTATATATACTATGTGTATGTATATACACATATACATTAATATATAAAAGAAAATTACAGAAATCAAGATTCACAATTTTGTGTACGATCTTCTATTCTACTATGTATATGGGGATGTTAATTTTATTTGGTTTTTGGCAAATTCAGAATCTAAAAATACATGTGGAAAAAAAAAAGACTAGAGAAATATTATCAATGCAATGATCAATCATAGCTCCAAATGACTGATTGATGAAGCATGCTCCCTCTTCTTGTTAGAGAGGCAAGGGACTTTATGTGCAGAATGGATCATACCAATCTGGCAATTTGTTTTGCCTAATGATACTTGTTACAAGAAAGGGCTTTCATTTAAAGAGAGGACAATTGTAAGTAGTAATGGGTCTAGAGGTTAGTGACAGTGATACAAAAAAAAAGAAGAAAATTAAAAA
The DNA here is from genome assembly GCA_028646595.1 of Phalanger gymnotis. Taxonomy (NCBI): domain Eukaryota; kingdom Metazoa; phylum Chordata; class Mammalia; order Diprotodontia; family Phalangeridae; genus Phalanger; species Phalanger gymnotis. Next base: position 584,150,849 of record CM053622.1, read on the forward strand.
AAATCAATGGAAAATTTTGAAAGAAACAAAAGAAAATAGAAAGGAATTCGGAAGGGCACATAGACAAGCAGCGCAGTGTTGGTACTCATGTTAAATTTAACATATACTTAAAAAAAACAAGCTGTATACTTCGTATATAGAAATGGTCATATTTGTTGATTTTTATCAAGGTCGTAATTGTTTTTTTTTAAGAATATTTTAAAAGCATGCAAGCTTTGCGAACAGGAACTATTTCATTTTTTGTCTTTATATCTCTAGGATATATTATGGTACTTGGTGCATAGTATGTGCTTAGTAAATACTTGTTGATTGGTTAATCATCTGGGAGTTGATATAAACTTAATTTCAAACAGTATCTATAAATACTGTTTTCATAGTCATCTCATGAATGGAAAACCTTTGCAAAAGTGATACCCTTGAAGACTATGCCAGTGGAATAGTGAATTCCAAGTATTCATGTCATGACCTGAGAATATCATGGAAAAGGGAAGATTTTTCTGACTGGGGATCTTCAGAAGAATCTAATATTAATTTCTTTTGTTTAAAAAAAAAAAAACTAGACAATCTTCTGAAATTCTCTGCATTTACCAATTAGTTCTATGACCATACAGAGTACAAATACAGACAGTTCTCATAATGGGAAAGCTGCCAGTTCTCTTTAAACCTCATAATATTCAAGCAACTTGTTTATCTGACTTCTAGATTGCACCAATCCAAAAGAAAAATCGTTGTCCCATAGAAATGTGTTTCTAAATATTAAATGAAGGTACTGGAAAAATCAAATTTGACAAAAAAAATGTTATAAGAACAGAATGCCCAAAGGAGGGCAGCTAATACAGCCAGGGGATTAGAACCACGTTACATGAAGATCAGTTGAAAGATTTTCTTTTTTGCCTAGAAAAGAAGACACTTAGAAAGCATTTTATATCAGTCTTCAAATATTGGAAGAGCTGTTGTGTGAACAGTGATTAGATTTATTATGCTTAGTCACAGAAGGAAGATCTAGAACCATTGATTGAACATTACGGCAAGGCAGACTTTTTGTTCAACCTGAGGAAAATATTCTAAAAATCATAACTTTTCAAAAAGTTTTCAAAATTTTTCAAAAACTCCTAGGGAGTTAATGGGTTCATTAACATGCAAGCCAAGGCTGGATAATTATTTGTTAGGGATGCTTTGATGCATTAACTATTTAGATGAGAGAACTGCACTGGATTAACTCTGAAGCTCCTTCAGAGTCCAGATTTTATAATTCTATAGAATTATCTGATATTTGCCTTCTATATAAAGCATGTACATAATATGGTTTTTGGTCTTTATGGTCAATATTTAGATGCTAATGTCATGTATGTCTTATTTCTCTTATTCAAATTACAATTCACGCAAGATCCAGTTATCCATGGAACTATTAACAGATTTCAAAATGTAGTATTTATTTTTTAAACTGCCACCACATTCATACTGATCTCTAGTATGACATTGGTTTTTGAAATTTTAGTTGACAATAGAGAATTAATAGCGATAATACAGAATGAGCGACTAAAAACCAGGTTTAGATATTGAGAGTATATTAGGAAAATGTTACTCTCACCTTTAGAAAATAAATAAAATTAACTGTGCAGTAGATGTCTCTGATGTCTACTACACAACATCGGTAAGGAGATTTATCTGATACTTATCTGAAGTAAACATTGTTTTGTGCGGTTTGCTTGCAATAACCCCTAATGTAAGCTGGTATACTTTACAATGTTCTAAAGCTTTGGGATAAATCTCTATAGAAAAGTGGAGTGGGCATACAAAAACCCACAAAGTAGCTGTTTGTGTATGGAAAAAAAATATATAGTTTCCTTGTTTGTATCTACAGAGAATCATTCTTTCCTGGTACTATCAATCTAATTTTTCAAGGTTCATTCCTTGCGGAGGGATGTAGAAACATTAAAAATAAGATATATTGGTATAATATATTTAAGGACAACTGAAGCTTTCAATGATGTGTGTTCTGAAGTTTCATGTTTATCAAAACCAAAGAACAAGTTTCTCTGTGAATTGGGCATATGAATGCAAGATCATTCTAGATCTCTTTTCATTTATTTATTGTCCAAGATGGAACCCTGTCACTTTGGGGTTCTTTGTGAGTTCTATATCTATCTTCAGTGAGCTGGAAACATGTTAGATAATGGGTTGTTTATACACTATAAATCTGCTTTCAGTGAGCCAGAAATCTGCTAGATAATGGGTTGTTTATGATTTGCAAATCTGTTCAGTGAGCTGAAAATTTGTCAGATAATGGGCTGTTTATGAATTCTAAATCAATATTCAGTGAGCTGGAACTATGTTAGGTAATGGGTTGTGTATGAGTTGTAAATCTGTTTTCAGTGAACTGGAAACATGTTAGATAATGGGTTGTTTTTGAGTAGTAAATCTGTTTTCAGTGAGCTGAAAACATGTTAGATAATGGGTTATTCCTGAATTATAAATCTGTTTTTAGTGAACTGAAAACCTGTTTAATAAAGGACCCTTTACATGTTATAAACCTGCTTTCTGTGAACAGACATAGTACTAGATAATGGGTTCATTTTGACTAACAAATTCAACTTTCAGTGAACTAGAAATAGATTCTTTATGGACAGTGACCTACCTCTTCCATGAGTATGATACATGCAATGATGCTAGTTCGTGTAGATAGGTATCACATATGCAGTCTTTTTTCACAAAGTTGGACTCTGGAGAATAAAGGTTTGTACCATATACTGTGTATAATGGGAAGGCTATCTACTAAAGACCTCTTTTCAGTCATCTGAAACAAAACTCGTTTTGATTTTTGTAACAGAGTGGTTATTTTATGATTATTATCAAATACCCCCTGTGCATTGGGAATGTAAGAAAATATGTAAAATAGAATCTGTGTCTTTAATGTTTTTACATTCTAAATGTAGTAAATACATGTAACAAAAACTTATTTCTCAAGTCAAATTCAACAAGTAGCTATGGATTACTTACTATGGATTACTTTAAGTCCCTGTGGGAAAATAAAAAAGAAGGTGCTCATAATATTAGGAAGATAGCATGTATACATATATATATATGTATATGAATATGTGTATATATATATATATATATATATATATATATATATGTATATATGAACTGGGCAGCTAAGTGACACAGTGGGCCTGAATTCAGGAAGCCTCATCTTCCTGAGTTCGAATCTGGCCTCAGACGCTTGAACAACAACATCTATTGGAAATAATATAAAAGTATGTAGGTGATTAATTACAGGTGCAGACCAAAACCAAACCAAGGAAACAAACACACAATAGTCCATCAGAATATTTTTAAAAGAGAGTTGGGAAGCTGCCATTAAAGATGGAGGAGGAAACAAGAAGAAAAGGTTAAATAGAGGAGAGAGTAATGAAAAACATGTGAATGTTCTTGTTTTGTGATTTCATTTCTGTGCCTATAAAGGGATAATTTTCAAATTTAGTAACATTTAGATAGAGTTAGATTACAAACTTTTAGGAAGAACAGCAAAAACAATAAAATGAATGGATTTATTACTTGTTAATTTTTCATATTTTTATAAAGAAAAGGTAATACATGCGTATACATACACACATATGTATATATTTGTAACTGATTGGAAATCTTTGAAAAATTCATGTGATTCTCTTTAAAGCAAGCTATTTGTTTTATTAAAGAATATCTTTTGACGGTAGAAAAGGTAACATTCTACCATATGTTCATAGTGTTAATTTGCAAAGGTCATTCCTCTCTATTTGCCATGAAAAATGCAAAAATTTCCATAAATGGTACGCAGATTGGTAATTTAATTATCTTGGAAAAATCTACAGCAGGAGGTCTTAACCTAGGATCCATGACCTTTTAAATATATACATATATATATACATATATATATAATGTATAATATGATACATTTCAATATTATTGGTTTTATTTTATAACCATATGTATTGTATTTTAGTCATTTAAAAACATTATGCTGAGAAGGGGTCCATAAGTTGCACTAGACTACCAAGGGTGTCCATCACACACACACACACACACACACACACACACACACACACACACATACACACAAACCATGTGTACAGATGCTTTAAAATACTGTATTAAAAAATTGAGGAGATAGAAAATTTTCTGAAAATTCCTTCAGCACCCAATTTTTTAAGCACAGTACTAAATTAAGATGGAGATTCACATGTGGGCAAATTTGCTATTGGTCAGTCATTTTTCAATCATGTCTGACTCTCTGTGACACTAATTGGGGTTTTCTTGACAAAGATTCTAGCATGGTTTACCATTTCCTTCTCCAGCTCATTTTACAGATGGGGAAACTAAGGCAAACAGTTAAGTGACTCACTCAGAATCAGCTAGTAAATGATTAAGGCCAGATTTGAATTCAGTCTGGGCACTCTATCTATCCACTGCATCACCTAGATCCCCCAAAGTAAATTAGATAATTACTAAATAAAAGAGAAATAACACGAAAGGGATCCTTGGTCAAAAGTGTCTTAATAATAGTCATGGAAGAAAAGAATGGACAATAAAAGAAAAACATAATTATACTTAAAAAACATTAAAACACATAAAATATTTATCAACATTAATCATTCAGTGACATTTCCACTCTATTGTTTCATCATTGTATGCAGGCGACCCTAGGTTTCTGAAGGCTATCCTAGTGTATCACAAGCTATGCCAAGGCCTATCAAATTTTAAAAGCTTTGCATATAAGCCAAGCAACAGACTCTATTTCTGTTGTCTCCAGGCCAGCCTAGTTAAGTTCAGAGAGACAAGTCACCAGAAAAGTGACCACTATTGTCAAAACTTTATCTCCTTAGCAACAGCAATTCATAAATATACATGTGAAGGAATTGCAATCTATACCAGGAATAGATGTACGCATACCAATAAAATAATGAATACTATGAAATATTAAAGAGTTTAATTGTATGTCAGATATACGTGTGAGTATGTACGTACATATATGAGGTACATATGCATGTATGTATGTGTATAGTTGTATGTATCATATATACAAATGTATATGTTTATGCATATTAGAACTGCCTACGGCTGCTGAAAAGTTGTGTCTTGACCACACTCAGCCAGTATGTTTAAGAGACATGTGTGCTCGTGTGTGTGTGTGTGTGTGTGTTACAAAAAAAATCACACTCTAGTGGATACAGGACTTGCCTTGGAGTTAGGAAGGCCTGGGTTCAAATTCCATCTCTTAAACTTACCGAGTGACTATGAGCAAGATACAACTTTTCAATGGTTTCAGGCAGCTCTTTAAGTGTATGTCATGGAGAATGACTCATTCATATCTGTGAAGGGGGAGTGCCCATCCATCTCAGGGAGATCTCTCCACATCAATTTAATCATAAGTCCACATGTCCTAACACCGACCTCTCTTTAGTTATTAACTAACCATTTCTCAAAGTAATAAATGTATTAATGTCTAATAGCATTTGTTTAAGCCATCACAAGATTTTTTTGGCTATTAGGAGGTACTTAAATTTGAGACCATTCTCATAATAGTTTATTATCAATATATGATATATTCAACTGAAGTTGTGGTGACATAAATTACTTCCTTGTACAATTTATTGTATAATTGTATTATCCTAGTATAATTTTCAGTAGTAATATAAAACAATAAGGAGCAATCATTATGAAAGAAATGTTGGTGAGAATATTCCATCCAAACAACCATAATAGGTCTTTTCTTTTTTTCCCCCCATATATTATCTCACTTGAAATGCACAACAACCCTATGAAATAGTTGTTATTATGCTGAAAAAAGTTAAATGACTTCTCCAGGATCACACAGACAGTGACTGAGGCAGGGTTTGAATTCAGGCCTTTCTTATTCCAAGTCAGGACTCTATCCACTGGCTACCTAACTGCCTCAACATAATCTCTTCTCTGATATATGATCATTTGGTATCTGCTAAAATATTTCCAGGGCTGGAAAATGATTACTTCCATTTAGAGACAGTTCAGATTATTTTAAAATCATCTTTTTTAGTTAAGCTGAAATTGACTATAATTTTTAATCACTATGACTAGTTCTGTCATCTGGAACAACACAGGATAAATCTATATGATCAATTTTCAAATATTTAAAGTGAGTTATCAGTATTCACTTGTTTTTTGAGAGGCAGTATGGTGTAGACCACTAAATTTGTAGTCATAAAAATCGGGTTTGAATTCTGACTCTGATACAAAATGTGAACTTGACCAAATCAATGAATCTATGTGAGCCTGTTTCTACGTATAAAATGAGGAGGCTAGGCTAGATAACTTCTGAGGCCCCTTCCAGATCTAAATCTGTGATTCTAGAATTCTTTTCTCCAGGCTAAACAACTCTGGCTTCTAAGACATGATTTTCAGATAATTCATGCCATTGGTAGACTGTTCAGACACTGTCTAGTTTGCCAATGATCTACTATTATATGGCGCCTAGAACTGAACACAATATTAAAGAGGTAGTCTAACCTTCAAAGAGTACAGCAGGACTAGTTTTACTTCCTATGACTTATACACTCTTTTTCTATTAATGAAGCCCAAGTTTTGATTTTTCTACTAGTACTCAATTATGTTAATCCATCATGATCCATAGGGACCTAGGATTCTCGAAATTACTTCTGGTGGTGGTGTTGTTGAATTATTTCAGTCATGTCCAGCTCCCTGTGACCCCATTTGGGGTTTTCTTGTCAAAGACACTAGAATAATTTGCCATTTCCTTCTCTAGCTCATTTTACAAATGAGGAAACTGAGGCAAACAGGATTAAGTGACTTGCCCAGGGTCACAGAGCAGTAAGTGTCTGAGGCCCAATTTGAATGCAGGTCCTCCTGACTCCAGGGTCAGAGCTCTATCCATTGAGTCACCTAGCTTCTACCCAAACAGTTATATCAAGTTAAAAGGGTTTTGAATATTTATCTTATTACAGATACTCCCCACTAAAAGGCTGGCCACCACATGATTTCGGGGCCACAAGAACTAACGAAAACATGCAATAATGAATGGAGGAGTTGAGATTTGCATTGGTAGAGGAAATACTCAACACAAATGAAATCACAACCTTTTAAAAATACTGCAGGAAGACTATGCTAGCTTTTGAAACAGTCCAGATGACACTGTGAGCTTATTCTAAAACTGAGGTAAACTAAATCTCCCAGATTTTTCACAAAAACTATGCTCAAGCCAAGTCTCCATCAAATCCACTTGTACACTGAGTAGCCAAATGTTTACCTTGCTTTCTATTACCTTGTGAGCATGGCCCTACCATTCTAGCCAATGCAAATTATTATGTATTTTCATAGATGTTACATAATACATGTGTCAGAAAATCAAATTATTGAATAAAATTAAGTTGATATATAATCTGAGAGTAAAAATTATGTTGGAAGCCATTTCCCTTTAAATTTGAGGCAGCTAAGTGACTCAGTCAGTGAGCCTGGAGATGAGTTCAAATTTGGCCTCACAAATTTATTAGCTATGTGATCCTAGGCAACCTCTGTCTGCCTCAATTTCCTTAACTGTAAAATAGGGATAATAATAACACCCATCTCAGAGGGTTTTTGTGAGGATCAAATGAGATAACATTTGTAACCCACTTAGCACAGTAAAAACCCACTGACACATAATAAATGCTTGATGGCTGCTTATTTCCTTCCTTCTTTCCTTAATTTGAAAATTAAAGTGATGCTAAAAACCTACTATCTCTGGTTCAAGGTAATACAAAACCTTAAAGTTTGAGCTTTGGTGATCTAGTTTCCTGAAATTGTCTGAAACCCTATGAAGGATATGGTCTGTCAGAAGACAAATAAAATTGAGCAAACTGACAATTCCAAACACAACTAAAGGGTTGAAAACATGCTGGTCATTATATCATACTCTTCAGCAAAAGCTGTCTCCAGAAAACTTATCCTACTCCAGAGGCTTAATCTGAAGACCCAGATATAACTGATATAACCTAAAGTGTTGCAGTGTGTGCCACTTTAAAAAAAAAAAGGAATATAGGTGTAGTGGGAATTTGCCTTGAAGTAGGAATCATTCCAGATACCTGAAAATTACTGAGCATGCCTCGTTGTTTTGTCAGGTAAGATCTGCAGTATTAACCACTCACCAAAAAAGTAGAAACAACTATAGAGGTTTCCAAAGTCCCCAACTAAAGACTGTCTGAGAGATGGAAATAACTAAAGATTGTATAGAAATCATCTTTCAGGGATATCCCCCTTCAAATATTGTCTCCAATAGAAAAACACAGAAAAGAAAAAAAAAATAATCTTCACCTCTTAAAAAAAGATTGCGGAGTTGAGGGAATTATTTTCTTTCAGTTTATGACTTCTTCTGGAACTAATTAAAATTTGAAATGCTAAGTGTTTGTATTTCTGGTCAGAAACTAAAATTTACTCTAAATGAGATTAAAAAGGAGTCTGACAAAGGGCGTTACTGAAAAACCCCTCCAGAAGCAAAAAGTAGTACGTGAAATATTAACTTGCCTGGTAACCCATTTTTATTCTGTATCTCTGGTTTTCATGTGGGAATAATTTCAGAGTACTGATAAATACAAAATTATTAAATGCTTTGTCGCATACTTCTCTAATAATGCTAAGTAATGTCATTTTCTAATGGCTGAAAACATGCAGGAATATAGTTGGAAATAATTATAATGGTGACATGTGGGATGACTTTACATTTCGCAAGATTAATCTCTGATAGTTATTGGGACTGAAGATTAGTTTCATTTTGCTGTAATTCTCCTACTAAAAAAAATACAGCCTTCATTTGAAATCACTTTGAGGTTTGGATAAGAACACTAAGACTCACTGCCTAATACTAATCACTATTCTGCACCCTATAAAACCTTTGCCATGTAGATTAGAGGACTCTTCAACATTATCTGATTAAATCCCTCTAAGGCTCTTGCAGAATTGGGGGAAGTTTGTTTACAAATATTATTTTAAGAAGAGGTCATACAATGACATGAGTTGACAATGCTGAAAAGCAAAGTCCACGTATAGATGTGCTGCTTTTTTTTTCTTGGAAATTTGAACTAAGCAGTCACATATTTCTTTCTTCCTTTGCTGCTGTAAGTACCATCAAAATGTGGTAACCCAAAATTTATTCACAATTAATCAATTCAGAAAAAAAATTCCTTTTAAAGTAAAATAGATTTGGAAATCCAAAATGTAAAGTTCATTCAAATTTATACCTGGTCCAGCATTCTGCTACAAACTGGAATATGTAGAAATAAGCAAATAACAGTTTATATGTATTCGACCAAGTCAAAATTGCGTTATGTAGCATTCTATGTGATAAGTGCTTAATAAATGTTTGTTGTAAGAATTAATAATAAATGATTGAACAGATTCATAACAGTCATGTATTGATTGTCATTTTCCTATTACAATGACGCTTCCATATTATCCTTTCAATCATTATTTCACAAATATGTTTTCTCTTGCAAGGATTCATGGTGGTTATAAATAAAATATACTACCTTCTTAAGCACAGAAAGACCTCACCAACAGAGAACAGTGGGGGAAAAAAGCTATTGGCATGACAGCAAAATGTAGGCTACTTTTCCCTACACAGTTATAAGGATAACTCTAAGGGGCTGGGGTTTCCAGTGTTGTAGTTCACAAGCCCCCACTATTGTGCTGCTCCCATTCATTACTATCTAGCCTTAATTAGGTTTTAGAAAGGCTATTTCCTATATATTTATAGTAAGAATAGCTAGAAAAACATCCTGCAAATCAGGAACACACTCTAACTTTGCACACACAAGGTGCCAAGGAAAATGGGCTCAAACTTAGAAAGCACATGTGCCCAAAGAGTAACATAACTCCTAATTACTGAAAGTTCCTTCCTCCCTTTGTGCAGTCCTTATGAGGTCCTCTTTATGTGTCTTTCTGTCTGCTAGGCTCAGAACACTGGTGTATTTGTAGAATCCCAAAGCTGCCTTTCCTACGTATGCCTGGTTTTCCCTCAGTGTGCCTTTCAGCTCCAATGCAGAGGCCGCTTTCAACTGCTGTTGTTCCAGAAATGCTGCTACCAATGATGGTGGGAACTCATCATCTGACTTTTTGAAGTTTAGAAAATTATCTCCTGGCCAAAAGCTAGTGAAGGGAAAAAAACTTACTTCTCTGCCTCATCCAAGGGCAATTACCTCTTTGGTATCCTTCATCAATAGATTCAACTAGCAGATCACTATTTAACTCATTGAAACGTGTGGTTCTAAATTGGCTTGCTATGTTATTACATGATTCTGGAAGCCCTGTGATTTACTTAATCAGAATATATTTGCTGTGTGGAATGATCAGATTTCATCCAATGACCTTCAGCCTCTATGATACTTTTGAGTTGATTATGGCCTTAATCACATATAATTTATTTTTCATTAATTTTCATTGATTCAAAATTCTACCAAGCTACACTCCTCTGAATGTTTCCACCATACCCCAAAAACCCCTTCATCCTGGAAGGTCACTTCAACTCCAGAACTTTCAACTCAGAAGTGCCTTCTGACCCTGGCAGTTCCTCCCTCTGATTGGAAAGTGGACAGCTTCTCCCCAAACTTCCATTCAAGAAGGGAATCCAGGCCAGCCATCTTTTTATTCCCAGCATGACCTGGGGTTGGGGTGGACATGCCTGGTACTTTGTCCATTCTCTACTTCCCTCCTCCCTCTACCTTTTCAGCTTCCTTTCTTGGATGTTATCTTCCCCATTAAAATATAAACTCTTAGGAGGGAAAAAACTCTTTCTTTTTACATGTGTGTTTCCAGAGTAAAATACAGTCTGACACACTGCAAGCCTTCAATAAATTCTTGTTGTTTTTAACTGATTCAAGAAAATTACAAGTTATGTGGGCCTTCTGTGATTATAAAAATTGAGTTTTCATACCCCATCCTCACCAACCTTACATATAGTTGAGGAAAATGAGAGCCAAAAATGTTTTGCCTCCAATCCAATAAGCTTATAACTAACCCTGCCAAGATTGGACACATCTGTCCTTTGACTCCAAGTATAATATTCTTTCCACTACCCCACACTCTTTCATTACAGCTAAACTGAACTGAGCAGGTGTGTACTATATAAGGAAAACAAAACAACAAAACAGAACAATGAACGCTGGACCTGTAGTCAAAAAACTTATATGTAAACACATACAGTTGCCAGACATTCACTTCACCTTCGGGGACCTCAACGAAATCTGCAAAACATTAGACTTAGACCAAACGATCTCTGTGGTGCCTTCTAGCTACAATATTTTGTGAAAAATTAATGAAAAGACTCATTTAGAGACTTATGTGCTCTCATGTTTTGAGGAGAGGTCAAAAAGACTCAAAAAATCATAGATTTAGAGCTTGAACAAACCTCAGAGGTCAGCTATTACCATTTCCTAAATTTTTAGATGAAGAAACAGAGGAGGAGAAGAGTTGAGACATGTCCAAAGGCATAAAGTTAGTAAGTAGTCAGCGAGTGTACTTACCATCAAATAGACAATAAGCTTATTGTTATGTAGCATTTTTTTAAATGCTTAATTGATGCTCTCCCCTCCATCCCCCTTTTTCATATATTACTGGCATTGATCCTGCTGCTACCTTCAACAAATTAAAGCTTTTCTTTAACAATAACAATAAAAAAAGAGTAGAGCAAAACAAAAATCAAGATACTGGCTATGTCTGAAAATGTATGTCTCATTCTATTCCTATAATTTACCATATCTCAACCAATAGATAGAAGGCAAGTATCATCATCATCAATCTTTTGGAGTCATGATGGGACACTGCATTTGTCACAGTACAAAAGTATTTCAGTGTTATTTGCCTTTACATCATTGTGGTCATCATGTAAATTTTTCTCCAGATGGTTCTGTTTTCTTCATTATACATCAGTACAGAAAAGATATTCTGATAAAGCAGAGAGGTGACAAACTATAGGTGTGGAACAAGACATATGTTTCCAGACATGGTCCATTTGATTGGTTTGTTTTGGTTAACTCTATTATAATGAACAGTTCTATTTGTGTAGGGGTTGGGGAGTAACTGGGAGCTGGCAGTGATGAAAAAAAAACATGAATAAAACATTAAAACAAGAAAAAAAGAGAAAAATCATCTGGATTTGAGTCTTAGTCTGCAAATTCAATGACTCAATATTTTGATATGGAAAAGTTTACATTATCTTTGGTTATATTGAAAGACCTATTATATCTAGGAAGTAGGAAGTTAATAGGCCAATTATACTGTATTCTTAGCAAATAATATCTAGCCTATTATATTCAATTCTGGGTGCCACAATTTAGGAAGATGTTGACTATATCATCTAAAAATAATCCCTCTTTGTTGGAGACTCTTATTCAAGGTCTTCTCTGTGACAGTAGTGAATATGTCTGACAAGCATCCCCCTGCCTATGTTAGGCTTCCTTTGATATTAATGACCAGAAGGTCAGGTGGATCATCATTACAACTTGCAATGAATTTTGGATAATAGTGAAATATCCATGGGAGAATGCTTACTAGAGGAGAGTCTTTAAGATAACGTTCTGTTACAAAGAAATATTTGATTTTAGTCAATAAACAATAAACAGAATAGTCTCCTAAGTTTTATATGTTTCAGTCAATTGCATGATGGTAATATTATATACTTTAGAATGGCACTTGTGATAGCCTGACTGCTTCATTCTAGTACCCTTTTCTAAGATGCCCACCTTACATGTGCAAATTATTTTCATAAAATTTTACATCAATTGAAATGGAGGCACATAAGTAAGTTATTACAGATGTTCTTGGTTTTTATTCTTTTAAATAAAAAGGTCTGAGATTTTTCCATTCTTTTGCTATCCTACACTGCTTCTGATACTTCCAAAACTGATCTTCAAAATATTGTAAATTATGTTGCCCCCAGCACAGGGCTCCTCTGTGCTTTCCTTATCTGTGTGCGCTTCACTGCAATTTCTACTTCCTCCATAAGCACACCCGGGACTTTGATGCTACATTCTGAATGTACTGGTTCCATTGTCCTTGACTGTGAAAATAATTAATTAAAAAAAAAAAAAGACAATCCTTTACAGATCTTTCACAATTTCCATTTTTTTTGGTTGTTATTCCTCCATCATGTTTAATTGCCCTCCTTGGTGGTTCCTCTACCTCCTACTGTTTCATAATGTGACACTATTCCTAACTTTTTTATCATTTTTATAAATTTTACAAACAAATTTATAGAATAAAAACTATTGTTGCCCTTGGCTTTCATCCCTATCAGTACTTCACCAATATATTGTGTTTTCTGGAAGATTTTGGTTTATTTTTGCTTTTTCACTATCAAAATTAATCAAAATCAATTAAGTTCTACATGAAATTGATAAAATTGGTGTTTTTCTTCCATTAGTTTCTGACTTTTCAACATCGATTGTTTAAAGAAGTTGCCGAGAGTTATTTTAATTGTACGTCATATGTATTTCTCACTTTATGATCTTTCTACATCTGATTTGAACCATTTACTAAGTATAATCAGTTTAATATTTGTGATATTATTTGGTCCTCATTATACCCAGCACCTTCTACTTCTTTTCTCAAAGAAAATACTTATGATATTTAGGTATGAGGCTTCTGTATCATCTATAGGTCTTTGGCCTTTCTCATTTCTTAATCCAGAATAATATTGCCTGAAAGATGCCTCACTCTTGCCTCTACTGTTTCCAGAATAAACCTTCTCCTCACTGCCAGCCTAGGAGATTTTTGTCCTGGGGCTTCCTCTCCTCATGGATTTTCTCTCCAGTTTAGGAAGAAGCCCAGGTGTGGCAGGTAAAAAATGAAATGACTGAGGAAACAGAGGTTCCAGCTTTGGAGGATATTCCCTCAATTCCTTCACAGGCATGCTTCATCTCACACTTCCCTTGACATTTTCAGGTGGGAAATGAGAAAACAAGCATTTATTAAGCATTTAATGCACTTTCTACTTAGTCCTAGGCACTAAACTAAGCTTGGAGAAAACAAATACAAGCAAAAAGAAAGTGCCTGCCCTCAAGGAATTTACATTCTAATTAGAGGTAGAGGGGTGGGAGTGGGAGGTGGAGAGAATCAAAAATAAAAGGGAGGTAAAGGTTGGGTGGGAGGGAGAAGGAAAGTAACTGGGTGGGTGTGGGGTTTGAAGTCCTGGAACAAGGTCAGGAGAAGAATGAAGAACGTCAACTTGGGCCTTTCCACAAAATTGGTGAGAAGGAACTCACTAATGGGAGAAAAAAAGTAGGCCTTATGATAGAATATTTAAGAGGGAGCAGGCAACAAGGATGTTAGATTGTTCTAGGGCAAAGAGATCACAGGTGTTGAAGCAAATACCAGGATAGGCCAGCAATAGAAAAGGCACAGATTCATTCTCCTCAACAAGTGCCTTGACTTCTCATCTACTTCTACTCCCCCCCTTCTCAACATCTCTTTCCATGACTCCTATATGTGTAGTCTTTCCACATTATAGTGTAAATTCCCCAAAGAGAGGCTTTGTCTTGCTTGCTTACATTTATATCCCTACCACTTTACTGGGCTCATAGTAAATGCTTGATAAATACTCTACCTATTTATCTGGCTATATCTTCAAAAACATTTTTGCCCATCCTCAACTACATCCACATTTGAATTTACATCACCAAGTATCAAAGTATGTCTTGTTTTAATTTGGAAGCTTTTGAGTTCTTTGTGGCATTTCTTTTCTTCCTCATCCCCTGCAACAGATGTTAGCTCATAAGCTGCAGTTAAGTTTCACAGAGATTTTTTTTTTTTAGTTTATCATGAACCCAACATAAAATGACCAAATTTCCTATGAAATATGGCTTGTTTTCTTTGGGCCAACAATTAGATATCGGTCTAAAGGCAACAAGCCAATGCAGATCGTTTTATTTGCCTGTCCAAGGAGAACTTTCCATCTCACTACAACTTTTAATTTTATTTTCTACTTTCATATATAGTGATAATATTAAGATTCATACTAGTTGGTTCCTCTAATGCAATGTCTACTCCCTGGTCACTAGATAAATATCTTAAATTTAGAGTAGATTTCTAAGTAAATATTCATAGTCTAAAAACTGTATTCTTTCTACCCTTTCTTCACCTTTTCTACCACTCTGGCCTCATCACTGGAGCAAAGGAAAGGGGACTCACAAGTCTGATGCCATTTTTTGTTTTGTTTTATGAGTTATCAGGGCCAAAGAATTTACCACTGAGGGGCCAGCCTACTAGTGTTGAGTCCCTCTGTACTTAGCCAGGCTAAATCTATGGAAAAAAGACAGATTTGTTGATAGAATAATATTCAAAGCCTTTCCAGCAATCTGCCAGAGGTTGCATAGCAACCTTTGGGACTCCAGTTTCATGTTCGCGTCACAGTGTTCCTTAAAACGAAGTGAAAACTACTTCTATGAAATTCTGTCTATTATTCTATCCTCTGGAAATAAGGATATTGTGTTATCTTCCCCATAATAACCTCTCAGATTCTTGAAAATAGCTATGTTAAGCCTTCTTTTCATGCTAAATATCCTTAGTCCTTTTACTATATTAGTAGCCCTTGTGTGTATGTGACTTAGCTTCTCAATGGCCTTCTTGAAATGTCCAGAACTGATGCACAGTACAAGGATCGTCATCTGCCTTTTTCTAGATGCTGAGTTTCTATTAATACTATTGAATATTTCACTAATTTTTGTTACTATATCATATTATTAGCATATATTGAGTTTTCAATTCATTAAAATTCTCAGACCTTTTTCATAAAAACATTTTCTAGGCACACCTCCTCATTTGCACTGTTTAGCTTATCTTTTTAAAACCCAAATACTGTCATTGCATCTTTACAGATTTTTTGTATTGACTATCAATATATTTTTGGTCTAGATTCTATCTTCTATAATATTATCTATCTCTTCAAGCTCATCACCTGCAAATTAGATAAGCATCCCTTACTTTAAAATTATTGACAACAATAAAAATGAAAAAGAACGGAGATGAGGACAGAAAATTTACTTCAATTCAACAAGCATTTATTACACAATTACTATCCATATGACACCATAGTAGACACTTGGGTCACAAAGACCTAGTAATAATAACAACTCCCAAACCCTCCTACCCTCAAGAAGTATAAAATCACCAAAAAAAAAAAAAAGATGAATAAGCATATGATAACTTGAGGAAGAAGAGAACACTAATACAACAGGGGAGAGGTCTTTTACTAGGTCTTTACTAGCAGAGCTAAATGTTGAAGAAAACTAAGGGTCAAAATTAGCTTTGGGAACAAAAGAGCAAACAATTAAAATAAACAGTTTACTTTCAGAAAAAGAAAGCAACCATCAATTAGATAAGCAATTCATTGAGTAAACATGGGTCAAAACCCAAGAACATTGAACCTAAAGTTTATATTAAGGTGATTTAAACTTTGATTACTTTGGTTAATTCTAAATTTACTCATGCTTTTTTATTCCCTTATTAGTACACTGAACAGAAACAAACAGTCTTCAAATGAGCATTTCTTTTCCCCTTTTAAACAAGTTAATTATATTGCAGGGAAACAATTTCATTAGAAACTCAAGTAAATGTGTAAGTCAGTTCTGATTAGAGTGTGGCTACTTTATGCCTCACTGGCTCTAGGTCAAGTAAACCCCACTGATTAAAAAAAATGCTAAGATATAAGCTTTCTCTTCCAAGTTTAATTTTAAGCAATGCAGTTGTAAAATGTGGTATAAACCGAGAGGATTTAAGATCGTTTGGGGGCACAGGAGAGTAATGAGTGTGTAAAAACTATTGCTACTGTTAACTTTGAGGCATTTCTTAGGATTAATGCCATCCCATGATTCTCAGTTATGAATTCTCATAACTACATATAGCTTAGGCCTTCTATTCACACCTACTGGGCATCTAAGGTTGCTCAGTAGCTAAAGCACTGGTCCTGGAGTCAGGAAGATCAGAGTTTAAATCTAACCTAGTTGCATGAACCTGGGCAATGTGTGCATAAAATTGGAGAAGGAAATAGAAAACTTCTTCAATATCTTTGCCATGAAAACCCCGCCATGGGGTCACAAAGAATGGGACATGATTGAATGACTGAACAAGAAGACAAAACTATAAGTAGAAATATAGGAGTAGTACAATCCAATGACCACAGTTATGATCATGTGACCCTCTAATCACTGAACCTTACTGAGCCACATTAAAACAAAATAAAACAAAATCTTTTCAGTTTCTCCAGTAATATAAAGAAATTTTTTCTGCTCCACAAAAACCTCTCCATGCTTTTCTTCTTAGGCAGGTAATAGGTCAAGGATAGAAGGCACTTCTTAAAGAAATTAAGTGTTGAAACTAAACTTACATACCAACTCCAAGTGATTGGGCTATTGACCCTTTTAAGTGCAGCCTCCTTTTTTCCAGGGGCAGCTAGGTGGCTCAGTGGATAGACTGCCAGGCCTTAAGTCAAAAAAGACTCATCTTCCTGAGTTCAAATCTGGCCTCAGACACTTACTAGATATGTGACCTCAGACAAGTCACTTAACCCTGTTTGCCTCAGTTTCCTCATCTATAAAATAAGTTGGAGAAGGAAATGGCTAACCACTTTGTTAGTATCCTTGCCAAAAACAAATAAACATAGAAAGTGACAACAACAAAAAACAAAACACTAGATGGGGTCACGAAGAGCAGGACATGACTAAAATGGCTAAACAATAGCAACAACCTCTTTTTCCATTCCCTGAAGAATGCTTCTCTGCACCATTCAGAAAGTATTACTATGCTGATACTGATCACAAGGTGGACTCCATTTTCAGTACTTGAGGGGTTTGATCTAGGAAGTAATGTGATCGTGAAAGTTGCTAGGGGACTATTCTGAAATGCATTTTAACATTTTTTCTTCAGCAAGACTGCTACAAATGTTATTTCAGATCATAATGGACATATCTAAAGTTAGTGGGTCTCAGGAGAGGGAACACTATCCTGTTCTAGACATATCTTTCTCTAAACTAGAAATGGCTTTGATATTCAATTAACATCAAATTAAAATTAAATAAATGTTTCTGATTATGGAATTAACATTGAGGTTGGGTTTGGTTTTTTTTTTTTCTGACATTGTTAAGGGCATCACTGTCTTACCAAGTACCAAGATGAAAAAGGTCAGATGGAGTCATCCTTGATTCTTCTATTTCCCAATCCATCCCCCTGCCATATCTAATTAATACTGTCAATTCTACCTGCATAATGCCTCAATCATTCATCCCTTCGCTAATATCCCAACACTAAATCCTATACTAATTTCTTTCAACTGTTTCATTCACCACATTTGTTCAAATGCTCAGAAATTCTTGCTGGAGTTATTGCAACCATTAAAAAAAATCACATGGAAGAGTTTGAAGTTGCAAATGTTTTCATAACTCCTATTTGACTGTAAACTTGATGAGGACAGTTATTGCATCTGACCTAAACTTGCTATTTTCTCCTAGTGTTTAGTATCGTCTTCTCCACTAGGTTTGCACTTAATAAATGCTGGATTGATTTACATGCAATTTGAGCTGGGCCTTGAAGAATGGGTGGGATCTGGATAGTTGAAGAGTAGGGAAGAAGACATTCCAGGCCAAGGGGAAAACAGAAAATGGAATAAAGATGATAATTCATTTATGAAGTAAGTGGGGCATAGTGTGGTCATCAGTTTGATGGGATAGAGAGATTTGTCTGACATTTAGTGAAAGTCAAGTTAAAAGAGTGTTAGCCCAGAGGTGAGCAGACAGACCTATACAGAGGAGTATAGCAAACATAATATTCCCTCAATAGAAAGTTGCTAGGAGCTTTGAGCTAGAAATTGAATGACATGATGAAAGTACTGCCAAAGAGCCAATTCTCCAAACTTCCCATAGCAACATCTTAAAGTAAAATTTGAAATAGTTCCAACAAATGGCAGGATGCTTTCCAACCATTTTTATGAAGAAAGCACAGTGCTGCTACATCTTAAGCATTAAAAAGTATTATCTTTAAAGCATTCAGTAATAGATAGTTAAGTAATTCTACTTTCACACATGGAGACATTTGTATGTAAGAAGGAAAGCTGTCTTTATTAAAGCAACATGTGCTTTCTCCAATAAAACTATCTTTCCATGTGAGAAATTAAGCTAAATTCATAGAGAAATTTAGTGAATAGACTTAGTAAGAAGATTATCATTATTATTGAGAGGAAGCATGATATATTGAAAAGAAAGCTGGACCCAGCGTGAGAAAAGACCATCATTTAAATCTTGCCTCTGCTATGAACTAGAAAGTTTAGTGACAATGAGTAAGTCCCTTAACCTCCCTGGACATCTAAGCTTCCTTATTTGTTACCCATCTCATAGACCTGTTATAAGAATTTAAGTTCAAAGCAGGTAGAAGTAAAGTAGAAGAGTCAGGAGGAATAGGAAATAAAAGATACACAAAAACATAAAATAAAGATCAGGAGTAGAATTTATTAGAGGGGAAAAAGTAGGTGTAGTAATCATGATCTCAGACAAAATTAAAGCTAAAATAGATTTAATCAAAACAGAAAAATAGGGAAACTACACTATATGTCAGCCATATCAATCAACATTGTTTTAGGCTATTTAAAACAACTGGACAGTATAAGGTTGGAATATTATTGTGGTATAGGAAACAATGAGTTGGTGGACTTAGAAAAATAGGGAAAGACTTGGACCTATGAAAGAAGATGTTATCCACTCTCAGAGAAACAGAGGATAATCAAGTATAGTACACTCTTACATAAATGCATATGAATGTATATGTCTATATATGAGTATGATTATAAATATCTAAGTATATACACGTGTGTATGTATGTATGTATATATATGTGTGTGTGTATAGGTATGTATATGCATATATGTATGTATATGTGAGTATGTATATACAGCCAGACATGTGTATGTATGAAATACATCCAGGCTTAATTGTAGCCTTCTTGGGGAATGTGGGGGAGAAAGGGAGAAAAAAGAAGAAAGTAAAAAGTACACAGCAGAGAATAAAAGAAAGCTTACAAGGAAGCAAGGATGGACAGCTCAGAACACAACACATAGCATTTATTATATAGGCCCTCTTGAAATGGAAACATGTTGTTGTATATTTTGAATTCTCCCTTATGTTCTGCTGTGCACATGGCAATTATTTTTTTTCTTTTCTTATTTTGTATTTGCTTTAGTATTTATGTTTTTTTTCTTTTCTTGTTATGTATTTAAATTTAAAATGAATGAATAAAAAATAAAATAATTTAAGTTCCTCTGAGGAAGGAGTTCTTTCATTCTTTGTTCTTGTATTCTTACTGCCTAGCATGGTACCTTATACATGATAGGTGATTAATAAATGTTTGCTCATTGATTAATCAAATAAGATCATGAGTTTAAAACTGCTATATAAATGTCAGTTAGTATCATTTAGTCATATGGTGTCCACTATATCAACTGATTCCAATTCAATTGTAAAATAGTGCACAATAACAGACATTTATATTCTTTTAATATTTACAAATTGATATCCTCTAAACAATCCTAGAAGTGAGGGGGTGGGAAGAGGAAGTGACAGAACTAAAATCCTGTGAAATCATCAGTACAAGCCAAAAAAATAGTTAAGAAAGAAGTCAAAGAGATGAAAAATATCTTAGATAAACTACATATGATAGTTATTTGGAGAGAATGGAATGGGAATAGAAAGGAACATACCTTTTTCTCAGTGGTCCATGGCACTTTTACAAAAATTGACCATATGTTAGAGCATAAAAGCTTTATAATTAAATGCAGAAAAGCAGAAATGTTAAATTAATACTTTTCAGATCATAAATCAATAAAATCATGTTTAACAAATGATTATAGAAACACAGATGAAAAATTAACTAGAGACTAAATAACCTAATTTTCAAGAATGAATGGATTAAAGAACAAGTCATAGAAATCATAAATAATTTTATTAAAGATAATGATAATAATAGACAATATACCAAAATCTATGAGATGTAGAAAAAGTAGTAATCAGAGGAAATTTTATATCTCTAAATCTTTCACTAATAAAATAGAGAAAGAGCATGCCAATGAATTGGGTAAACAACTTGAAAAACTATAAAAATAACAAATTAAAAATCCCAATTAAACATCAACCTAGAAATCCTAAAAATTAAATGTGAGATTAATAAAAGTCAATATAGGAAAATCACTGAGTTAATCAATAAAACTAGGAGTTAGTTTTATGAAAAGAAATAAAGGAGATAAACCATTGGTTGATATGATTAAAAAAGAGAGAGAAGAAATCAGCACCACAGATATAATTATTTCCATTTTGCAGACGAGGATATAGATAATCAGAGGCAAAATGATTAAGATCTCAAAGCTAAGAAGAGCAAAGCCAAGACTCAAATTTGATTCTTCAGGTTCCGAATTTAGTATTCCTTCCAGTATGTCAAACTGGTAGATTGTGAGACTCAGTTTATGCCAAAGAATAAACTATTAATGATTTTTTAAAAATCAGATGACATTGCAATGATTGGTAAAGAGATTTTTCATTGTGTGATAAAACAAAAAGGTATTCACAACTCTATTAGTTTATGCTGACACTTTTAAAAAGTTCACTTGTATAAACAACTTTGAATGCTATTAAAATGTCTTAAACTTCTCCAATCTTCATTCTCCAAAGATAAAATCTGGAAGTTAAATAAGAGCAGACATTTGTGTACAGGGCACTCTATATCTCTTCTTTCAGAGTCCACAGTACCATTTGTGAATTTAATAAACACCTAGATTTACTTTAATACTTTAGATTTAAGCCACTGAATTTTAATGTTGCAGTTTATGTTGCTACACTGGAAGAATAAGCATATTTTTCTCTTTTAAGTTGACATGTATCTCAACATATATGCCATCTTATACAATATACATAAGTATAACCAGGCATTTAACAAGAAATGGGCAGCTAAGTATTGTTGTGGATAGAGTGCAGAGCTGGAATTGGAAAGACATTGAATTCAAATTCAGACACTCAAGATATATAGTAGCTGCATGATCCTGAATGTCATTTAGCTTCAGATTACTTGTATCATACACACAACAAAATGTGTGTAATAATAGCACTTCTTCCTAGGGTTGTTGTGAGGATCAAATAATATATTGGTTGTACAGTGTCTAGCACAGTGCCTGGCATATAATAAGCTTTATATAAACTTTAGATTATTGTTATTATTAACTATTGTTACTGTCATCATCATTGTCATTATATATGGGGATTACAGTAGACAGTCCAAAACTTTCACTAATAGAATGGTATCTAAAACATGACCCTGTGGATCATAGCATGTCAATGCTGTCCATGGGGTTTTCTTGGCAAAGATACTGGAGTGGTTTGCCATTTTCTTCACCAGTAGATTAAGGCAAGCACTGGTTAAGTGACTTGCCTGGGGTTGTACAACTAATAAGTGTCTGAGGCCAGATTTAAACTTAGGTCTCTTGACTACAGGCCCAGTGCTCTATCCACTGAGCCATCTAGCTGCCTCTTTTATATGGCATTCATTGAATTACATGGACATGAATAATAAAAAGAAAATATCTGAGGAAATGAAAACCAAACAATAGCAACATTCTACTTTATGCTAGTGTTTAGAAAAAGCTAAGAAGATAATACATAATTGCATTAACATTTATTTTATGAAGCTGATCCATAGTGTTAGAATGAGCCAGGCTACTTACATACTTCACATACACATAGACACACACACACACACACACACACACACACACAAATAAATATACACACAAAGCACCAAAGAGAAAAGCCAAAAAGGAGGACAAATTAAACATACAAAATTTAAAAATCAAGCAAATTAAAAATTGACAAAGAATAGTGCTGATAATTTTCAAATTGTTGTATAGCAAGTAAATGAACTAAAATGACAAAAGAAATGGACACTAAAAGTAAACCACAAGAAATCTTTAAATGGATAAACATTGAATTAAAAAATATTGAATTGAATTAATAATTGAATTTCAAAAAACTAAGCAATAACTTGTAATGTTAAGGAAATCTTATGCCCAAATAAAAGAAGTGAATGGAGAAAACAAAAAATCATAGGAGGAAATAATATAAAAATATTAAAATGCAAAAAAAGAGAAAATAATTAGGAAAATGATAGAGATGGTCTATGTAGTAGAAAGTGTCTCACAAATCCATGGAAACAGCAAACATCAGAATTATAAAAACAGAAAATAGAATTGTGCACAACATAGAAAAGCTGAAAATATAGATTAAAAATAATTTAATTATCAAAACTATAGGAAAATATGAAAACTATATGTATGGTAGAACTGTAGCATAGCATCTAGAGGTGACTTAATTTACAGAATTTATTTTTAAAAAAGTATCTGGATATTGTATTTCAGGATATAAAAGACTATTTCTCTGAATTTGGTAAAGTCAAACATAAATAGAATGCATAGGATGCTGATGAGGAAGAACCTGAGATTTCACATATCTTAACACATTGATAGTTAAACACCAACAATAAAATGATAAGAAAAAAGTCACAAATAGAAGTAGTTCAGCAATCACTTGCCAAAGAAAAATAATTAAGATGAATTGAAATCCTTTTGTGGAGGGCAAGAGGAAGATCATAAAAAATGGATTACAAAACTCCCAAATTCAATAGCATGGGACATAAAGTCAGAATTGTCTGTTCAGCATGTCAGTATCCACTACAATAGCAGGAGAAAGATATTCCCAAAATAAACAAATTTAGAAACATTTACAAGGACACATATCTACCTTCAAGGAAGTTTATATCCAATGAGGCTCCCATTCAGAAAGATTACTGAAAATAATTCATATTTCACTGATAAAGATAGTTACTAGCAAAAAGTGATCACTCTCAGAGTGTTGTATTGGCTAAATGACTACAGGTTTCAGGCATATCTTTTACAGAAAGAAAATGGTAGAAAAGGAAAAATAAACCACAAAAAGTGTGCCAGTAGGTTGGGAAGAGGGACAGAGTAATTTCAAATTGGATATTTTGGTAAAGGGGAAATCTAAATCAAAGTAACTTACATTGCTATGAATATAAGAGCTTCATTTAGAGTGGTCCTATTACATTTGGATGAATAATAGAAATAATAAGACTAAGCAAGTATGTGTTCCCTTTCAATAAATGGACTGAACTTACTGAACATTTGCAACACTAAATGCAAATAAATTAGCCTCTCCCATAAAACAAAAAAGAACCACAGAATGAAGTAAAAAATCACAATCTAATTATGTGCTACTTACAAGACTTTTTATTTCTTATTCAAAACTTGTATACTTGCTGCTTGTAAAGAAAAATCATTCACTCTCCCATCTCAGTGCCTTTGCAAATACCAGGAATACAATGTCCTTTCTCATTTCTGCCCCTCACAATATATAGTTTTGTCAAAGCTCAGTTCAAGGACCATCTCCGTTATGAGACCTTTCCTGATTTCACCAGCTACTAACATCTTAACTTTTATATATTTCATATTATTTACGTGTATATGTCTTCTTCCCCTTGAATTCAAGATCTTTTAAGCAAATGACTTTCGTTTTTTGTCTCTGTGTCCCCAGAACATTGCCTGGTGCTTGATAAATGCTTATTTACTGATGAAAGCTCTGCTCTGACTGGTACATCACAGAGATGTGCTGAAGCCATGTCTTATCTACTGCTAAATTTTAAGGGTAAGCATTTACACCCTGCAAATCAGCAAACATTAGAAATCAGGGTTTGATTTATTGTTTTGTTGATTGACTAGACTTCAGAAAGCAATGGAGAAAATGTTTATAATGCAAATTAAACTTAAAAGTATGTCAGGCATAGTTCCCCCACTCCCCACCCCCCACCCCCTTGGAGAAGCAATTCTCAGACATCTACCAGTGCACACCTGATTTCAGAATACCTTTGCAATTAATAGTCAATGCAGAGTGGTTTTTGCCCTTATAGTAGTTGGGCATATGTGTATAAAGATCCATGTCCTGACTCCAGGAACCTATGTCTTACTTTTGCTCTGATCATAGAAATATAGGTTGTATGAGATGACTTTTCCAATGCCTTATTTCATGTTGACTAGGGACAAGAAAGACCGAGTGACTATTTGTGACTAGTTTTTTTTTAATATGATTTGTATCACCTGACAGAAGCTAGTATTCCCCCAAGATGCCTGCAATCTTGCGAATGGCAGACTATTGATTTTGTGGAAGTTCAATGACAAAGCTGCATGAAATGGTTTCTTGCATTAAATATATGTGAAAATCTAAGCTACATGGGCATAAGTCATGGGAAAATATGGCCGTAAAAAGTAGTTCTGTCAGCATTATTGAGCAAAACTTCTAACTCTCTTAAATTGGATGCAATGAAGAATACTTATTTAACTTGTTTTCCATTTTAGCATTTTTGACTCTTCATTTGCGACTTAAAAAAAAATGATTGCTAAAGAACTACTGAATAACTTAACACCCAATATGTGCCAGCTGATGTTGGGGTCTATCAACTAATTCACAGCCAAGTCACATTAATGTTAAAAGTAGTAACTGGCAGCATTAATAGGAGAAATTAACATACGAGTTATGTAAAACATCCCATGAAATGGGATTTTTTTCCTCAAATACTTTTGAGGGAAATAAAAAAGAAATATGCCAATTTCTATAGATTTTAAAACTTGCTTTCAATATCCTTGCATGGAAGAAATGAAGGCAGGGAAAATTTTAGTTATTTTTTAAAAATAGTATACTGGTTGACAATTCCTAATATTTTAAAAGATCAGTGATTTAAACTCAGTGGGCACTTTCTCCATTGCAAATTACAACCCCTATTGGGTTTCAGGAGTCATTCTGGCTAAATGCATCACAGGGTCATCAACCTTTTGGTGCTTGATATTTCACAGCACAAAAATAAGCACATTTCCACATAAATTGAAAACAATTGAATAAGGAAAGATTCATGAGATATAGAGATGGAAAAGACATTAAAAACTGCCAAGTCTAAAACCTTCATTTAACAGAAGAGGAAACTGAACATGAGAGAGGTTAAGTGACTGGCTTGAACAATACAAATAGTAAGTTACAATGCCAGGTTTTCTGACTCTAAATCCAGTTTCCTTTCTGCTATACAATATTACCATGATACATATAAAGTAAGACGAACTAGTTGAAATTTTGACTCTTCAAGTCACTTGACCTCTATCAGCTTCAGTTTAGTAATCTGCAGGAAAGAGGAGGTGAACTAAATTCTTTCCAGTACTGCCTTTACCTGCAAATTTCTGATTTCTCCAGGATTTTTTTTTGTTTCTGTGTAAAAAATAATGGGGATGGACTCATTCATCTACGAAATTCTATGAAAAGGTATAATGTTTTTATTAAGAGTATTACCTTTCACTGGGGTGGAGCCAAAATGGCAGCTGGAAAGCAGGGACTTGCTTAAGTTCTTCCCCAGGTCCCTCCAAATACCTATAAAAAATGGCTCTGAACAAATTCTAGAACTGCAGAACGCACAAATAGCAGAAGGAAGCAGGGTTCCAACCGAGGAAAGCATGGATGGTCGCTGGGAAGGGTCTATCACAGGGAGCTGGGAGTGGAGCAGAGCACAGCCCAGCATGGGCTGTGCCAGGACCAACCAGACTGGGAGCTGGGCCGAACAGGTGGTAGGGCCCTGAATCATTGAACTGTAGCAGTTACCAGACTTCTCAACCCACAAACAGCAAACACAGCTGAGAAGATTAGTGGAAAAACTTCTTGAACAAAGTGAAAGGAGTTCCAGGTCGGCCCTAGCCCTGGGCATGCAGAAGTGGTGCAGCTCTGGGGCTGCTTGCTGTGATCCAGCTGCGGTTGCTTCTGGCCCCAGGCACACCCTGTGGGAGGGATTAAGGGATCAGAGTGGGAATGCAGAGCCTATTTGGATCTGGGTCATGGTCTGGGTTGGCAGTTCTTGGGGGAGGAGGAACACTGGTGTGGCAGATTTTTGCTGTGTAGAAGTAGCTCTGAAAACAGCAGCACATCCCCTAAAGCTCAGGACAAAGCACTCTCTAATCTACAAGCAGTCATACACTGACAGAAAATTCAAGGGTCAAGTAGTTGGCTGGGAACGTGAACAAGCAGTGAAAACAGACTCACATTCAGACTCAGACTTTGGAATCTTTTTTTGGTGACAAAGAAGATCAAAAAATACAGTTAGAAGAAGTCAACAAAGACGAAGAGCCTACATCAAAAGCCTCCAAGAAAAAAACATGAACTGGTCTCAGGCCATGGAAGAGTTCAAAAAGGATTTGGAAAAGCAAATAAGAGAAGTAGAGGAAAATTGGAAAGAGAAATGAGAGTGATACAAGAAAATCATGAAAAACAAATCAATGACTTGCTAAAGGAGACCCAAAAAATACTGAAGAAAATAACACCTTAAAAAGTAGACTAACTCAAATGGCAAAAGAGCTCCAAAAAGCCAATGAGGAGAAGAATGCCTTACTATACTACCTTAAAAATTAGATCAAAGCAAGTGGAAGTTAGTGACTTTATGAGAAATCAAGGTATTATAAAACAGAACCAAAGGAATAAAAAATGGAAGACAAGTGAAATATCTCATTGGAAAAACCACTGACCTGGAAAATAGATCCAGGAGAGACAATTTAAAAATTATTGGACTACCTGAAAGCCATGATCAAAAAAAGAGCCTAGACATCACCTCTGAAGAAATTATCAAGGAAAACTGCCCTGATATTCTAGATCCAGAGAGTAAAATAGAAATTGAAAGAATCCACTGATCACCTCTTGAAAAAGATCCCCCTCCAAAAAAAACTAGGAATATTGTTGCCAAATTCCAGAATTCCCAGGTCAAGGAGAAAATACTGCAAGTAGTCAGAAAGAAACAATTTGAGTATTGTGGAAACACAATCAGGATAACCCAAGATCTAGCAGCTTCTACATTAAGGGATTGAAGAGCTTGGAATATGATATTCCAGAAGTCAAAGGAGTTAGGATTAAAACCAAGAATCACCTACCCAGTGAAACTAAGTACAATGCTCCAAGGCAAAATATGGATTTTCAATAAAATAGAGGACTTTCAAGCTTTCTCAATGAAAAGACCAGAGCTGAATAGAAAATTTGACTTTCATGCACAAGAATCAAGAGAGGCATGAAAAGGTAAACAAGAGAGAGAAATCATAAAGGACTTACCAAAGTGGAACTGTTTTGCTTACATTCCTACATGGAAAGATGATATGTGTAATTCATGAGACCTTTCTCAGTATTAGGGTAGTTGAAGGGAACACACACACACACACACACACACACGTATAGACCACAGGGTGAGTTGAATATGAAGGGATGATATCTAAAAAGTTAAATTAAATTAAGGGATGAGAGAGGAATATATTGAAAGAGGGAGAAAGTGAGAGATAGAATGGGGTAAATTATGTCACATAAAAGGGGCAAGAAAAAGCAATTCGTTAGAAGGGAAGAGGGGGCAGGTGAGGGGGAATGAATGAATCTTGCTCTCATCAGATTTGACTTGAGGAGGGAATAACATACACATTCAATTGGGTGTCTTACCCCACATGAAAGTAGGGGGAAGGGGATAAGACAAGGAGGATGATAGAAGGGAGGGCAGATAGGGGGAAGAAGTAATCAAAAGCAAACACTTTTGAAAAGGGGCAGGGTCAAGGGAGAAAATTGAATAAAGGGGGATGGGATAGGATGGAGGGAAATATAGTCTTTCACAACATGACTATTTATGGTAGTATTTTGCATAATGATACATGTGTGGTCTATGTTTGAAGTGTTTGCCTTCTTAGGGAGAGTGGGTGGGGAGGGAAGAGGGGAGAGAATTTGGAACTCAAAGTTTTAAAAGCAGATGCTCAAAATAAAAAGTTTTACCTTTCAAAAATGTGCTACAGCCTTGGAAAAAATGTCTGTTTTCTAATATCCTGTGTCCATAGTCAAAACAAAGTGGAAGTCAGGAACAATTATCTGAAATGTATGGGCAGAAACCCAGCTCATTTGGATTATTGAACAACAATCAATTAATCTCTAGCATCTGCAACCCCAGATTAATCTGTTTCACAGAATCTCTGTGGCAGTCCTGAGTACCTGGGCTATGGAGCCCTATGGGACTAGTTTTTGAGACCAAATTAGTCTTGTGATCTAATGATATGTACTAGTAGAATTACTCCTTTCCATGCTTACAGACCTCAGGTATTCCCCTGAATTACATAGTATTTAAATATTCTGTCTGAATAGGTAAGGCACGGTGCTTGCCTAGCACTAATCAATGCCACCTTGCTTGATGTTCATTGGGTCATGTTTTAGTGCGGCAAATAGGGTTTGTGCTAACTCATGTCACTTGAAATGATATAAAAAGCTCTCCCCTAGGATCACTGGCTCTGGCCATAACAGCCATCATTCAGCAGAACAATGTTTGTAAAGAAGTGTCCCACTCTCTCTGCTACAACTAATGCCAATCGCCAGTCATTACCATATGGCAGTGAAATCTCAAAGCCCTAAGAAGAGCAATGCCATATCCATCCATAAGCCTTGATGAGCAAGTCATCCGGCAATTGCCTCTGTAAATACTAGAGGTCCTTCTTCCTTAGCTGGTGTAGATATTAAAAGCACAGAAAAGAAAGTTGTGATGCCAAACTTTTTGGCATCATCAAATGGTTTAATATTTTTTAAAAATGTGGTTTTAGCAATGAAAGTGACAACAAAGAAGATACATTAACATCTGTCTTGCTGCTATACCCTGAAGATCACTGAACCTTTCCATCTGACTTGCAGCTAAAACCTTCTGTATGTGTTGCTTCTCCCATTAGAATGAGAGCCTGAAGAGCAGAGACAGTCTTACTTTTCTTTTGATATCTTTAATGCTTTGCACCATAATAACACTTTTTTTTTTAATTTTAATTTTTTTTTATTAACATCTTTAGTTTTCAGCATTAATTTTCATATGCGTTTGAGTTACAGATTTTTCTCCCCATTTCCACCCCCCCCCACTCCAAGATGGCATACACTCTGGTTGCCCCGTTCCCCAGTCTGCCCTC
>CM053622.1:584181433-584223764 GCA_028646595.1 Phalanger gymnotis
CTGGAGTCCTGCTTCCCTCTGCCCCTTTGTGGGTTCTGTAGTTCTAGAATTGGTTCAGAGCCATTTTTTCATAGGTTTTTGGAGGGACTTGGAGGGGAGCTGACGCCGGTTACTGCTTTCCAGTCGCCATCTTGGCTCCGCCCCCCATAATAACACTTTTAACCAATGCTTTTTTATTCATTCATTATACACCCACAGCACCTAGCAAATTTTAAAACACATACACATTATATATGCATACATACACACATACGTATATATGTATGCATGTACATATGTCCTGAATGAATTCAGGTGTATCTTCTTAGGGAAGCTGAGAGGCTGATTATTACTTTTTTCTATATTTGTTTACATAAGTTTGCAGTGTCATAAAAATAAAGTATACCATTCTCATATTTATGATATATGTATTATACATAATATATGATGTTCTGTTGTTTAAAAGAGCCATTTGTTTTTGATCTCTCTTCTGAAGAATGTCAGACAATAGGATATAACATGTTAGGTTGAAATACCAATCTGAATTCTTGATACTTTATCATTTGTTTCCCTGTATGTTATATTTATTGCATTTTTAATGGCAATAACAGAGGTAAATCAGTGAGTGAAATTGTGACGTTCACCAAATTGGCCATAAATAAATGTTGACATTAAATAAATGCTATGTAATCCATTTAGTATATTTGCCTCTCAAATGTGAATACATGGTTTGCACCATCCTTAATGAATTATTGCCCAGGACAGAATGCTTCTCTTTTTATTAATTTCCAAATAAATTTTTATCCTCCTACTGAACTCTGCATGCCCCTTACTGCCTGTCAGTAGCAAAGTTGGGAGATTATTGTCAATGCCTTTTGCATAGTGAATTTAGCAATTCCGTATGCCCTCTGTTATCCACTGCGGTAATCAGGACAAATGACCCTGTATTAACACAGACAACCAATGTTCCAGACTGAAGAATGTCTGTCATCCTAAATACAGAGGACATCATCAAGCAACTTGTATCATTCATCTCATCACGGTCACCTCTGTAGACTTCTGTACATATAACAACAAATTAGGACTTTTAATTCTGAGTGTTTTTTTTTTTTTACCATGTTCAAACATTTATTGATTAGCAATAAATCCTATCCTCAGTCAACACTTCAAATTCGGGTTTCTAAGCAACATAACATCACAGTACAATAAAGGTTCAGAGTGGCATATGATAGAAGGAAAAAAAAATTATTAAAATGTACTTTGCTTCATTATACAAGGACTCCAACAGACTGGGGCTTCTGTTTTTGTGGTTTCTGAGGAGTCTGACTGAAAATTGTGTTTCTAATTATACCCCAAATAAATAAATGAAGGGTAGTCACTGAACAAAAGGAGAAGTAAAAGCAGTGATCTAATATTGGAAAAAAATCAATGCAAATCAATAAAGAAATCAGTCTCTGGTCCTAATATATAATTTCCCTCCTCCTTTTCATACCTCACACGCTTGCTTTTCTCTTATTTAAATAATAGTCAGTTAGACCAATTTGTGTGTGTGTGTGTGTGTGTGTGTGTGTGTGTGTGCTATAGTTTGAGTACACATTCCCAAGGTGCCTGGTACAAATATCTGTACCCACTGATTACTCAATAGATGGTGTCTGGGCTGAATAACTCCTGAGTTTTTATATCCTATTCTTCCTCATCAGACTCAATGTGAAGGATCTCAGGAACATATTTATTTCTATTCATCATGCCACCTAGCTTGCTTCAAACATAACAGTGTCCAAATGAAACCTTATCTAAGAAGATTATAACATACAAAAAGGAAAAGGACAGATTCAATTTACTACAAGTACAAATCCATCTATACCAAATACATGTCCTCAATGACTTTTTTCATGTTGTTTTTTTTTAAGCGAATTTTGACAGATGGAAAGAAAAAGGTGCAAGAAAGGAAGGAAGATAATATGAAAAGCAACTATTGAAGGTTTCTACCTTTCTTTCCAAGAAGTATTGAATGCACAGAATAAATAGAGCACACATGATTTTTTAACACAAAGTAAAGGCACAACACACTTGCTGACAGACCCTTGTTGCCTTGTCTTCTGAAATAAGAGAAAGAAAAATTGTATAGCACCAACTTGTATGCACATTGTAAGGACTCAGTGCAAACTAAATTTTTCTCTTTAGTCCTCAGTGCAGAAAGTGGGATGTAAGAAATAATCAGAAGGAAGCCCTCTGTGGGCTTATGTAGGTAGAGGATATCTTAATCTGGCAATCCAATCAAGAGCCTTTGAGTGACTTCTATGCATTCCTGTACTGTGCTATGGGGAAAATGAGAGAACACAAAACAAATGAAAGATATGGTAGCTGGGTTAAAGAGATTAAAATCAGGTTGTAAAGCTTAAAGCAGCAAATAATACAACACAAGAGGAATGGTGCTGAAGAGGAGGGATAGCAATACCTGATCCTTAGAGATTGCAATAATTCATGAAGAAGACCATTGCAATTATCTAGGTTGAGGGAAGAGGGTTGGAGGAGGAGTTTGAAGGAAGTTCTGGCCTGGTGTGGTGGTAGTGTGAGAGGAAAAGGCTCTGGTAATAGTCTGAATGCATAGAACAAAAAACAAGAAAAGTCAAAGATAGCATAGCTAATTTTATTAGGGACCACATGCAGCATTTTGTTTTAGATACACTTAGGGGATATGGCCAATTAGACAAATGTCCAGGTATTCCTTTAGGCAACATAAATAGGCTATCTGTGTCCAATAGAATGCTGGCTAGGTAGTGCAGTGGATAAAGCGCTGAATCTGGAGTAAGGAAGATTATCTTCCTGAGTTCAAATCTAGCTTCAGACATTTACTAGTTGTGTGACCCTGGGCAAGTCATTTAACC
Organism: Phalanger gymnotis; assembly: GCA_028646595.1. NCBI lineage: Eukaryota > Metazoa > Chordata > Mammalia > Diprotodontia > Phalangeridae > Phalanger > Phalanger gymnotis. The sequence goes on from CM053622.1 coordinate 584,184,301, forward strand.
CTATTTGCCTCATAAGTTTCCTTATCCACAAAATGGGCTGCAGAAGGAAATCGCAAAGCACTCCATTATCTTTGTTTAAAAAAAAAAAACAAAACCAAATGGAGTCATGAAGAGTAAGAAATGACTGAAAAACAATTGAATAAATCCAAATAGAACTATTTTTTCATTTATTTAGAATTATTTAGTTATGTCAGTTGTGTCTGACTCTTTGTGACCTCATTTGTAAACTATGCAGCTTTGGAAATAGATGTAAGACTATGTGAGATATAATCTGCTACTTGGACCAAAGAATGCTGAGTTGGGATGGAAGTAAGGAGGTAGAGGATGAAAGAAGAGTTCCCTCTGGAATTCTAGAGTTGACTTCTTGCATATCCTGTGCAAGAAGAAAATTGGTAATTATCCCATGAATATTTCCATGATGGAATAGAATTAGATGGATGAGCAACAGTTACTTTTCATTCAAGTATCAAATGATGCCAAAATATTTATCTCTTTTTTCATATTTGGATCTTACTGTAAAATATACTTTGCAAGAATCTTTAAGAAAAGAAAATGTAGTTGGGAATTGCTACAGGCATTCATTTCAAAATTAACAAGCTAAGTACTTCTGGGGGTGCTAATCTATAGAACTGTGAAGAGCAAAGTTGTAAAATATGCTGTAGGTGTTGCAAAATAAGGCATCTTGATAGCACACCAACTAAGTCATTTGGAATGAGAATCTCCCTCATTATTTCAAATAATACAACTTTTCAAAAAGCTTTATGATTAAAAGTCTAAAGAAAACCATCTTTAGACTAGTTCCTTTGCCAAGAATCTTACATTCAAGTGATGATTTCATGTAAGATGGACTCCCCCCCCCCACATTCTCTTTTGTTCTTTTTTTATAAAACTTATCTGAATAAAAGCATGTTATGCCCCCAAAAGCACAGGAATACAGGATGAATTGGTATTTGAAAGATTTGTAAGTAATGCTTCTATAGCAGCATTTAAGCACTGTTCAGAACCTTTTTTGTGTTATAGTGAAGCTTATTTATTCTCCCATCTAAACCTAAAAAGCTGAGCACATTTTGCTCAATGTATCAACTAGAACTGCTTTAGACATCTTCACAAATGATAACCCTCTTTCTGTGGTGTGAATTAGGATGCGACTTGGATTCATTTGTCTCTTTACTTGTTTATACAGGTGTTCCTTTCATATTCTTAAGAATTTAGGACCCATTATCATGCCTCTGGTGAGGTATTTTAAACAATTCATAGTGTCTTTAATTTCTGGGTTTATATTATAAATCCCTCTAAAGCAAAGAAAACTACTACTATGTATGCATCTTTATTACTTCTTTTAACATTCCATTTGGGGTGTTTATTTTTTTTAGTTGCTTTTCATTGTAAGAGCCCAACTCAAGCTATAGTTGTTCCATATCTAAAATTTCATATTGTTTACTTATGTGGAGTCCTGGTACGTGTTACTATTGCTCTTTAAAAGTTAATCTTGAGGGAGTTTGTCCAGAAAACATATTAGTCAGGGTACTGACACAACTAGAGGTATGGATAAATGAACTAGTGACCAAATAAATCCAAAAATATCGAACAACTTATACTTTCCATAAGTTGATGATAGCCTTTTTGTAAAAGAAAACTCTATCTTCTTCCATTTTATTTCTCGTAAGTTGTGTTTCGGAGTATGTGGAAGATTCCTAAGTCATTGTTATATATATTCAAAGGAAGCTTTTTGTGGTGTCAAAGAACTGGAAATTGAGGGATTGTTCTTCAATGGGGTGATAGCTGATCAAGTTGTAGAATACTTTTGTGCTGCAAAAAGTGATAAAGCAGATCATTTCAGAAAAGCCTGGGAAGACTTATATGATCTGATGCAAAGTGAAGTGAGCAGAACCAGGAAAACAATGTACATGGTAACAGCAATATGATAACAATAATCAACAATAATAGGAGGCAATTCCTAAGGACTCACAATGAAAAATGCTATCCATATTCAAGGAAAGAACTGATGAACTCTGAATGCGGATTGATGAATAGGGAGGAACTGGAGGAAGGGAGAGAATTGGAAAGATGTTTTAAAATGAATTTTAAAATATAAAATTTTAAAAAGAGATCATTTAAAAAATACACAAAGGATCTATGATTTTCTCAGTATGGGGAATTCCCTCTGGAGAGTAAGGTTTGGGAAGGTGTTTGAGGCACATATATATTTGAGGCTGCTTGAATGTTTGAGGCACTCAAGTCAAATGACTTAGTTGACTCACCCTAAGTCATACATATAAATTTCAGTGACAACTTTTCAATCAAACTCTTTCAAACCTAGATCTTTCCAAGGCTAATACTCTATTCTCTCTGCTAAACTGTCTCTAATCTATTTTGAGGGCTCAATAAATATTATGCAATAAATTTAGGAAATATAGTGGGGGGCGGGGGGAAGAGTTTCCTTGAAGCATGAAGTTAAGTATAGTTAGAAGCAAATAATAATACATTTGTTTACTCGATTCCTCCTCCCCCCAATTATTAGACCATACACTCCATTAGAAATACAAGTAATTCCTATGATTAAGGCATAGCTTCACTTTTATAAGAAGAAGACTAAATCTTAAACTATAATATTCTATTCTATTTGGCAGCCATTCAGGCATAAGCACCTCTTGGGTAGGGGTGGTGTATGTCTTCATGAAACAATTACCAAGTTTATTGGATATTTTCAAGTGTAATTCCTGCATAAATACAACTACTTAAAAAAATTAAAGAGGGAAAATAATGGCAAAGTAGTTTCAACTTAAACTGAATCCAGTGCAAATACTATTAAATGTGATACATGCAAGAGCAAGCATGATCTGCCATCATCATTTGATATAGGCTCATGACACCAGTTCATTGAGTAATTACACTTCTTGCATGTGAATGTAAAGGGTATCAAATTAAAGTTGAGCAATCTTTCTGTATTAGTTTTAAACTTTGTGTATGAGTTTAAAGATTCTTAAAACTGCAACTTAAAAAGAAACTGAAATAACAACAATGTTATAATCATCTGAAAATTTAAACAATTAGACTTGAATTTAACTTTTAATTTAAAAAAAAGAAACATGTAATAGGCAAAAAAATGAATTTGAAGAATCAAACAGAACTATCAAAATTAGTGTAAACAGATAATTTAAATATATTGAATTTGAAATAGAGAAACAAAAACTTGAAAGTCCAAATCTTTCAGAAAATATGGTCTTCTATATTTATCATAGAAATTGTTATATTTATCAGTGGGATCTTTATCGTGAGGCTATAACCCAGACACACTTCTAGTTGCAGCACAGTCAAAATACAGGCAAAATCCAGTATTCCCCAATACATATAGAAATGGTATATGGCAATTATGCAAAAATCCCTTCTTTGATCCATCACTCCTCCTGTAATGGAAGTCATGTATCCTTCAAAAATGGGAAAGAATTGAAGTTACTACATCCAAATATTCTCTTTTGGTATGTACGTATATACATATCTATCTATCGATCTATCTATCTATCTATCTATCTATCTATCTATCTATCTATCTATCTTTCATTTCTTTTTAAGGATTTTCCCAATAAGTTTATCCCATTGCACTTCATGAAGAAACATCTTAACATCTGTAATAAAACATGATACATTATTATAGATGAAAGTCTTCAGAAATAAAACAAGTAAAAAAGAAAAAAAATAGTTTTCACTGACTTTTTTAATACAATCAATGCTTGACTGGAAGTCACTATTTCCAGGAGTGTCAGAGCATGCCTGTAATCCCTGCAGTTGACTATATATTAATCCTGAGATGAACTCATCCTTTAGGCATGGTACATTTAATTATTATAGTATGGTTGGCTGATTACTTTCACTCTAATTATTCATCCCAGTTAGTTTTTGTAGGCAACAAGTTGTGGTAGAAAGAAATCTAGATTTAGAATGAGAAGTTGTGAGTTCAAATTCTATTTCTGCCCCTTTGTGACTCTGAGTCTCAGCTTCTTCATATATAAAATAAGGAAGAAAACCCCAACTCTTGCACAGGATTGTAGTGAGCCAAAATACATTGTAAACAGTCAAATACTCTATTACATAAGTGTGAAGTTTTATTGCTGTCCTCATTCTAGTAACTTGGATTTTTTTTTCCTTTTCTACTTAAGGAATGAAGACTATTCCTTGTACAGTACTCCCATCTCATTATTAGGTCTTTCGTACTTATCTACCCAGCATGAATCCTTGTTCAGCTACCCTCCCCACATCATAGTTGCTTCAAAATAGGGGCTCTGATATTTCTCACTAAACCTTTCTGAAATCAGAACCCATAGGTTGTGTCCCAATACACACCTATTCTCTGAAAAAAAAAATGTATGTATGCCACACTTTAACTTTAGTTGGTATTATTAATATTTTTCCATTACTTAAATTTAAACAAAATAATAAATCAAGCTCTCTAGTATTTGCCAATTTTGAAGTATATATATATATATATATATATATATATATATATATATATATATATATATATATATATATTCACACTGAAAAACGCTGGCTCAGAAGCTGGTCTAAGTTGGCTTTTGCTTGACCTTGCTAGACCTTTTTATTTAAGCCAGGCACCTTTTGTTTGCCTGGCCCTTCACTAATTGCCTATTGCATACTACCAGGGAATCATGCCTCAGCTCTCAATCTGGATACCCACATAATCCTCACTGCTAGATCTGTTTGACAATGACTACACGTTTTGTTAATTATAATAGAGCAGAGATCATGCCTAATTTGATCTTTGTACATATTGTATCATACTGTGCTTTTAGTAGAAACCTAAATATTTACTGAATACGACCACCTACCTCCCTGAATCTCCACCTACTGCTTGCTAGTACAGTCCCCTAATATTTAGTCTGCTTGTCCAAGCTTTTTCCTGGTATCCAAGAGGTAGAACTTCCATAATAATCACTATTTATTCAATATCTATTTAATAAAGACTCACAGGCATAAAATTGTATTAATTGCCAAAGGGTTTATAAAAGAGATATATCAGAGTCCCTGTTCTTTAAAGTTTAAGGTTCTACTTGGGAAGAAAAGATGCATGCACAAAAAACCAAAATAATCAAAATCAACCTATTTTAGAACTTAAGCTTCCCTGTGACCTTGTGCTCTAACTGGTGAGCACTCACTATATCTTGTCCAGTCTGAAGACCACCAAGCTACATCCAAACCATTTGAGGCCATACTGGTCTCCCTATTCCTCACCCTTTATAGCAAAGGTCTGAAAATAGTCATCAAAATCAACACTGGCACTCCTGGAAACCCCTTGTCAAACATCTGCCCTGTGATTCCAATCACCAGTGCTCAGTACAGACTAAGCACTTAATAAACAATTATTTATTTATTAATTCATGGACAAAAATTCCAAAATGAGTGACATAAATAGTGGTTTCAGAGTTCAGTAAAGGAGACCATTAGGGACTCAAGTATTTGAAGAATTCCTTCAAGGATTAGTAGGATTTGGGCAGATGTAAAAAGAAGACAGATGACAAGTGGTCAGATTGGTATAAACAAAATACTAGGTTTTGGAAGAAGCACTGTGTGTTTAGGGTATTGTACAATACCAGAATGTTGTGTCTTCTGGGTTCACTGCTCCACTTCTTTTCTTTACCAATAATTTCCTCACTTCAGTATCTCTTATTCACCATCTGCTATTCTGCTTCTCCTCATCCCATCCCTTGAAACATATGAGGACTTATGCCACATCTGGTGAATTCCTTTACTCTAAATTGTTCATTTCCACAATTTCATTCTGCGTCTTCTGTCTTGAACTTTTGCAGTACCTGATATAATTACACTAAAATATCATACATTTCTAATAAGTACCAGCATACTATATTGGTTTACTGCAACCTGGGAATTTCCTAAATTAAAATTCAACAGATTATTTATGGAGGATGTAGGGTTTTTTTAAAATTTATCATTTCCTCAGTCTGGACTCTTACAGACCAATTTACACAGAATGAAAGATAGCTATATTTTAATATTTAATTCTCTAAAGATTTTTTTAAACCATTGAAAAGAAAACTTAGAAAAAAACAAATTTGAAATATGAGTGTCTCAGGAATTTTCTTATTTGGATTGTATAAGTCAAATCATTTTAGAGAACTGCATGAGTAAAGAGAAAAATTATTTTTAGTCTTGGGCATGTAGAAGAAGGCTTGATATTTTAAATATGATTGGATATATTCCTAAAAAGCTACCTATGAATCAAATAATATATTATACATCATATTAATAACAATTCCGGACATGTATAGGAATAGGAATAGGAACTGGACCTATAATTTCATTGTTAGAGTAAACTCCCAAGTTAGTATACCCCGCTTTACTAGTGCAGATTGGCACCATCTTTGAGACTTATAATTAGAATATAGATAATGCTCAGTGTATTGAAAGATTAAGAAACTTGCTTGATGAATGGAGGAAACTACTAGGCAAGTAATAGTACAATAGACAATCCTGCAGATATTTCACAAGTTAATCAATTCCAATCAGAATCAGAGAGTATCAATAAATGGAGAGAATAAATGGAAGATGTAAGTCCTTGACGCTAAAGACTATAGTCACATAGCCAGTGCATGTTAGAGGGGGGTCATGAATTTGGGACTGTTGTATCAAGGCCAACACTCGAAGCACTGCCTGACTCTTTCTCTCCTAATATTTATAGAGTATGTTAACATTGGCATACTGCTTTGCTTACATTATCTCATTTGAATCTCACAACCTTGTGAGTTAATATAGATATTATTCTCCCCACTTTACAGATAATAGACTAAGACTCAGAAAGATGAGGTGACTCGCCCATAATCATAGAACTAATACACATCAGAGAAGAGATTCAGGCTAAGGGCTCTATATATCCAAATCCACTACTCTATTATAGAATTCTACTTCTACTATTAAGAAAACTGCAGTACACCACTATGTACAAAGGAAAATCCTTTAATAAAACAAAGACTTGGCTATAAAATTATTTCTTCTCAAAACTGAGATTTTAGTATAGTAGATTTCTTATAGTAGGTCCTTCTTAAGAGAAGGAAAGAATTCTCAGACTCAATTGCTTCAAACATTATGCAAAACAGCATCATTCTAAAATAGTGGAAGAAATCAAATACTACCTTTGAAATATTCACTATCCTACTACTTCATTTGTATAATGGCTATCTTCAGTTTATCCAATTTGCGTTTCCTATAAATTTTAAAAGCAAGGTCCTTTGCCATAAGATTATGATGTTACCTTCTCTTAATTCATTCTCTTCTTACGTTGTGTGTCAGGCCTTTAATTATCAAATTGCTCTAAGTTGGATTTATCCTTCCCTATCTAATTTCAGATTTAACAAAGGTGTGTGACATTTAAAAAGATTTGAAAGACATAATTTCTGGGTAATATAATCATTTTGTTAATGGTGCCAGCATGTTTATTAATAAAAAGATAGTCATTTAGCTGTCTCTCTCTTAGACCAAAGACAATTATGGTGGCAGACTCACCACTGATATGCCCATTGGAAGAGGAGGTGTTTCAAAGGGTGGCAATCGACTGATTGGTTAATAATTAATGAGAGAATGAGTATTACAATGAGAGATTAAACCTATTCAAATGAACTCTGATTATGCCATTTACTTCTAAGTTACCCCCAGCCTTGGGCAATCTATTCAAAGACTTATCCCACCCAAACCTGAGTAGGCACAATGGTTTCCCCACATAGGTGAGATCTCAACAAGAAAGTTAGCCCAATCTCATTATTAGTAATGTCCTTCATGAGCCTGAACTTTTAAAATCAAGACTTTAGAAAAAGGGGGTAATTATGGATCTCCCCAAATTGTTGGTTATTAATAACCATTTCTCTCAATGGTCAAAGGATATGAACGGGCAGTTTTCAGAGGAAGAAATTAAAGTTATCTATGGGCATATGAAAAATGCTCTAAATCACTACTGATTAGAGAAATGCAAATCAAAACAATTCTTAGGTACCACATCTCTCCTGTCAGAATGGCTAAGATGATAAAACTGGAAAATGATAAATGCTGGAGAGGATGTGGGAAAATTGGAACACTGTTACATTGCTGGTGGAGTTGTGAACTGATCCAGCCATTCTGGAGAGCAATTTGGAACTATGCCCAAAGGGCTATAAAAATGTGCTTACCCTTTGACCCAGCAATACCACTTCAAGGGTTGTATCCTAAAGAGATCACACAAGTGGGAAAGGGACCTGTATGTAAAAAATATTTATAGGGGCTCTCTCTGTAATAGCAAAGAATTGGAAATCAAGGGGATGCCCATCAATTGGGGAGTGGCTGAACAAGTTGTGGTATATGAATGTAATGGAATACTATTGTGCTATAAGAAATGGGGATGATACGGACTTCATAACAACCTGGAAAAACCTACATGATACAATGCTGAGTGAACGGAGCAGAACTAGGAGAACATGATACACAACTACAGATGTATCGATTCTGCGATGACTAACCTTGACAGACTTCACTCTGCTCAGCAACACAAGGTTCAAAGACAGCTCCAAAGGACTCATGATGGAGAGAGCTGTCTACATCCAGAGAAAGAACTATGGAGTCTGAATGCAGGCAAACTGTTTGCTCTCCCTTTTTTTTTCTTTTTCTTCTCTCTCCCTCTCTCTCTGTCTCTTTTGCTTCTTCTTTCTCATGATTCATTCCATTGGTCATAATTTGTTTTTACAACTTGACTATTGTGTAAATAAGTTGAATACAAAGTTATATGTAGAAGATATATCAGATTCCATGGCATCTGGGGGACAAGAGGGCAGAGGAGGAAGAAAATCTGGAACTCAAAATCATGTGGAACTGAGTGTTGTAAACTAAAAATAAAAATCTTAATTAAAAAAAATAATCATTTCTCTCAGGAAGGATTTAATGAGTTAACTAATCAGTAGAATCTGAGGGCCTTCACAGGGATGAAAACAGCTCACTGAAATCAGTGTTGTTTTTTTAAGTGACCAGTATTCAATACTGAAGATATTCTCATACTATTTGATACTTGGATACTACAAAGCATTAAGACACCTTCCCTGCCACTCCCCAATAAAAATCTCAGTTTGAAATTTAGGTATCCCAGGAACTTTTCTTGCTTACATTTTATTAGACAGATGAAACTAAAGAAATGCAAAGGTAAATAAAGCAGGATCCCTGCATTGCAAAAGTAGGAATAATACATGAACCATTCCTTTGGGCTCTAAATCTATAATTCTGTGATCTCAATAAGTGAATTGAAAAGGGTAAGTTAACCAAAACGCTGACATAAAACTGCAATAATTCATATTAAATTAGCATTATAGACTCATTTCAAGTCTTTAGGTCTAAATCCAGCCTTCATACATCACATAATAATTGTGATAATTATTACTTATTGTGCACTACTTCGATATACATGCCAAAATAAGAGTATGCAACAAAGTCAATTAACCTAATTAGTACATAGAAGTAACACCTATACGGTGATTTAAAGCTCTAAATTAAGTCTAGATAATTGTTTTAAATCTAGAAAGAAGTTCATTTAATAGGGTTATCTTTTTTATAAACCAGTACTAAAATGAAAACAAAAATCCTCATATGTTACAAAATTGTCCCAATTGTCTGAGTCCTACTGTGGCCAAGTACAAAACGCTGAAATTCAATTAGGCATCATGTGGTAGCTTGTCTAATGCCTCTTAAAAGTTAATTCATATATATTTTTGATGAAGACCTTAAACCTTTTTGTTTGTTTGTTTGTTTGTTCATGTGGGAAAGACTCTGGGTTTCTTCTAAGGATTTTGTAAAAAAAAATAAAAATATACTTTGAGATATTAAGGATGATACCTCAACTTAGCATTGTTCTGAACATTCAATAATAAACAAGAAAATGTTATGAAAATTATAAAGTATAAAGAAATCATATAGTCTTAGATCTTGGGAAACAGAAAGAACTTCAAAGATCACCTAGTTCATGCTCTCATTTTATAGATGAGGAAGTGAGGACTCACATGGTAAGTAAAGTTTTGTACTGTTAATTCCTGATTTTGTTTTTCATAGTGTTATCTAATACCTCGAAATATGTGAGATATAACACTAGTTACTTTTGAGGTGAAAAAATCACCTTACTGTAGCAGATCATATATTTTGAAACTATTATTTTTATGAAACAGCTTAAGATTTCCTTGTTAGAAAGCTGATACAAGGCAATACATGCTAGTCTTCTAGGTTGTAGTGACAAGTATTAGACCATCATGAAAAGCATTGTATTTTATATATCGACATCTGAAGAGGGAAAGACACTGATGATATGGAAAGCACCTTAGATCTTACTAATACAAAAAAAGGCAATGAAGAAAATATCAACTAATGACTGACATGCCTTCTTTGCTACCTATAGAAAGTATGTAAATAAGTCAACTATACAAGAATAGAGCCCTTGTTACTGAAGAAATTAATAGAGAACATGGGAGCATACACAAGCAATATTTAACAATAAACTATATCTTTACCATTTCACAGATGTCTGAACGATGTAGTAAGCATAAGATTCCATTATCTTGTTATCAAAAAGCATTTGACACAGTAGAATAAAATGCTGCCTTTTCCAATAAAGTCTTCCCCACATATACATCAAAGTTATTCAAGATTTCTTATTAGATATAATAGAAATAATACTGTCAAAGTACTCCCATATAGTAAACATTAGGATCTTGAATAAAACAGAGAGATGTAGACATGCATGCCAAAAGTATTTACCACTGTAACGGAGGAGAACCAACAAAGAGTTTGAAGGTAGAAAGAATCCTCCCTGGATGGTGAGATCCTCCAGTTATTCCTGTTTTCAGCTGTCGTGGCTCTAGCTACACAAAACCCTGGGCATTGCATGACTTCCAGAAAGTGAAATGTAACCAATCCAAAGAGTCTGACCTGACCACCCACACAAGAAAGACCAAGTGGATGGAGGTTGTTGATTGCCCAAATTATGACATTTATAACCCATAGGGCATTCCATCAGTGTGTATTTCTGGGACATACAGTATAATTGGACAATGCATTTGGTCCAGGGTTGAACATGAGGAGGAAAGCAAGTTAGAATGTCCTTGAAAAACTGAAAACCTTCTTTAATGACACTAAACTTCTCAACCTGTGTTTTTAATACCAATATCCTATTGGTGTTACCATATCTCAGTGAGGCATGTTATCCAGTAGTCTCCAAAGAATCAAAAACAATTATCAGATGGCAACACAATGGCTCATGATAGGTTTAGGTAGGCTATAGCATGTAACCAAGGAAGAAATTTGAAGAAGTATTAGAGTAAAGGATATCATCTGGGAGGATAAGCTGGTGACATGGTAAGGATGAGGGACAGCAGGTAGACAGCCAGGGTATTTCACTGGTATCTTTGGGAGGTCAGAAAAAGAGGAAAAATGACTCTAGTATATTGGATATACTCTTTGTGATGAAATTATGCATGGGTATGGAGAACTATAGCAAAAATGGGTCATGATCTGAATTATTAGAGAAAATTCCTAAATCTAGAAGATCAAATACCTATTTGAGTATTGGAAAGTTTGTTTTGCATACCTACAGTTTATACAGACAGTCTGATTCATTTTTAGGAATATAGGATATAGGAAAATGGTATGGTTGCATGCAATTATACCTTCATTGAATGCTGTAATCACAGATGGTTTTGCATTTTTCATAATAATGATAGCATGTCTCATCCAAGGAAATATTTCTAATATTTAAACAAATCGTTACTCACTTTCAACAATTACTTGTCTGCCTTCCCAGTTGTCCTTAATCAGCTGTATATTTCCAAAATGTGCATCACTGTAGAAGATTCGGTTGGTCCCCTTTTTTTTCAAGCTGTAGTCAAAAGCCAAAGCTATCACATTCTTGAAATAATTTGGATTTTCATATGGTCTAACTGGTGAGTTTAAATTGGTCTCATCTGAAAGATGTATACTTTTTAATATTGTTCTCCCTGAATACAGTAAATAACCTTCATGTCTTAGGCAGGTAACTCCATCTTCTGCAAGATATCCATGTGCACAAGCGCATGTTCTTTGAGAATTTCCTCGATATAAACAAAGCTGCTGACAGCCACCACTGTCCTTTGCACATACATTGGTACCTATTGGCAGGTATGGAGAGAAAAGCATTTTTTTTCTTAGAGTCAATTTGAAAATTAGAGATTCAAATAGCACTAGGTCACTGTTTCTTATAATGAGCAGAATTTCCCTTTGATCAGACTTATTACAAATATTAAATAGGGCTGGACTGTATATCAATGACAGTCTTCATCTGCTTGCTGTGACACTCAAACAAGATTAATTTTTATTACTTTTGAATCAGCCAACTCTCTAAGTCTTTAAGTTGTAAATGGCAGTAGTAGAGGCAATTTAATCATTAAAGAGTTCCTATTCCAATGAAGTTACAGTTCCTATCCTTATCTCAATAGTTAGTTTTCTAATATTAAAATCATATACCAACAAAATGAAGTTAGGGAAAATTATATTCCAGGACCTTCAACTCAGAAAATAATTATTTCTTTCCTTAAAGGTTTTCCATCTAAATTCTGTATCTCTCCAGCATCTATCATAGTTTGTATTCTGCACATAGTAGGTACTTCATAAAACGTGTTGAACTGCAACAACTAAGCATAAATCTCCTGTCAAACCAATATAATGTAACTATCTTTAAGAAAAGAGTCATATATATATATATATAATATATATATATATGTATTCTTGTGTGATTGGTTTTGCAATTTATCTTTAAGTGAAATAGAACTTGTTTTTCTTTTGATTGAATTGCTTTGGTAGTTATGAAAAACACATTTCAAAGATGAAATGGTTTAGAATGTACTTTATATTCAGCTAGGTGGTACAGTGGAAAGAATGCTAGATTTGGAGTCCAAAAGACCTGAGTTCATATCTAGCCTTAAACAATTAACTATCTGTATTACCCTGGGTAAGTCCTTAACCTCAGTCTGCCTCAATTTCCTTATCTGTAAAATGGGGCAAATAATAACAGCTACTTTCAAGAGTTATTGTAAAGTGCTTTGCAAACCTTAAAACATTATATAACTTCTAGCTACCATTATTATTCATGTTCAAAATAATACATTCTAGGCATTCAATATACTTATAATATACTTAATAACATAGTTACTTCCTACTTTTGTCATATCCTATGAATTTCCTATGGTTTGCCTCCATTCTTTATGTTTAGATCCTATTTCCTTATTTCATGTATTTGTATACACATATCCTATACATATGTATTCTATGAGAAAAATGTGAATATAGTATAATTATCCATATATTCACATATGCATTAATGGAGAAGTACATGAATATACATACACACATAAACATATATTCTCATGCATGTATTCTTTTATATATATGTATCTGTGCGTATATATTCTCATACAAGTTATATTTTTTCTTAACAATCTTTACCTAGGAAAATCATTAATTGGAAGTTTTAGGTAAATAAGAATAAAGCTTTTGTAAAATATATGTGTGTATGTCTATGTACATATGTATACTTGTATATATATACATATATTTATAAATATATGAGACAATATAAAATATTTCACATGATTATTGAAAATTACTCACCTTTCTCTCTTACTCGATTAAAGACTTTGACTTCCTTTAGGTTGACTCCAAGGCCTGTTCTCATGGTCACTGCATCTGTGGCATCATTTTTGTGACCTCTTCGGATAGAACCATTTGCATGTGCTCTGTCAGAAAGTTCAAGATGCCTGATCAACAATCTTCAACTAATTAAAATCAATCCAGTCATTAAACTAAAGCCAACAGATGGCCAAACAGAAGGCAAAGAAAGCAACTCTAGTGTATGACATTGATAAGCTTTAGCTTTGAATATCAAAAGTACCTTTTCTGTGGAAATTACATGGCTTTGTGAGATCCTTTTTGTGACCTTGCTATGGAATGGCTAGTCCTACAAGGGTGAAGCAGCTGGCACTGAAATAACATTTTGAGACTCAAATACTTATGGAAAAATAAATTACCTGTCAGACCAGTAGATGTAAGCCCCAAAGACTGCGACTGAAAACATATCCACATTGCTCCCTGACAGCACAATCTCCCGATTCCCTCCACTCTCAAGGTCGATTCTTTCTATCTTGTCTATGCGAGCATCACACCAGTACAATTTATTTTCCTAAAGATCAATTACAAAGTAAAGTTTACCAAGCTATTTTTGTCCAAATGTTTTATTAAAAAAAAATTGAAAGCTAAACAGGGAAGGGCATGCTAATACAAAACAATGTAGGAGATAACATACTTTGAATATTGAAGGGGGGAAAAGAAACAACAGACCTCATAATCAATGGAGACACCATTTGGCCATGCTATCCCCATGCTCACAAGGATAACTTTCTCAGAACCATCTAATCTTGCTTTGCCAATGCAGGGATTCTGTCCCCATTCGGTCCAGAACAGGTAGCTGGAATTAAATTATGAATTTATAATGATGTAGAAAGATTTATCTAAATCCATGAAATTCAGATCAAATAAATGAACAAAGCCATTAAAAAATTTTAAAATGACATGCAAAAATTACACCAACAATAGCAATAACTCCATGTGCTGCTACTAACTGGCTATTGCTGTTAGATTGCTCTATCACCTACTTTTGCATGTTTTTCCTAATTTTTTATAAATTTCCTAGGTAAAGAAATCACACAAAAAATACAAGATCATAACATCTGAAATCAAAGAGACTTTAGTTCGTACGTTTTGTGACAATAACCCAGAGCTTTGGGGATAAAGTAGATTAAATCTTTTGAACTTGGTCCCTTTGGTAGAATCTCTTTAATCAATAATTACATCATTTTCATATTAATGAAAAACAATGTTTCAAGCAATGTATATGTTTTGTTTATCCAAAAACTACAGACTCAACCTGATTTATAGCTAAGCAGAGCCAATATGAGGCTGCTCTAAAATTCCTCATGTCAAAATGCCCAAGACACAGGAGCTTCCTCTACTACTCAAGAGGAAATTTAGAAAAATAGCTGCCAATCAGATCAATGGACCATCTTCTTTATCCACAGAAAGCAATCATTGCTGAAAGACTTTATAACCTCAAAAAATAAGTTAAAATAAAACAAAAGCATCTTGTATACTTGGCCTCTTCTGAATGAAGTCAGTTTCTGGAACATCATTCTATTATGTACTTATTTTTCCTCTACTAATACATTACAATAAAGGGGAGGGGGGGAAAAACTAGCATTCTTTCTTACCACTGACAGTAAGGAAGCTTATGATGTTGGAGCTATAGATGGTCCCAAAGGGTTATGGTTGCTAACATAACAATTGTTTATCTCTCAAAATGGCGTCTAGAGGAATGTTTGTTCCATTGGTTTGAACAAAACTATAACATATTGACAAAGAAGTCCTTATTATAGTTCTGAAAGTCAAAAAGTGATATAGATATCTCTAAAACCACATTTCTTCAATGTATATTGATTGCAAGACTCTTGTGAGACATTTTTCTAAGTACAATATTATTCCCTTAATTGTGACACCATTTAGACCTTCTACAATCTTTTGTTCAGTCCTTAGGACTGTGCTTGTTAACAGAAATGGAAGAGAAGCATTGAATGGCCATACTCTGATCTGGTTACTGTATACTTAAAACTATGTTATGTCACTTCTACTGGAAATTTTTATTTTCAAAAGCTCCTCTATCTCATTCAAATTAATTGAACATAATTACTCATTGTCCCATGCCTTAAACTGGTTGTTGACCTGGTATCCAGTAGAAAATGCCTTTGGGAATTAATCCATTGAAAAACAATCAATGTGAGTTGATACATCCATAAAGGATATACTTTAAGGAAAAAGAATACTCTTTAAAAAAAATCTGAGAAGTAGTTGTCACATTATTTTTGCTGTATCATACATCTGGGAGTTAATCACAGGAAAATATTGGCTAATGGCTCTATACAATGATCATAGCTCTGTGACAGTTCTTTGCATCACATGGATTGCTAGGCATAATTATTTCTGCCACTGGGCCTGAATTTTCTTTTGTTGAGTTTAAGAAATTAAAATCTAAGCTGTAATATTTACACCTCATTGCTAAGAAGCAAAATGGTAAGGTTATACAGATAACCTAGACTATTGAAGGTGCACTAAAGTGAATTGTTGGAGGAAATCAGTCAATAAGATTTTTCAAGTATTTCACTACTCAAGTTCAGTAATAGGAATAAGCCCTACAGAATTATTAATAATCTTTAAAAACTTGCCTTAACAGCCTTCACTAAGAATTTCCTAAATATTTTCAAGACAGACAAAAATATTTCCTATGTGCTACTCTGTTTGGTCCTCCTCTTTATTAATTTTACCACTCGTGAGTATTTTCTGAGAACTATGAAGCTACATCAAGTGACAGATGTAGAGTCACAGGTCCCATGTCACAAAAGGTACAGAGAACTGGTGGGTCAGTGTGATATATCACCATGATATTTCATCTCTGAAGACACTGCATTACAAAGGATCCTAACCAGGCCAGTTAAAGGGACAGTGAATGAAATGTGGATTAGAGACATCCAAAATATGGCACTTAATCCATTTCCTCCATTCTCTTTCTTCTCATAATTTCTCTTTTACACCTTGCCCCATATTCTTCTTCGCTCTATTCTCTAAGGAAGAAGTATCCCTTTTCCTAGTGAAAACCAGTATCTTTACATCTATATTTGACCCCAACCTTTTCCAACTTTGTCCAGCAGGTTGCCTCAAATAACACCCCCATTTTCTCTCAACTTAATCGTTCCCTTTCTGATCTTCTTGCCTCAGGTCTCTTTGAACTACTGGTCATAGACCTCAAGGAAGTCAAAGAGAGGGGAAAAGATTCCATGTATGCTAAAATACGTATACCAAGATTTTTGTAGTAGTAAAAAGAAAGAAAAAATAAGAAACAGTTGGTGACCATTAAGAAGTTGTAATATATGAATGTAATCTAATATTATTGTTCTTTTAGTAATGATGAATATTAAAAATGCAGGAATACTTGGGAAAACCTATATGAAATACTCACTATAGCAACACAACAAGTAAAAAATGCTGGATAAGAGCTCGAGAGAGAGAGATGAGGTTAAGATAATCATCCATATAGAAATCATTTCCATAGAGAAGATAATTGAACCTATTGGGATTGATTGCTGACAAAAAGGGAATTAAACAGAACCCCTGTTCTTCCCAGCCCCCCAAAACAAAACACACCAAAAATGCTTTAATAATGTAAAAGAAAAGCACATTGTAAAACATCAAAATTCTATTCAAAGCAGTGACCAATTTTTACTTTAAGGGACTGATTGTGAAACATTTTTCTCTCTCTTTTGAACGGAGAGGTGATAGACTATGGTTGTTGAATGAAGCATATGTTTTCAGAGATGCTTACTATCTTGGCCTACTTTGGTTAACTATACTTCTTTGTTGACCCTTCTCTGTGCTATTATATGACATAATTATAGAAATGGTAATTATTGAAATAAGAGAGAATGAACCAGTGAACCAGGTGAAGAAAGAAATTCCCTCTACTGATATAAGATGACTTTTCTCTGTGCTTGATAGTCTCAGATAGTTGTGTAGACCACTAAGAGGTTAAGTGGCTTGCCTGACATCACAGAGATGGTATGTGTTAGAGGTAGGAGTTGAACTTTAGTCATGTTGGGCTTCAAAGCCAACTCTCTATCCACTATACAACGTTGTCTCTTAGCAACAAGACAAAATAATAATGTGAAAGGTATACATATCAGCAAGAAAGAGGGGGGGAAACTATTCCTATTTGCAGGTGATACGATGGTATACTTAGAATACCTCAGAGATTCAGTTAAGAAACTAATTGAGATGGTTAAGACCTTCACAGACGGAAACAAAATAAATCCTGCCCTCCCAAATTATCAGCATTTCTATATAGTACAAATATAACCAAAATAGTATGATATGAGAAATTCCACTCAAAATAACAAAATGAAAAAAAACCGGTGAGCTGGTCTTTTAACACTCACATGCACAATTTATAGAAATTCAAGTACACAAAAGTCTATATAAAGAAGTAGAGAGACAAATAATTAGAAACATATTCTTTGACTGTATTTGGGTCATGCCAATAAAAATGACAATACTACCTAAATTAATTCATAGATTTAGTGCGAGAACAATCAAATCACTGAGGTGATATTTTTTAGACCTAAACAAAATAAATCTAAATTTATTTGGAAGAATAAAATACTTAAGAAAGCAAAGAAAAAAATGAGAAAAGCTATGAAGTAAGAGGGAATAGATCTAACAGACCTCATATTATTAATGAGTAGTTAACAAAAGTATTTGGCATTAATTAAAATAACAACATTAAGGTATATACATCAGCATAAAGAAAAAACAAACTTCCTATTTGCAGATGAAATGATGGTATTCTTAGAATACTTCAGGGATTCATTTAAGAAGTTAATGATTGAGACGGTTAAGAGCTTCATCGAGATAGCAGATGAGATAAATCTCATAAATCATTAGCATTTCTACAGTGTACTAAGAAAAAACAGAAAATCTTGAGCTTAAAATGAATAGGTCACCTGAACATTAAAAGTTATGTCATTTTTATTAAATGGAAAAGGACATGATAAGATAGCTTTAACAACTATGGCCAGAGGGAAGGATTCTTGATATTGAGAGAGAGATATCATAGAATGTAAAATAGGTCATTTTGACTACACAAAATAAAAATTTTAGTACAAGTAAAATCAATTGACAGAATTAGAGGGGAAAATTTAGAGTGGGAAAAATATTGGCATCAAATATCGCCAGCAAAGATTTTATATCCAAAATATATAAGAAACTGAAACTGACAAATGAGACCAAGAGGTACTCCTCAATAGATAAGTGGCCAAAGTATATAAACAATCAATATTGTTCATTTTGTTTTACTGGCTCTTGCTTCATCCCTCCTAGGAATTATAGTTGAATTTGTATACAAGCTATGTTTTTCTTTGAGACTTTTCTTGTAGACGTTTTATAAATATTTTCTTTTTCTGGGTTTGTCTTGAGCATCCCTGTTATTATAAGAGCTCTTAAGGAAGTATTCCTTTTTTCATTTGTTTGCTCATTCTCACTCATAGGCATGAGTCTCCTCCTCATTGGTGGAAAACTATAAAGTAATACAATCTTTCTAATTTCTAATTTCAGTTTGGAATTATGCAGAAAGGTAACTAAATTGCCAATAACCTTAGACCCACCTATCCCACAGGGACATATATCCCAAGGAAGTAAAAGACAAAAACAAAGGTTGAAAATATTCATATTAGAGTTCTTTGTGTCAAAACAAACAAACAAAAATTCCTGGACACAGTGGGTACCTCTGTATTGGGAAAAGGATGAAAAACATTTGTCTGTCTGTCTGTCTATCTGTCTATCTATGTGTGTATAAATGGAATTTTATCATATGATCAAAAATGATGAATATGAGAAATTAAAGAAATATGAGATCTGTTTAAATTAATGTAGGGCAAAATAAATGCAACCAAGAAAACAATGTGCCCATTGACAATTAAATGAAGCTTGCTAAAGTAACTAAACTTACTAAAGTAGGTCTAACTCTAAGTCGCCCGTGAAAATCAATGAAACTCCTAGAAAGCAAGTAATGAAATTTATCTGCTCTTTCACCTCAAACACATGGGGCTGTATTGTTAAACTCTGAGCATTGTATTGGGTATTTTTGCATAATTTTCTCCCTTTGTCACATCAGAAGATTTGATCTTGGGGGAATAGGCACAATAACTATAATGCAAAGACAAAAGGCATTAGGAAAACTTTTCAAAAGCTCAATATGTTTTAAGATAGTGTTCAACCTGGAGAGTCATTGAAAAGTGACAATGTGGAAAATGATAGTAAAGCAAAAATCATACTTGAAATCTTTCTAGTATGAAAGATTTTGACAGTGACATGACAAGGCATCAGAATCAGACATTTGTGGAGGAATAATCCACTTGTTATGTAATGTTTGTATCACATCTGCGTATGCTAGTATTTTATCCCCTCACTCAAGGTGGCATGGAATAATGAATAGAACTTTGACCTTGAATCTGGAAGACATAGGTCTGAATCACGCCTAAAACAATAGCTGTGTGACCCAGGTAATTCATTCAACTTCTCTTTGCCTCTGTTTCTTCAACTATCAGATGGTCTATTTTTACACAATCAATAGGGCTACTTAAAGACCAGAGGAGACAATATACTTAAAGTGTTTCACAAATTTTAAAGTTCTATATATGTTAGCTATTATCAATACTGTTACTATTACTAGAGAGGTGGCATGGCTTAATGGATAGAGAGGGCCTTAAAAGGAAAAAGTAGGTTAAAGTCCCTCCTTAGACACATACTGGCTGCCTGACCCTGGACAAATCACTTCAGTGCCTTGGCTTCAAAGAGGATTCTGACTTGCATTGGTATATGGAATTATCTTACCTATTAATGAAATCACAGTCAATCTCCCATCATAGTTTCTATCTTTATTTCTCCTCCAACTACTACCACTACTACTACCACCACCACCACAACTACTAGTACTACTAGTACTAGTACTAGTACTACTACTACTACTACTACTACTACTACACTAAGTTCCTTGAGGGCAGAGACAATATTTTATCTCAATTCTGTAACTTTCCAGGGCTTATTACAGTGTTCTGCACATAATAGGTGCCTAAAATTTGGAGTTGCATTGTACTGTGAATTAACTGATACGTTGAAATGTGAGTATAGCACATTACTCACAGAAGGATCTGATGAAAAAGATTATGTTACCTAAGTGGTGTTTCCACTTCTAGGGACCCCATGTATCACTGTTAGGTTGTATGAACTTTTTAAATCCCTATAGTTTTCATGTTAGAGTTACTTTCATCGGAGTTAGATCACAGTAGTTCTGTGACTATAAGGGATATTATATTGAAGCCTTTATCTTTTGCCTGTTTTTACTGATTGGAAAAACAACAGAAATAAACTAGGTGTAGGATCAAGAAAAATAACATCATGCTGCATTGAAAAATATTAATTACATTTGTATTAGCACATATATTCAACGAAGCAGGAAATAATTTCCTTCTATCTTAATTTACGAGTTTACCAATCTGAAAGACCCTGTTACTCTTTAGGAAGAAAAAGAAACTATTTTGGATAGTAGTCTTTTAATTAAGAAATTTTTCTTGAATGAAGTAACTACATGTGTGCCCAAGGCTATGTATATGTTTTTACAAAGCAAATATTATCTTCTCATTTTGTCCACATAAAGGTCAAAGTATAATTATTCTAATTAATTATTATGAATTATCATGAGAGACTCTTGAATGAAATACTTTATACAAAATAGACACACTCTCTTCTTACTCATGAGTTGGTGCAAAATAAGGCATCAGGCAAACAAGAAAATCACTATGCCAAATTGATATAACAAAAAAAGTCAAAATATTTTGATTGCCCAAACATTTGTGTTGTGCTATTTTTTTTTTCATATAAATAAGACATCGTTACATTTAGCCTTTCCTTTGTGGTATACATGAATTACATTTCATATTCATTAACAGAAAAAAGTAAATACTGACATGATAATAACAAATTATATTTCTATTAGACTCGACTGTTACAAAGCACTTTAAATACATTATCTCTTTGACCCTCAAAAGAACTCTGAGCTAATGTCATACTAAGACTTGGTCTAATGTTTTGAGGGGGGAAGGAAGGACAGAGTATGAATGGCTATGTTAACATTAGGTATCCTATATCTTCAGTTTCTAAAAAAATAAACATTTTTTCAGGAAGAAGGGACAAATGTAAAGAGATGACATTATTCCTTGGAAATGTGAGCAGGCGTTTAGGGAAACCTAGTCAAAAGAATACTATTAGGGACCTTTAGAAACACATAGGCAATAACAGTGAGTGAAGACCTGGACTTTCGGATGTTGGAAAAAAGAAATGTCACTATACAAAATGTTGGAGAGGCAGTGACAGTAGATCTAGCCAAAAGTCCTGGAATATGGGCCACCAAAAGAGAGTAGTAAAAACATTATTAGCTCATTTAAGCCAATGAGGAAACTGAGGCATGAGATTGTTATATAACTTGCCCAAGGTTAAATCATACCACATCATATGCCACAGAGATAAAACTGAAATAGAATTTTTTTTCACTACAAGGCTGTCATTCTTTATGTTATAAAATATTATATTACTAGAACCTGTAATTACATTAATGGAACCACACACACACACATACGCACACACACACACACACAAATATTCCATATATGTCTTTATAAATATATGAATACACATACATATACACACATCAATCATACACTCACTTTGTGAGTTTTTAATTTGGGGGAATTTTGTCTGTACACTTTTGTTATTTACCATCTTGTCTTTCTAAACATTGAAGTTTTTTTCTCAGCTATTCATGAAGCTGCCATGTCAATGTGCCAGTGTTTTAATAAAAAAAATGAAAAAGAAAAAAGTTTAGTGGAAATGCCAAAATAAAAACAAAAATATACCCACCTAATAGAATCTTGGATGACAGAAATGTTTATGCTAGAATGACTTTAATAGAAGCAGAATATTTTTCTATAAATTATTTTTTTAAATGTGTGGGAACTTTCCTACAAGGAAAAAGTAATATGTAGCTTAAATGGCAAGATGGAAGGTGAAACATGAAACATTAGTGAATTTTAATCTGTGATATCAATGCTACAGAAGTTCTGGTAAAAATTCTGTTAATCCCTCAGATACTCGGTACATATTTACAAATTCCAGGAAAACAGAAAAGAAAGTAAAGTAGAATGCCAGAAAATCCAGCCAACATTTTACTGGCTAGACAAACAGATAAAAGCAAAAGTTTTTCTTTTTTAAATCTTGCAAAAGTTTAGAAAAACTTTTCTTTTAGTTCGTGTGAATACTGAAATTATCAGATTCAGCAACTTGTAACTCACTATTTTGACACTCATTTAAAAAAAAAAGTCTTCTGCAATCTTTGTCTTCATTTCATTACCTACTCACTTCAAAACCCATGAAATCTGGCTTCCAACTTCACCAAATGATTGAAACTGATCTTACCAAGGATACCAGTTACATTAATTGTTAATGGCTTTTTCTCAGTCTTATCCCATGGACTATGGACTATGGACTATGGACTATGACTAGGACTATAATGGGACTATCAGGGCTCTGCTCCAGGATACCCCAGCTCTAGGAGCACACACCCTATTTGATCATCTTCCTGTGTTTCATTGTTCTTTTTTGCCTCAACACCAAGATCTGTAGTGTGACTACCTCTTATTTCTCTTCTCTACTTTGGACTCCATGGTACTGTCATCAATGTGACCTTCTTGCACTGATAATTCCATAGCACCACAGGCTTATTTTCCATTCTTGGAGTCAAGGAAGATGACTACCATGACTTCTGTGATACCTTTTATGACATTTGGACTACCCATACCCACTGCCCCTCCCAGCTATATTCGGCCTATTCCTGAGAGTTAAGGGGTCTTTAGTTAATCTAAATATTTCCTAAAACACTAAACATTAAAATGATTATTTGTATAATTATTGTTTTCCCTAAATAAATAAGAACACCATTAACAGCAAAAGGGCAGACCTGAAGTCTTAGCATATTGATTGAATTAGTCTCTGTTCATTTTCAGGTTTCAAACTTTCCATAAAAAATGCTAGAATCAATGAAAATACAACTATGGAATACACTTAAATAAAAAGCAATTCAAATCAGTGCAAGAAATAACTCACTTGGACCCTTACTCTATTCCAATCAGTATTAATCAGTTTGATATTTCACATAAATGATGTAGGGATAGATAGGTTCTTATAGTGGGCCTCAAATTTTAATATAATGCTCAGTGCTTGTTTACCAAGTTATGAGATTCACTTGTGCAACCACAAGAACATTGATAAAGAACGTCCATGCTCAAATTCCATGTCCCAACCTATCACGGTTAAGATGCCTTGATGCTTTGGAAAGTTCCCCAATTTATTTTCATACCTCCAGACCATTCTATTTTGTGAGAAGGTGATCATCTTATGACCATTTTATGACCTCTTAGTCAGTGGAGATGCCCCATGCTTCACTCAACCTGTCATGATATGTCCTTTTGCTGATATGTCATTTTTGGCTCTCAAGAGCAGTCTATCAGCCAATGAAATTGAGTATTTCACCATGCCTCTTTTGTATATTTGGATATCAAACTCTATGAAAACAAGATCCTGGAAGAAGGGGCACCTCAGATTGTAAGGAAGATCTGAGGTTCAGTTCTTTAGAGGGGACCGTGGACTTTTGAATTAAGTGCCATTGGCTCAGAGATCTGCCACAGTGATTTTTCTGTAGGTTGGGTAATTAAAATCCCCACATCAGATTTTGCTCACTTTTTCCTGTGTGTGACTGCTAGGTTCCCACTCACATTCACAGCTCTCTTTGGTTGTCATTAAAAATTTAAGGACCTGAGGCTAAGTCATTGTATTTGAAGCTAATTCTGCTGATACTGTGCATGAGACAGTTTTTAGACACCATGGCTCTGCTCCTTATGGAAAGCACTGAAGATATATGAAAAGATGTAATTTGCTCCTTCTGCAGAGTAGAGCTGGAAAGAATAGAGCTTCACTCCCTCCCTCCCTCCCTCCCTACCCCCACAGAGGTTAATAATATGAGTCAAAGAACTGGACTAAACCTGAATGGTAATAGACTGGGTGCCTAAGATTGGGGGCACATTCAAAGAGAGAAAATTCACCATTATTCCACTCAAATGCCTCATCCTGTCATAAAGGTTACCCTGAAGTCCTCAAGGCTATATTCCAGGAGAGCAAAAACTCTGGCAGGTCCTTGAAATCTGGAACAAATTCAAGTGTGGGTTTAGCAAGTAATAGATTGCATCTCTGCTTAATCAGTTAACAAATATAACATAGTAAACATAGTCTGACAGAGTCAAGAAGACATAAATTCAAATCCTGCCTGAGGATTTGAAATCTTAGCTGCATGGCTCTGTGCAAGTTATTTATCTCTATCAGCCTCAGTTTCTTCATCTGCAAAACAGGAATAGTAATAATACCTACCTCACAAGGTTCTTGTGTAGAGTAAATGAGAATGTATATGGAGATATAAAGTGATTTGAAAGTTTTTAGGCACTATAAAATGTTAGCTAGCTATTATATTTATTATCAAATATATTATTATAAATGCTAGCAATTATTATAACTATCATTATTATTATTAAATTAGACTCTAAGGATACAAAAAATGAATCCATCCCTGACCTCAAAGATCTTACATGTGTGTACATATACATATACTTTTTTTTCTTTTGAAAACAAGTCATAGCTGCTATCTCTCTCCATATATATATATATATATATATATATGACTATATTAGAAAATTATTTACCTCCTTGGGTTAAAGAAAAATATAATCTGCTTTGGTTAAGGTAATCTGCATAATGATCAAATCACATATCCTTGAATTATTGATATATGTATTAATAGCATACTTACAAATATGAGTACCTTCCTTTGTCACCTCTCAGTAAAGATAAGATGAGGACTCCTGCAGCTTCTTAAAGGTCCCCTATTCCAAATTAGGATCATAGCAACTTCTGGGAGAATTTGCATGTCTGATTTACAGGTAAGCATACACAAGCAATTTATAATCATAGTCATAACTCCCTAAAAAGTAAAACTCCGAATAATGATGCCTGGCCTATATACCTGAAAGCACCTAAGAAGTTGATCAAGAGCTAGCCAGCAATATATTAAGGGAGAAAGTTAGAAATGATCAGCATCTGCTGAGAAACTGAATCTGGAGGAAAAAGAGTCACGATTCAGTTAGTACCAAAATGCGACACCTGTTTACTGTAATAGCGTCAAGGAAAAATCTAATGGAGAAATAATGACAGACCGCTGTGAAAGAGCTCACCCTAACATCATTAATCTCTGCCCTTCTCTTTCAGGGCTAATAATTTCATTATACGCAGTCTATTTTTATTTTCATGTTTGGGAAGTATCAAAACTAGAATTATGTTTTTTAATCATTATTTATAAATGAAAGGGAAGAAAAGGTATAGATTTCATTATCTTGGGCATATGGACACATAACTGCAAGTCTGCTATCCTCATTAAATTTACGAAGGTGTGGTTGGAGAAAGGGAATAATGTAGAGAAAGAAAAATGAGAAAATGAATAGATGAGCAATAGAGAGAAGAGTGGCAGAAGTAGACCCAGAAAGAAAGTAAAAGGTCATCTGATTTCTCTTGAACTCAACCCAAACAGATAGACATTTTATCATTTGTTTTTAAAGTATCTTCACAGAAATAAATTCTATAACCTCAATTGTCGAAACAACGTAAACAAGAAATTCTTCCCAAGCTCCAATCATTTGATTCTGCTTCTTGTGCATTAAGTTTATTGTGTACAGTTTAGTTATCCATGGGGTAATTCAGGACAGTTGTTTAGTTTAACTGTGGTACTTTGAAGAATCTATGATTTAATTATATATACATACATATATATGTGTATATATATGCATATATATATTTATAATAGCTGTCCCCTCCACTGATGTAGATTGCACCCCCTCCATATCTTTCATCTTGTGAAATTATTGTGCCATTTTTTCCTATGAATCCTTCATAAAAAGTCAGCTCTATTTGCCAGAGGCCTTCCTTTTGTTCATTCACTATTTTGTTACCCATGTACCACTTGGGTTTTGAACTACATTGCCTCTGTTATCTCCTTTGATTCCCATTACATGATAAGCCTGCCTCCTCTCCAGCATGCATATCCTCATGCCACTTTTCACACACAGATCATTCTTGGTAATATGCTGCAGTCTGTTGTGTTTACTATGTATCTTTCTATTTGCCCTCAGAATTGTTTTGACATCTAATTATCCTGAGAGCTTAATAATCCAAAGATTTACAATTAAACAGCAGTCATTTTGCAAAATAAGGCATAAGAGAGAGAAGTAGCAAGCAGTTTGGGTTCATTGAAAGCAGTGACCATTTTCCCTTCTGTGTTCTAGCCCAATCTCACCTTGTGCTACTCTGGTCCATTTGCAACATTCGTCCAAAGTAGATTAACAATTATGATCATTTAATGAGTTGCCTGTCCAGTTGCTTGCCATAATCTCTAAAATATGTTTTTTTTCATTCAAAAGATAATGATTAAGCACCAAGTAAGGCTTAGTAGTTAATTAAATCATCTCTTTGCCTTCATTTCCCAAGCTAAAGTGACTCATTTTCTCTTTATATTTATTTACAAATTCTCACTTCTAATTTCTGATTATTTTTATTGCTCTGAATTCTTCCTTCCCCATGTTTCTTTACCCTTCAAACAGTGGAGCCTCAAAGAAGATACAGACAGAATTTAGCAAGTCCAAGTGATCAAGGATTATCTCAGAAAGTTAGTCTGTTTATTCACTTTAACAGTTTTTCTATCTCTATTAAAACTGAATTGATGTTACATAATAGTGACTGCTGTGACAGAGGTGAAAATACTTGATAGCTCTTGGCACTTAGTGCCTGATTTGAGTTTCAATCAACCTGTGCTCCATTCAGCTAGATGCTATGAAATTGCATAATGCTTTTCATTGATAGTTACTTTAGTGAACATGGATGTCCCAGGTCTGTCAAGGACCAACTCACATTCTGAAGTCCTTTTATGCATGCATTTAAAAAAAATCAGACAGCTAATTTTCTAGCCTTTTTGCCTTTTTTTCCCAGTATTGCATATGTCAGTGGGAAGTGACATCATCATTATTCATCTATCAGTTCCTGTAAGATTCATTGTGACTGTGGGAAACAAAACCATGAATTCTGTTTCCAGAGGATCAAAAGTACTCCTCCCAGCTTTGAGTGATAGCAGCATGTAAGTAAGAGGTGACTAGTTCTAATCAGAACTGCGACCTAGCAGAACCAGGCTTCTGATCAGGTAAAAGGCTAGAAACTTGTATGCATGCTTAATGAGCTGTTTGAGAGGGGGCATGAAGTGGGCAGTTCAGAGGGTTGAATCTAGCCAATGAAGAGCAAGGGGGAAAATTTGAATTGGGAACAGCATAAAAAGCCTTGCATTTGTCTGAACCCATGTACTCCATTAAGGGATATGCCCATTTATTCAGAAAGAATAAATGTAAAAATAAATACAATGAAAACTTTCCTGGCTTTCCAATGAGTATTGTTTTTTTTTTAGACTAAGCATGTTTCTCACAATGATATTATGTTGGTGTGAAAGGCATACAGAAATGTGGAAGCAAAGCCCTTAAAGTTTCAACATGAACATTATAAGCACACTCACTGTTTGGGGGTTCATCATACCACTCCCCCCATTTTCTACCTCTGTAACCTCAAGGAGATCACTTTGCCTTTCTAAACCTGTTTCCCATGCAAAATGAGGGATTGGGACTGGATAATCTAAGGTCCTTTCCAGCCCTAAATCTAGCATACCTTAATGATTAAGGGGAAAAAAAGAATTCATTGTGCATAGAGAAGAAGCTATTATACAAACAGATGTCAGATGAAGGAAAGTCCTTCAGACTATTAAAAATGTGATTCAAATGTTCTTCACTATATACTCCTTGCAATAAAGTGAAAAACAACTAGCTTGTATCAATCATTTTCTTTAAATCCTACATCTTGTTCTGTTAACCTGCCAAAGTGTTTCCCTGAAGCACAGATCTGGCTAGCAGTTTCCATAAATAATGCAGTAAATATTACTTTTATGACCTAAAGTTTTTCAAGAAGCTTTGAAATGGATTGTGCTAAAATAAAGATTCCACTCTTCTACTCTGCCCCTCCTTGAGATTTATCCATATAAAATAGACTTTGGCATATCAAGGAAGTTTACTAATTGCTTTTTAGTTATGCATAAAATTAAAGACTTCAATCCAACAGAAGGTAACTATCAGCAGCTCCTGGCCTACTCTAATTCCTCTATACAGTTTTTACTATTTTGAAAAACAAAGAAATGTGTGCAAAAATGTTGAGGATATAGTCATTTCTCTGAGCAACAAATGACTAATTTTAAAACATGGTGGAACCAAATACTCTATTTTTCTTAGTTCAGCTATTCCTTTCATGTCTCTCCTCTCTAGGAGATAGTGATTTATGTATTCATCCACTGGAACCAAGAAAAACTTTAAGTGTTACACAATAAAAACACATTTATATAGCACTTCAAAGGATTCAAAGCCCTTCAACTTCAAAGGAGGTATTGCAAGTCACACTGATGACGATGATGATGATGATGATGATGACACTAATAACAGCTAGCATTTATAGAGCACTTCAAAGTTTGCAAAAAGTTATATACACACATATATGTATCTATGTTATCTCATGATTTTCACTAAAATTTCATGAAGTAGGGGCTGTTGTTATTGTTCCCATTTTACAGACGAAGAAATTGAGGTTGGGAAAGGTCAAGTGACTTGTCCAGTATTACAGAGTGAGGCAGGATTTGAATCAGATCTTGCTGATTCTAAGCTCAATGCTGTATCCGCTGCGCTACTTGACTGCCTTATTAATATCATCATTCCAATTTTGTTGTCATTGTTACTGAGTCTCTTTTTTTCACTTCTGTCCAACTCTCTGTGACTCCATTTGTGATTTTCTTAGCAAAGATGCTGAACTGCTCAGACATTTCCTTTTCTAGCTCACTTTATAGATGAGGAAAATAAGGGGTGACTTGCCCAGGGTCACAGTACGTGTCTGAGGCCAGATTTGAATTCATGAAGATGGAACTTCCTGATTCCAGTCCCAATACTCTATCCACTGAGCCACCTAGCTGCCTTGCCACTATAATTTTACATATGATGCAAGTGAGATGCTAAAAGATGAACTGACTTGCCTGTGAGCACATAAATTGCCTCTGAGGTAGGACTGAAATTCAGATCTTTAAGTCCAAGAGACTTATCCACTTTACCATACTACTGAAACAAAATGAGAGATTGCCCTCTAGTTCTGCACCCAAAATACCACCAAATCCTGTTCACTGTCACTGTTTATAATTAGTAGTGTGCTGAGAAAGAAGTATTTATTAGTAAATCAGCAATCTGTGTGACAAAAAGAAACCTCCCCATCATTGGGGTTAGCATGAGACAGACTTTGCTACAAGCTTCCTTTTATCTTTAGCATCAGTTAGGACCCAAACCAAAAGTCTACGTTATTTCCTTCTTCAGGGTATAAATGAAAGAGCTAGGAAAATGCCAGAATAGAAGTAACTTTCAGAAAATTAAAAATGGAGATTTTGTTCTATAAATTATGAAAGATATTTGAAAAAAAAGCAACACTGGGAAGGTTCTTGGGTTCTTGCTCATTGCTTCATTTGTGTTTGTGTGTATATGTATATATCTATGTAGATAGATAGATAGATAGATAGATAGATAGATAGATAGATAGATAGATATGCACATATCTATCTATGTAGCTATCTATCTGTATGCATGTAGCAAGGAGGTTCAGTGGATAGAGCATCAGGTCTAGAGTCATGAAGATCTGAGTTTAAATCTGCCCTTAGGCACTACTAGCTGTGTGACCCTGTGCAAGTCACTTAACCCTGTTTGTCTCAGTTTCTTCATCTGTTAAATGAGCTGGGGAACTAAATGGCAAACTATTCCAGTATCTTTGCCAAGAAAAGTACAAGTAAGGTCACAAAGAGTCAAACACTTTTGAAAGAACTGAATATCACACACATACACACACACACACACACACACACACACACATATTTCCCTAGTAGTTCTAAAAGGCAATGGTCTTTTTAAAAGGTTTAGTTCTTCCTAAATTTATTCATATCCCTCAGAGACCCTAGAGAGTTTAGAGAGGATTAGCCAGAGCTAGCAGACCTATCTGCTAATGGAGAAAGAGCCTGAATAGCTTTCAATTCATTACTCTGTACTTTTCAGGCTTTTTTCATCAGTTTGGTTTCTCAGTTCTTTTCTGTGTTCTTTTATTGCTAGTTATAAGGCTCTGATGTCTTAGGAACTCCTACTGAGGCCTTTAGGGTTTCCAGATTTCAATTGCTGGTGGGTGTGATGATGGGCATTGTTAGATCAGGGAGTTTCATGAAAACTAAAATGAAGACACACAGCACCTATAACATCAAGATAATCCACTTCCTATGACCAACAACAACCTTCTAGGCATCTCACTGATCCTTATCTCAGGCATTTTTTGGTTAGAATCCTTTTGGGTGTGTTGATTTTTGAAAATAGGTAGACATGCACTTTCTGAACTACAATGTGATTTTCATTTCAGCATTACAATTGGACATGTTTATTACAACCAAGAAGGTCTAGAAAAAGTGGAGAAAATATGGCCTTTACTAACTGAATGAGTTTTTTTTGAACTCTTAGAGCTACAGAGGAGTAAATAAAATAGCCCTATAGATGGATTAAAACCTAAGTCTTCCAATTCTATTGGAAAACCATTGTTCATCCAATGTATCCTCTTAATTTTGTGAAAAGCTCCAACAAAACTAAAACAAAACACTCAAATGTCTAGCGAAAGCTACATCAACTTCCCTAAACTCATAAAACTTGCTTATTCAGAGAAGTTATATCTTTTTATGTATGTTAATCAGTAATTGGCATACTATCTCTCATATTTTGGTATATCATGAATACAGTGGAATATTTTTGTACCATAGATAAATTACTATGAATTTTAGCTAAGGAAAATCCCTTTGCTAATGCTTCATCGTGGTCTGAAGGAAGCTCTGGATTCTTGAAAGCTATGCCTTTGGAGCTCATAATTTAATGGGCCCTGGGAAACTGGAAAAGGATCTGCATATGGAACAGGTAAAAGATTGAATAGCTGTAATCTAAGGACCATTTTAGCTAAATTCAAAGAGATCCATGACCATTTGGCGGCTGGTTGATGTGTGTGTGTGTGTGTGTGTGTGTGTGTGTGTGTGTGTGTGTGTACACGCATATTTATCATTTCTACTCTCCCTAAAGATCTAATTAAGATGTTAAGATAAAGGGCATTTTGTGATCTATGTCAACGGAGACACTTCGGGTGATGAAATACAGGTCCTTTTACATCTCCTGATATATTACATGGAGCAAAATGAGAAATCATTATATAATGCCTTCCGCATACTTGGAGTAGACTTCTGGTCTCCCAAACCCCACCTATACCTATTGAAATCTCTTTTCCTTCAAGGCACAAACTCAGTTACCCTCTGTTCCTTGAAGCCTTCCCTGATCTATATAGCTGGAAGTGATTTCTACCTTATGACATATCTCAAATCAATTTTCCCAGACCCTTCCATTGTAATAATCAAATTTTGCTTTGAATTATAGCTATTTACATTTTGTTTTCCCCATTAGATTTTGAGTACCTTGAAGACAGAGGCTATGTTTTATTTTGTCTTCCTATCCCTTGTTTTTTGCTGTTGTTCAGTCATTTTCAGCAATGTCTGACTCTGTGACTCCATTTAGGGGTTTTCTCGACAAAGATACTGGAGTGCTTTACCATTTCCTTCTCCAGCTCATTTAACAGATGAGGAAAATGAATCAAGCAGGGTTAAGTGACTAGCCCAGGGTCACACAACTAGTAAGTGCCTGTGGTCAGATTTGAACTAAGGCCTTCCTGAATCCAGGCAGGGTGTTCTATCCACTGCACCACCTCGCTCCCTTGCCCCGAACCCAGTAGACATTTAACAAATGACTACTGAAATGAAATCACATATTAATCCAGTTGTTCCAACTCAGTTTTATAATGAAAGTTTGCTGTCCCTTGAGAATGAATATTCATGTGGTGTTTTAATCAAATATTATAGTTTTAAAAATCTAACATTTGAAGTTAGGCATGGTAACATGCTTGTAATCCTTGCTACCTGGAAAACCCAAGACTGGGGAATTGCTTGAGCTTGGTAGTTCTGAGCCGTAGTGGGTATCCCCATTAAGTCCAGTTTTGAGCCCCTGGGCTGGGAGGGGGGCACCAAGCTGCCTGAAGAAGGGTAAACCAGCCCAGTTAGAACACAGTGCAGGTTAAAATTCCTGTGCTAATCAGTAGAGAGATTTCTCATGAGAGGTTGTAGTACTGCCAGAGTAGGAGAGATAGGGAGACCCAGTCTCAAAAACACAAACAAACAAAAAAATCCCTAACATTTGAGGATAAAAATGTTGAAAATTTTCTTTTACAATATTTATGTTGTTTTTTTTCACTTTTAGACACCTCTACTTTTCTTAAACTCCCAAAAAATCTGAAGAATGAACTCAGCATGCTCATTTTTCAGGAATGTTGCCTTTCCTACACGTTCCTTTCTTCCAGCCCTCTTGCCTGAGAAGAACATAATGACTTCTCACAATCATTCTCAGAACTTCTGGTCTAGTCACATAGCCATACCCTGAACCTTCACCAATATCTACTATCATTGCTTTTAATGGGAGATGAGGGAAGGCCATGGTGATTGCCATTTAAGAGGTATGCAGTTTCTCTTTCAGGTTTTATCAAACATAAAATAAATTTCATTTTTATTTCATGTTCAATATAGACCAAGAATTCCCAGGTCAGTATCTAAAGTAAAAGAGATATAGATGGATAATCTTAAAATAGCCCCACTTTGGGTTCCTTTTGACTTCTTAATGAGGTATTTGGGTAGGGGTGCTAGGCTTGAACTGAGCCTCTTGGGAAAATTTTTCTCAGTAGTAAAGGATTTAATACTTATGACAAAAGTGTTTGACATGTGGAAGTGGTACAGAATGAAAATGGCACACTAGAGAAGACCTGTCATCAGAAGATTTATATTTCCAAGTTCATGATCAAAAAAAAAGAAGCATTTCCCTCACGTGTGCCTTATAAACAACCTTCACCTCTAAACTTAGTTATGTTTGCCGAAGCAATTTCTTGAATTGCTTAGCTAGAAACTGACCTTTAGAAAGTTCACATATGTAGATGTAGAATTTTAAGATTTAGAGCTGGAAGGTGTCTTAAGAGACAATCCAGTTTAACTCTCTCATTTTACAGCTGAGGAAACTGAGGAAAATAGAGGTGAAGGGACTCGTCCAATATCACAGAAAAAAGTGTTAACAGACTGGTGATGTGAAACCTTGTCATCTTTTGTCAAATCTAGTGCTCTATCATTTCATGTCAAATGCATCTGTACACACATTCACATACATAGTTTCTATGACGTTTTGCCACACATACGAAAAAAATCAGTAATTTGGAGGGAATGGCTTTAAGGTTTCACTAATGTATATGGATTCTATTTCTATATTTTAAAAAGGCACTATATATCCCATTGTTCATGCCCATTTTTCAAGGTACATTTAATATCTCAGATTCAGCTAATTTACTTCATTATGGTTCACCTTTTCCCTTGGCAAAAATACCTGCCATGTTTTAACTTCAAATAGAATACTATAATGCTGTACTTTACCCTTGGGATATGGATTTTGACTCTGAAATGACTATGTAATAGAACCTGGAAGCCAATATATGCTCAGTTTTATATTGTCTACCCACTGAAATTTTTTTTTCGAGGGAAATCATATCAATAAACATGTGTGATGAAGGATAGACAGATACATGCTTCCAAAGCTTCTAGGCTAGGATAAAAATTTCCTGCTGATAAGTCCATCATTTTAATAGGCTGTGTCTTTTCTTATCTTGGAGCCTTGAGGAAAATGTTTGGCTGATGTATTCTAAATTAATATTAAAATGTTTCTGTAAGGAATTGTTTCTGTTCCAGCATGACTGAGAATAGTATAAAGTTCTGAAAAATAAACTAAATTAATCAATATATATTTCTTGGACCTCAACTATATGTTCGATTCTGTGATGGTAGTTACAACGAAGAGGAAAGAACAAATCTGAAATATATTTTGAAGAGATAAGTGACATAACATGGCAGATATGATTTAATGATTGGAGATAGAGAATTCTATGATATTACTTCTTGCTTTTAAGGCTGGTAAAATAGTCATTTTACTGGTAGAAATGGGGATAGTTAGAAAAAAGGAAAAGAAAATAAGTTCAATTTGAGAAATGTTAAGTTTGGAAGTAACAGGATACCAAGTGTAAAATATCAAGAAAGCTTACTATTAAGAGAAAGCTATTAGATTGGGCAAGTAGGGGGTCACTGTAATTTCAGATGGAGCATTTCAATAGGGAGAGGGGAAAAACACAGTTTATAAGCAATGTATAGATAAGAAGCATAATCCAGTGTAAAACTAGTTTGAACATTTCTGTGACTCTTGCTATCAAATGAAATAATATTTGTACATATTATGCATATACAAACAAGCATATGTATATATACATATATATGTATGTACACATACACAAAGAATCAGCATAATGAAAGAAATTCTTTCATTATATTGGGCTTAAGTCAAATGTTTGTGGGTTTCATTCCAGATGTTATATCTAAAAAGCATATTCATATGAAAATTTGCTTTATTCATAAAACTTAGGAAAATCTGCTCTTAAAAATATTATCAGTCTGTTTCTCTCTCTCTCTCTTTCTCTTTCTTTATAAGGTATGTATGTATTGAAATGAAATTACCCTTTCTCTGGGTGTACAGCTAGAGATCTTGGTTGATCCAGGCCTTGAGAAATGATTACATATCGGAATGAACCATTAAGTCTTGCAACTTCAATCAAGTTGAAGCCATGGTCTGTCCAATATATATTACCTGGAAGAAAGATCAAACATTTTAGCAATATCATTGGAAAGAAACAACAAGAAATGCTAAAATTGAATTTCAGTATTACTAGCATAATTGACAAGATTGCTTTTTAACTTATTTTTCTTAATTTTTTGGTTATGTTTTCATCATCTTTCTCCTTGCAAAAGGCTATAAATGCCTAATATATGAGCACTTCCAATCTTGTTCTCAAAGATTTCCAGCTCAAATAACATTCTGGTACTTTTAGCTGTCAAAAATAAACTGAAACTTTTGCCACCTGAAGAAAGGGTGGGTGTATTTTAACTTTCCAACTGTCTTCAGGTAAAAGAGAACTTCTAAGGCATTTTTTTTTCTTTTGCCCTGCCTTGTGGAGTTCTCAGGAGACTTTGGCACAGTTAACACTGGATAATCTACTTCTACATAAAAACATATATCCAGAGGCTCTGAAACATTAGAAAGAGTAGTGCTGAAAGCAAAACAGACTATTTACCCCTGTGGCTACAAGTACAAAAGTTTATTGTTATGAGCCAGAAACAGAATTTTGACAAAGCAGATTAAGCCCTTAGCAAAATCGGTGTGAAAAGGTAAAGAATGTCATGGATTATACCAGCAATCCAGTCAACTGCTATGCCTTCCACTCTTCCCAAACCATTTGTAATAATATCTTCCTTCCAAGTCTGATCTCTTTTAGCTCTGCTAATTTTATTGAAGCCCATGTCTGTCCAGTAGATGGTATCATTTTCTATAGATAAAACACAGAATAGAATTAAAATTATTAAAAGGCATCATTTTGTAGCAGAATAATGAACAATTCATTGAAACATTTTTCTGTGGATATTCACCATTGAATGTCTTAAAGCAAGGTTTCTTCAGGATTATAAGTTCATGCAAAATGTCAAGAAGTTTGCCACTATATAATTTTAATCAAATGTTCAATGTATCTTTATTTGAAGTATTTCCCTGTGAAAGACCTACTCTAATACCTCAGCATAACATGGAAGATAATCTTGTGTTTTTGAAAGCTACACCAGCAGAACACAAACTCTGGCAGATATTATTCAAAGCTGGAAACTCTTTAAATAAAGCTCCAGAGACAAACTCTGTTCTCATCTCAAACCAGCTAGATTCAGAAAAGCTCATCATTAAAATAATAGCCTCCAAATGATGGATTTTGAGGTCATAGCAACCCTTAAACCCATCACTATGGTATAGAGGCATCATATTCTACATGGATAGAGGAAGCCAGCACCTATCACTGTGACTGGCATATGGTAGGTACTTATTAAATTCTTATAGCTGGATTGATTTGTTAATGGGGTAGTACCCTTAAGGAATGAAATTAAATAACTTTTTAAGTGTCAAAGTAGTGAATTTATTACACAAACCACTTAATTTGACTTCTCCCTCCCCCTAATTCTCCCTTTCTTGGAATCTTCAAGAATCCTACAATTCATCCAAACATTTCATTGAAACAAGGCAGTATTAAATCACCTTTGTATCTTTAGAATTATCACTGTGGAAGGATAGTTCCAAATGGACAAGAAAGTATCACTAAGAGATTTCAAATCAAGGTCACACGATAGAAGAAAGTCCAAAGACTCACTGAAATGGCTTAGAATGTCACAGATAGGTAAAATTCATTAATATGTGTACAATTCTAGTAACCTTTTCATTTAATCACCTATTGGTAAGATATTTAATCAGAAACAAAAAAAGGCATCTAGAAGGACCATTATGTAGCTTTTAAAAAACCACAAGGCAACTGAGAGTGGATGCACTACAATATTCTTGAAGACATGTTACATGATAACTTCTTTTCTCTTTCTTCCTTCCTTCTTTCCTTTTTTTTTTAAGAATTCACTGATGAAAGATGCATCTAAAGACTACAAAACCGATGATTTAATGATTGCTCTAATGCCTTCTGGAGATTAAATTTAAAGTGATTGATCTACATAATACTGATTGATTGTGTGTATATATCAGAGGCAGTAGAATATAAGTGACTAGAGAGTTGGCCTTGAAATGAGGAAGCATTGGTTCAAGTCCTGCCTCTAACATACGCCAGGTTTGTGGCCATGATATGTTTGTGAACATCTTAGCATCCCAGGCACTCTCAAAACTCTAAGTTTCAGATGAGCCAGAGTTTTGCATGAGGAAAGACTTTTCTCTGTAACTTCTCCTTCTCTAGGTAAAGTGCACACACTAACGTACAAATCTACACAGAAGTTACATTAGTAGAATGAATTTCTACTCTGGTAATTCCCTAGGTATCTGGATCTATAAAGAAGACCTATGAAAGCACCATATTTCTGGACCCTAAAAAGAATGATACACAGATTTAAACTTTAGGAGGGGCCTTCTTATTTTCAAGAAAAAAAGCTGACAATAGGCTAGCCTAATTTTAGAGCTGTTGTCTGTTTGTTTTAAGGTAGCTTAGAAGGATGCTACAAATAAACAAATCCTTTTTCCACGGCCCTCAGCGTGGTTAATAGGAAAGTGTTATAGGAGTTAACCAAAAGAATGTCCAACAACAAGAGAAGATTAAGGGCTGGAGAATTTATTTTCAACAAGAATGAAAGACACAGGGAATTTTTGAGTGACCTATATAAAGTATGTGATCTTTCTCTTTCTGTCATATCCAAGGAATGACTAACTATGTGTGTGCAAAGTGCAGGTTGGTCTCTCTTCTAAAGGAGAGGGTAAAAAGGCTAGAGAAATAGCTTTTTATTCTCCAGGCTATCATAAATGTTGAAATTTTCCTTGAAAAAAATAGAATAAATGGTTTTTCAATTAAAAACAAAAATAAAATGGATCTGAAGTGATAAAAGTATATCTCATCTTGCTAGGAGGGTGGAGGATTGAATCATGCCCTATAAAGAATGAGGTGAAGAACCAATAAAGACCTCAGAAGCAAGAAGATATTGAAGTGTCAACCTACATTGATGGTGGGAATGGCCTTAATAAATTATAGAGTTATCAAAATATGTAAACACATATCTAATAAGCAGATGTATATTTCTCCCCCTTCTGTAGATTTATATGTATAGATTAGAACAAAGAAGGAGAAAAAGAAATAGGCAAAATGAGAAACTAGGCCAAATCCACAAATAATTAATATGCAACTACTGAAACTAAAATTCTAAAGTATAACCTTTATGGCCTTTTGAAAGAAGAAAAAAAGTCTCCTTTAAAACTAATATAACTTCCTTTCACTATAATGACCAAGAAGAACATGAAAAGAAAGAAAAAAAGCAATTAGTAGAATAAATCTGTGTATTCATAAAGCTTTGAATTGCTTTTCAAGTTAAATACAT
The DNA here is from genome assembly GCA_028646595.1 of Phalanger gymnotis. Classification (NCBI taxonomy): domain Eukaryota; kingdom Metazoa; phylum Chordata; class Mammalia; order Diprotodontia; family Phalangeridae; genus Phalanger; species Phalanger gymnotis. Next base: position 584,223,383 of record CM053622.1, read on the forward strand.
TCTAAGCTACTTTTCCTGTTTGGGTATATAACCCATATATTCTTTCACGAATTTTTTATAATAGGTTCAAAATTATTTGAAGTAGTTCAGGTATCTCTGTAAAAGTATCTTGTTGAGGTGGAGTGACTGCATATGTTAGTCAATTTTTTAAAAAATTGATGGTTATCTATCAATCATTTATTTCATGACTATTACTACAATGTCTTAGGTTCTATATGAGGAATATAAAGACAAACAAAAATAGGTCCCTGCTATTATTGGACATAGAATGTACTTGAGACATCAGTCTCTCTCTCTCTCTTTCTCTCTCTCTCTCTCTCTCTCTCTCTCTCTCTCTCTCTCTCTCTCTCTCACACACACACACACACACACACACACACAC
>CM053622.1:584223864-584273632 GCA_028646595.1 Phalanger gymnotis
GTACTTGTGTTGGACTTTGAAGGAAGGGTAAGATTCAATTCAATTCAATGAAATAAATATATATATTTTTAAATGTCTCCTATGTGCAAGTCATTGTTGGCAGGGGCAGGGGCAGCTAGGTGTATAGTCGATAGAGCACTGGGCTTGGAATCAGGAGGACTCATCTTCATGAATTCAAATTTAGCCTCAGACACTTACTAGCTATGTGACCCTGGGCAAGTCACTTAACCCTGTTTGCCTCAGTTTCCTCATCTGTAAAAGGAGCTGGACAAGGAAATGGTAAAACTACTCCAGTATCTTTGCCAAGAAAACTCCAAATGGAGTCATGAAGAGTCAGACATGACTGAAATGACTGAACACAATAACAAAATGCTCTAGTCACTTCACTGCAGTATAATAAAAGAAAACAAAGCAGTCCCTGTCCTCAATATTCTACTGGAAAAATTGAGTCTGTACACAGGTAAGTAAATAGAAGCTAAAGAGACTATATCACTAAATCATTGGTACATGCGATTCTTTATGTACTCTCCCACCTTCTGAAGCTCTAATATCAGCTTTAAAAACTAGGCCTTTCCTATTCTGCCCACTGCTAGTGCCCTTCTTCTAAGATTATCTTTTATGCATACTGTATACTTCTTAAATGTAGTTATTTGCTTGTTTTCTCCCCCCACGGAAATGAAATCCCTGAGAGTAAAAAATACATGGTTTATTTGTCCTCTTTTTGGATCTCAATGCTTGGTATGGTATCTGGCATACAGTAAGTGTTTAATCAATGCTTATTTACTTGACTGACCCATCCATTAATGTCTAACAGTTAAAACAATTCAATGGTGATGATTTAGATAGACCACAAAGATTTGTGACCTAATAATAATGATGATGATGCTGATCATGATTATATCATTATTATCCACATTTTACAGATGAGGAAATTGAAGCAGACAGGTAAAGTGAGTTGCCCAGAGTCACACATCTAGTTAGCATCTGAGAACAGATTTGAACTCAGGTGTTCCAGGCTCTGGGCCCAGTTCACACTTTATGTGCTACCTAGCTACTTGAATTAGTTGATTTATTCGTACAATACTTCATGACCCTAACTCATACTCACCAAAGAATCCTAAGATAAAGGAAAATAATTCAAGATCACTATAAACAATTAGAAGATACATAGGATGATAACTAAGTCAAGATCAAGGCAGTATTTTCTTCCTTAACTCTACTGGTAACAAATGTAAACAAATGCAAATCCCTTCTGTTCAGTAAATGTTTATTATGTGCCAGGCACTGTACTAAGTGCTATGGATACAAAAAGAGGCAAAAGACAATGTTTGCCCACAAGAAGCTTACAATCTGATGGAGGATACAACATGCAAACAAATATATACAAAGCTAACTATACACAAGAATAAATAGGAAATATTTAAAAGAGGGCAAGCACTGATATTAAGAGGTATTAGGGAAGGCTTCTTGAAGGAAGGTGGGATTTTTAGTTGGGACTTCAACCCAAGGAGGTCAGTAGTCTGAGCAGAGAAGAGAGAGTACTCCGGGCATGGGGGAGAGTTAGAGAAAGTGCCCAAAGCCAAGAGATGGAGTGCCTTATTCATGGAACAGCCAAGAGGCCAGTGTATCTGGATCAAAAAGCATGGTTCAGGGAGCAAGAAGATTGGAAAGTCAGGAGAAAGCTAGATTATGAAGGACTTTGAATACCAAACAAAACATTTCCTATTTGCTCCTAGGGGCAATAAGAAGTCATTAGAATCTGTTGAGCAGGGAGTGACATGATCAGAACTGTCTTAGGAAAATCACTTTAGAAAATGAAGGGAGTATGGAATTTCTTCATCTGTAAAATAAAATGTTTAGACTCTAAATCTACGATTCCATGAACTCTAAAATGAGGAAGTTCAACAAGATGATCCCTGATGCCTGTTTCAGCTTAAAATTAAAGATCCTATATGCAAATACATAGTATATTAATAATAAATTAATTAAATATAGCAAATTAATAGGTATATTAGCCATCAGTTAATACAATATGATTATGGGGCTGAAACAGGCCATGTAAATTAAAGTTACAAGAAAAATAAATATACTTATAATTTGGATATAAGATTAAAGAGCCACAATAACATTTCTTTTAAAAATGAGTAATATATACAAGGTGGAAACTTGCTATTCTCTGTCACTTGTGAAGATAGAATTAAAGAAAAATAGCTTATTCTTGCCGTAAGATTTAGGCAAAACAAAAGGAAGAATCTCTCTTGGCATTAAGGATTGTTAATTACTGAAAAAAAAATCTATGAAGTCAAAGAATTTCTTTCCCTGGAGACAACTGGGGATAAAATAGTCAGCCAACCATCTGCAGTGGTGGCTTATGTATAGTCCCACCCAGAGGCATGGAGATAGACATATTGATTTCTAAAACTCCTTTCCCAACATTAAGAGTTTTATGATTAGTTAACAAACACTTACTGACCATCTGCTGTCTCAGTACTGCATGAGGTGTTTGGGAGAGGAAAGAGGCAAAATAATTAAAAGACATACTCCCTGTGCTCAAGGAGCTTAAGATCTATCTGGAGAGATACATATATGGGAAAAACACAAGGGTTATAAAGCATTTTGTCAACAAATGTGAAGCAACATTAGAAATAGAATCTCTAAGGCAGATAGATGATACAGTGGATAGAGTACCAGATTCGAAATCAGAAAAACTTGAGTTCAAATCCTGCCTCCAGAACTTACTAGCTGTATGTTCTTATATAATTCACTTAACCCACTTAGCCTCACTTTCCTGATTTGTAAAATAAAAATAATAGTATCTATACAAGATGGTGGAGAAAAGCCTGGAAGTTACCTGAGCTCTCCCTAGTTTCCCACAGAAATAATGTTAAATCAAGTCTCTAAACAGATTCTGTAGCAACAGAACCTCCAAAAGGATAGAGTGAAATAATTTTCCAGCTTAAGATAACTTGCAGGGACTTTAGGAAAAGTCTGTCTCACTTGGACACAAGGGGAACCCAGATCAGCACAGATGGTGTCTGGGCAAGCCAGTGGGAGGCTTTTAGCCACAGCACAGATCAGAAACTAAGGGCCCATGGTTCTGGCTCAGCAGGCCAGTGGCACAGTAGGCCAGCTGTGAGGCCTCCAGCCCAGTGCAGAAGGCAAATTACTAGACCCAGAACCAAGGGCACAATGGACACAACTAGGCCAGGCCACCTCAGCACAGTGGGCAAGCTACCAGCACCTGATGCCCTAGAACAGAAAGAAGCTTGGGATGTTGGCCCCTGTGCCCCAGGAGCAGAGCCCAACTTTAAAAGCCATGAAATGGGATAAAAATGAGCAAGAAACAGAAAAGAGCCTTGATCATATGGTGACAGGGAAGATCAAAACACAAATTCAGATGACAACAATGTCAAAATGCCTAAATGCAAAACCTCAAACAGGAATATGACTTGGTCTCAAGCTCAAAAAGCTGTAACACCAATGCTGCTTGCAGCTGCTGTGGTGGTGTAAGACAAACAACACAAGCACACAAGAAGGCTGCTTTGATCTTTGATCTGCTTTTATAAGGAAAGCAACTTTAAGGGGTTTACAATATCACTTTAATTAAATATACATATATTATTCACTTAATTCAGGGGAAAAAGTCAGCACCTCGAACTTCACAGAAAACATAAACAGAAATTACAAGCAGAAATTATATAAACAGAGCAAATAACACAAATCAGCAGACAGGGCTTCTAACTGTCGGTCCATAGAAATACACACATAGTTACCAGAGAGAAAAGCACCAAATCGGGGTTTTCAAAGCTGGGGGGTTCCTTAACGGCAACCCAGAGTCTCGTCTGGCCAAATCACATGAATATCCCTCCAATAAGTGAGCCCCCAAAGCAAAATGCTAACCTCAGAGTATATATGCACTTCTTCAGGGTCAGCCCACAGAGGGTATCACAACCATGTGACTTGAACTCATGTGACTTAGGCTTTCTTGTGACTTAAGCAGGTCATCAAAGACTCTTGATTAATCAAAGACTCTTGACTGAAACAAAGGCAAGTCTCAACCAAAGGCACTTGATTACCTTAGTGCTGAGAAGAACTAGAACTCCAAGAGAAAAAAGAGCAAAACAAAAAATCCCGCTTTGCTTGCCATTACAAAAGCCTTCTTGGAAGAGCTCAGAAAAAAAAAAATTAAAAATAAAATAAGAGAGGTAGAAGAAAAATTGGGAAAAGAAAGGAGAGGTATACAAGAGAGAGTCAATAGCTTGGAAAAGGAAGGACAAAAACCGACTGAAGAAAATAATTCCTTAAAAAATCCAAATGGCAAAATGGGGAAAAAACCCACTGAAGAAAACAATTTCTTGAAAAGTAGAATTGATCAACTGCAAAAAGAGGTAAAAAAAAAAAGTGAGGAAAATAATTTCTTGAAAATTTGAATTGGGCAAATGGAAGCTAACAACTCTATGAGACATTAAGAATAACTCCAACAAGATCAAAAGGATGAAAAAAATAGAAGAAAATGTAAACTACCTCACTGGATAAACAACTGACCTGGAAAACAGCCTGGACAGCATCTTTCAAGAAATTATCAAGAAAAACTTCCCTGGTATCCAAGAACCGGAGGGAAAGAATCCACCAATAACCTCCTAAAAGAGATCCCCAAAGGAAAACTACAAGGGATATGGTGGCCAAATTCCAGAATTATCATATCAAGGAGAAAATGCTGCAAGAAGACAGAAAGAAATAATTCAAATATCAAGGAGCCACAGTTAAGATTACACAGGACCTAACAGCTTCTACATTAAAGAATCAGAGGACTTGGAATATGACATTCCACAAGTCAAAGGAGCTTGGATTACAACCAAGAATCAACTACCAGCAAAATTGAGCACAATCTTTCAGGGGAAAAGATGGATATTCAATGAAATAGAGGATTTTCAAACTTTCCTGATGTAAAGACCACAGCTGAACAGAAAATTTGATCTTCAAATGCAAGAGAAGCATAGAAAGGTAAACAGGAAAAAAAACCAAAAACCCATGTTATTCAATAAGGTTAAACTGTTTACATCCCTACATGGGAAGATGACACTTGTATCTCTTGAGAACTGTATCTCTATTAGGGCAGTTAGAAGGGGTATACATAGATAGAGGGTGGGGGCATAAGTTGACTTTGATGTGATGATAAAAAATTAAGGAGTGAAAAAAAGGATTATTCTGGGAGAAGAGGAAAGCAAGAGGCAGAAAAAGATAAATTAAATGACATGAAGAGGCACAAAAGACCTATTACAGTAGAGGGAAAGAAAGGAGGAGAGTTAGCATTATTTGAACCTTACTCTCATCAGATTTGGCTCAAAGAAGGAATAATACACACTCAGCTGGGTATAGAAATTTATCTTACTCTAAAGGGAAATAGAAAGGGAAAAGGGAAAGAAAAGGGAGTCAGAGCTAATAGAAGGGGAGGGAGGTGGTGGTCAGAAGCAACTGGTGAGGGGGGATACAGTGAAAGGAGAGAAAAAAGTAAAAGCAGTAGGGAAAATAGAATGGAGAGAAATATAGTTTAGTAACCATAATTGTGGATGTGAATGGGATGAACTCTCTCATAAAATAGAAGTAGAGAGCAGAGTGGATTAAAAAACCAGAATCCTACAATATATTGCTTACAAGAAACACATTTGAAGCAAAGAGATATACACAGAGAAAAGGTAAAAGGCTGGAGCAGAATATATTATGCTTCAACTGAAGTAAAACAAAAAAGCAGGGGTAGCATTCTGGATCTCAGACAAAGCAAAAGCAAAAAATAGATCTAATTAAAAGAGATAAAGAAGGAAACTACATCTTGCTAAAAGGTACCATAGAAAATGAAGCAATATCAATAATGAACATATATGTACAAAGTGGATTCTTAGAGGAGAAGTTAAGTGAGTTACAAGAAGAAATAGACAGCAAAATATATTAGGGGGATCTCAACCTCCCCCTCTCAGAACTAGATAAACCTAACCATAAAATAAACAAGAAAGACGTTAAGGAGATGAATAGAATTTTAGAAAAGTTAGATATGATAAACCTCTGGAGAAAATTGAATGGGGATAGAAAGGGATATGCCTTTTTCTCAGTGGTACATGAGGCCTACACAAAAACAGACTATGTATAAGAGCATTAAAACATCAAAATTAAATGCGGAAAGGCAGAAATATTAAGTGCATCCTTTTCAAATCATGATGCAACAAAAATTACGTGTGATAAAGGACCACAGAAAGATAAGCTAAAAAGTAATGAAAACTAAATAATCCTAAAGAATGAGGGGGAGAAACAACAAATCATAGAAACAATCAATAAATTCATCAAATAGAATGAAAATATTGAAGCAACACACCAAAATGTATAGGATACAGCCAAAGAAAATACTTTAGTGAAATTTTATATCTTTAAATGCTTACATGACTAAAATAGAGAAAGAGCAGATCAATGAATTGGCCATGCAACTAAAAAAGCTAGAAAAAGAACAAATTAAAAATTCCCAATTAAATAACAAGTTAGAAATTCTGAAAACCAAAGAGAGATTAATAAAATTAAAGGTAAGAAAACTATTGAACTAATAAATAAAACTAAGAGCTGGTTTTATAAAAAAAAACAATAAAATAGATAAACTTTTGGATAATTTGCTTAAAAAAAGAAAGAAGAAAACCAAATTACCAGAATCAAAAATGAAAAGGGTGAGTTCATCACCAATGAAGAGGAAATTAAAGCAATAATTAAGAGCTATTTTGACCAACTATATGCCCATAAATCTGACAATCTAAGTGACATGGATAAATATTTGCAAAAATATAAGTTGTCTGGATTAACAGAAAAGGAAATAAAATAAATAAATAAATGTAAATGAAATAAATAACCCCATTCTAGAAAAAGAAAAAGCCAACAAAGAGCTCCCTAAGGAGAAAAAAAAATCAACAGAACCAGATGGACTCACAAGTGAATTCTACCAATCATTTAAAGAACAATTAATTCCAATAAAATTTATAAAGAATTTGGAAAAATAGGCAAAAAAGTGAGGCCTACCAAGTTCCTTTCATAGCACAAATGTGGTGCTGATACCTAAACCTGGAAGAGCAAAAAAAGAGAAAGAGAACTATAGGCCAATTTCCCTAATGGACATTGATGTAAAAATTTTAAGTAAAATATTAGCAAAGAGATTACAGCAATATATTACAAGGATAATACACTATTACCAGGTAGGATTTACACCAGGAATGCAGGCGTGGTTCAATATTAGGAAAACCATCAGCATAATTGACCATACCAATAACAAAACTAATGAAAATCATATGATTATCTCAATAGATGCAGAAAAAGCTTTTGACAAAATATAGCACCCTTTCCTATTAAAAACACTAGAGAACATAGGAATAAATGGGAGTTGTTCTTAAAATGATCAGCAGTATCTATCTTAAATGATCAGACAGCATTATATATAATGGGGATAAGCTAGAAGCATTCCCAATAAGATCAGGGGTGAAACAAGGATGCCCATTATTACCACTTTTATTTAATATTGTACTAGAAATGTGAGTTTATCAATAAGAACAGAAAAAGGAAGTTGAAAGAATTACAATAGGCAATAAGGAAACAAAAACATCACTCTTTGCAGATGATATGATAGCACACTTACAGAATCCTAGAGAATCAACTAAAAAAAATTTGCAACAATTAACACTTTGGCAAAGTTGAAGGATATATAAAAAGCCCACATAAATCATGAGCATTTCTATATATTACCAACAAATCCCAGCATAAAGAGATAGAAAGAGAAATTCCATTTAAAATATCTGCAGAGAATATAAAATATTTAGGAGTCTACCTGCCATGACAAACTGTGTTGGTAAGCAAAATGGGCTCCTTAGCACTTAGTTCAACAAGTGCCCTTGAAGAGTTTGGCTTTTGTTTTTGTTGAGTAATTCAGTGTATTTCATTGAGTCTTATTAAGTGCTAAGCCCCAGGCCCAAACCCCTATTAGGTGTAAAACCTATGTGGGTGTGGATTGGCAACTAAGGTGGGGCCCAAGGTGGGGCTAACTCCAGGGAGGGCCTAGCTTACATGTCTGGGACAGCAGAGGCTTTTAGACCACGTGGATTTAAGTCTGCCTCTTTTGTGATGATTCTAGTTCACATGCATGTGTGACTCTTCCCTGACTCTGAAAAAGATATAAAACAAGGGCTTGGCCTCCTCTTCCTTGGAGCTCTTTGCCACAGCAGTGGTGGTGCGCATGACTTTGGGCCAGCCCTTGTTCTGAGCTCTCAGGCTGAACCTAGATGTTGGTAACTATGAATTGTATTGGGTCTGTCTGTTGATGTTTGTAATTTGTTTGTATTTTGCTCTGAAGTTCAGTGTGCTGGCTTTTCCCCCTGAACGAAGTGAACGATATTTGTGTGCTGAATTAAAGTAAGCTTGCCAACCCCTTCACCTTGCTTTCCTTAGTTAAGCAGATCAAAAGAACCTGTGCTTTCTGGGTGCTGGCAGCTTTCTGGGTGCTGGCTGTGGGTGGATCTTACACCCCCACGGAAGCTGCTAGCCAGATTGTGGAAACACAAACCCAAGAACTATATGAACACAATTGCAAAACACTTTTCACACAACTACAGTCAGATCTGAACAATTGGAAATATGTCAATTTCTCCTTGGTAGACTGAGCTAATACAATAAAAATGATAATTCTACCTAAGTTAATTTACTTATGCAGTGCCATACCAATCAAACTACCAAAAATTATCTTATAGAACTAGAAAATATAATAACAAAAACCATCTGGAAGAACAAAATGTCCAGAATATCAAGGGAATTAATAAAAAGAAATGGAAGGGAAGGTGGCCTAGCTGTACCAGTTCTTAAATTGTTTTATAAAGCAGCAGTCATCAAAACTACTTGGTATGGGCTAAGAAATAGAGTGGTGGGTCAGTAGAATAGCTTAGGTACACATGACACAATAGTCTATGACCACACTAATCCATTGTTTGATAACTCAAAGACTAGTTTCTGGGATAAGAACTCACTATCTGGCAAAAACTGCTGGGAAATCAGGAAAATAGTATGGCAGAAACTAGGCAAAGACTAAAATCTCACATCACATAACAAGATAAGGTCAAAATGGGGAGAGGATTTATAAAGGTTGATACCGTAAGCAAATTACAAGAGCAATAAATAGATTATTTATCAGATCGGTGGAGAAGGGAAGAATTTTTGACTAAACATGAGATAAAGAATATTATGAAATGCAAAATGGATAATTTTTATTATAAAATTAAAAAGTTTTTGCACAAACAAAACCAATGCAACCAAGATTAGAAGGAAAGCAGAAAGCTAGGAAATAATTTTTATAGCCAGTGTTTCTGATAAAACCCTCATTTCTAAAATACATAGAGAACTGAGTCAAATTTATAAGAATACAAGTCATTCCCCAATTGATAAATGGTCAAAGGATATGAACAGGCAGTTTTCAGAGGAAGAAATTAAAGCTATTTATAGTCATATAAAAACACTCTAAATCAATATTGATTAGAGAAATGTAAATTAAAACAACTCTGAGGTACCACATCACACCTATTAGATTGGCTACCATGACAGAAAGGAAAAGTGATAAATGTTGGAAATGTGGGAAAATTGGAACACTAATGGGTTGTTGGTAGAGTTGTGAATTGATCCAGTCATTCTGGAGAACAAGTTGGAACTATGTCAAAAGGGGTATAAAACTGTCAATATCCTTTGATACAGCAATACCATTACTAGGTCTATATCCCAAAGAAATCATACAAATAGGAAAAAGACCCATATGTACACAAATATTTATAGCAGCTCTTTTTATAATGGCAAAGAATTGGAAATTGAGGGAATGCCAATCAACTGGGGAATGGCTGAACAAGTTGTGTTATAATAATGTAATGGAACACTATTGTTCTATAAGAAATGATGAACAGGTGAATTTCAGAAAAACCTGGAAAGTCTTACATGAACTGTTGCTGAGTGAATGAGCAGACCCAGAGAACATTGCACATGGCAACAGCAACATTGTGCAATGATCAACTATAACAGACTTAGCTCTTCTCAGCAACACAATGATCCAAGACAATGCCAAAAGACTCATGATGGAAAATGCTAACCATATCCAGAGAATGAACTATGGAGTCTGAATATAGATTGAAACATACTATTTTCACTTTTAGTTTGTTTTTTCCCTTTTGTTCTGATTCTTCTTTCACAACATGACCAATATGGAAATCTATTTAATATGGTTGTATATGTACAATGTATATCAGATTGCTTGCTGTCTTGGGGAAGAAGGAAAAAAGGGAGGGAAAGAAAAAATTTGGAAATTAAAATCTTATAAAATTGAATTTTGAAAATTATCTTTACATGTAATTAGAAAAATATACTATTAAGTGGGAAAAGTAATAATAATAATAAACATCTACATATCACAGTTGATGTGAAGATCCAATGAGATATCTCTAAGGCACTCTGAAAACCTTAAAGCTCTATAAAAATGCTAACCATTTCTGATGATGATGGTGATGATGATGATGGAGAAAATTAATAAATGAATGGGGACATGCTACTCTGTGTAAAGTTCCTGGAAGACACAAGTGTTAGATTCTACAGTTCTACCAGACACAGAGTGGTAGAGAAGAGGAATGTATTAGTGCATTCCAGGAAGTGCTGCTGACATTTGCTAACTCAATTGCCATATCTGCTGACATATTCCCATGCTTCCTTCCCCACTAAAATCTATAATTCTCTTTCATTCAATTTTATTTTTAGAGGTGGAAGGGACCTTAAATATGAGAAAGCATGTTTTATTTTTCATTAAGTATTTTGTTCAAGGCCAATAGTGGCAAATCCAGGGCTAGAATCCAGGTGTCCATATTGCCAGATCAGTACTTTTGCAGTATACTCTTTCTTCTCATTCTTTCTTCTTTGACATGGAGTAGTACCATACATGGTATCATAATGTAAAATGATATGCTATTTTTTGTGGGGGGGGTGCAGAAAATTGAAGGGAATTCACTACAGCTGACTCTGAAAGAGTAGTATATAAAATAACCTACTGTGACTTCATCCAAGATGCCTTCACCTACAAACCTCAATTTACTTTGATCATTCTCACTCTAGTAACAGGTTTGTAACTTGGAGTTCATGAGCTTGGATGGGGAAAATACAACTTTATTTTCACCAACCTCCATCTGAAATTTAGAGGCAGCTAGGTAGCACAGTGGATAGAGCACTTGTCTTAGGGTTAGGAAGACCTGATTTCAAATTCCAACTCAGATACTTAGTAATTGTGTGATCCTGGGCAAGTCATTAAAAAACAAACTTTTTGATTTGCCTCAGTTTTCCCAACTATAAAATGGGGATTATAACAGCATCTACATCACAGAGTGAGGATGAAAAAAGATGATATTTGTGAAGTGCCATAGCAGATATTATAAAAATACTTATTCTCATCACTCCCCTCCATTTTGTTTTTCTTTCAATTATTTAGAAACATTATATTGCAAAGGGGTCCATGGAATTCACTAGATTGCCAAAAGAGTGACTAACTAAAATGCAAGAAAGGAAGGAGAATGCAGAACAACTCATAAATAAATTAAAAAAAAATTTAGAATGATAAGTAAAATAAACAAAAAAAAAGGTGATAAAGAGCGTTGTAGTCCCTGTGACCTTGCCAATTCAAATTGTGTACATCGGTACATGCATAGGTAAATGAGCATGCTTTCACTTTATCTTATGGAAAATTGCCTTTGAAAATATTCAGATAACAGTAATTCCTCCTACAAAAAGGTGGGCTTAGGAAGGCATATATGCATAAAGGCCAGAAAGGTCTTAATAAATAAATAAATAATTTAATATGATTACCTCTTCATTGAGTACTTATTATATGCACAGCATTGTTTTAAATACTGTCTGTGTGTGGGTGCACATGTGCATGTATTCTTTAAGGCAGCTAGGTTTGCACAGAGTGTAAGTGGATAGAGCGCTTAGCTTGGAGACAGGGAGACCTGAGTTCAAATCTAACCTCAAATATATACTAGCTGTGTGATCATGGCCATGCCGCTTAATCTTTTTCTCCTTCAGATTCTTTAGTTATAAAATGGGGATAATAATAGCCCCTACCTCATAGAGTTTTTGTGATGATCAAAGAATGTGATGTTTGTAAAGTGCCTAGTACAATGCCTAGCACACAGTAGACATTTAACAAATCCTTCTTCCCTTGTTCTCCCTTGTTTTCCCTCAAGAAATATACAATTAGGAGACAATATAATATAATTAAAAGCTAAATTACAGAGACTAGGTTTCAAATGTAAAAGTTTATCAAATGATCAACAAAAGCTTCAAAGCAGGTGTGGGAATTAAACTGGGTTAAAGATAGGTAAAATTTTAAATAAGTGGTGAAGATAGGGAAAGCTATTGCTAAGGGAACTAGGGTTCAATTGCTCAAAAATGTGCCAAGAATAAGGGGTCCTTACATAACTCACACAAGTTCCTCATACCTTGGTCAAGTCTACACATGGGAAGTGATCAGATCACCTGATCAACAATCTAATGACTTGCAGTCTTCCTGAGCACTTTGCATTTCAGGAAGTTAGATTCAGAGACAGTGAGCTGTGAATTTTGTGATGACAGGCTAACTTGATCACAGGAATGGCCTAAGTTGAATTTTCTGTTTGTTTTTAGTTTTAGCAAGCACTTTTCCTAAACATTTTGCTGGTTAATAAAGACAAAGTTCTTGATACCCAGTATTAAAGGAGAGTCAGTAATAAACTACTAATGAATTACATTTATTTCTTTCATTTTGAGAAAGGCAAATCAATACAAACTCTAATGGGCAATTTTCCTATAGAAACAAATCACTGAGAACTTCATCCTTGTGAGTAAATAAAATAAAATCTGTAGACTTCAAAGGTTTTGAATATCTTAATCCCCTTAAGGTAGAGTGTTATGAAACCTTAGTTAATGTTCATTCCCTTTTAAATTACTCTTTTATCAAACAAGAAATATATGCCCATCTGGCTTTTGTATCTTGAATAGAATTTGCATTAAACATAGTTATTATAAAAGCAATTCCATTTTGAGGTTTTGAACTGTTTGCTCTCAGGGTAACAAAAAGGATCTTTCACATTTTCTTAAGCATTCATTTCTTTTTTTTTTTCCCTTCAAAGCAATCTTACTGTGTTGTTTTTCATATGCATTAAGTTAGATCTCGCAGCAATTCTGTGCCTAATTTTGACTTTCAGGTAGCATATGAGATCTTAAATTTCCTGTCACACTCTCATCGTCTTCAGATTAGAGGAGTTTGGGTAGCAGCTCTAAAGGGGGATTGTGCTAATTTATTCTGTTTTAGGTTTACAAAGGCAAGCTGTAAAGTTGAGACAGTATTTTGAATAGTTATATCTTGAGGGGGACACCTACTCAGACATTTCTTCAGGAAATCATCAACCTCTTTCAAAAAATGCTGCCACTCTTTTCCTGTCACATTTGTGAGAAGCAGAAATGTGGCAATCTCACCTCCCAAATGTACTCCTTCTACGTGTTTCAACAAAAATAATAGGTAAAAGTGGGGAATGAAATTTTTTTCATGAAAAATAAAAGCAAAGGAGGTAACATAGATATTCATGATTTTGTTCATCCCTCAGGCTTGAATTCTTAAGGAAAATAATGAACTGAAGAATTCATGAAATGCTTAAGATAAAAACAAAATATTTTTAACAACCTTATTTTTCAATATTATATTTCTACAGATACAAAGAGAAGGCATAGAGTTACCTCAAGTCAATCCAATCAAAAATGCATTTATTAAGTACCCATTTTATTCAAGATGCTCTACTGATACACAAGTGTTAGTGCTAAATAACATTTTTCTGGATACAGTTTGAAAATAGAATATTTTAAAAATAGAATATTTTAATTTTAAGACCCCAAACCAAACAATTATGAAATAGTACAGGGCAGAAGAAGGACACTGAATTTGATCAAAAATTATTTTGATCTCATTTAAGGAAAAAAATAAATAAAACTAATGCTTACTATTGCTTGAAAATAAGAAATTCAACTTTACTAGATGTTTTCAAAGTGAATTTCCCTTAAGTATTTCAAAGATGAACATAATTAATTTGAATGAATCATGTCACCTCATATTTTCAGATAATCAATTTGTCTCAATGTACTAGAATTACTGAAAAAATATATTCTGAGAAATATTTGGGATGAGTGTCTATTGTAGTTAACATTGGGGAGAGAGGAGGAAATTATTTCAGGACAGGAAGAGTTATCATTAACAACATTAAAGATTCATTATCATTGTTATGCTTAATGACAGGCTTAAAAGTCTACCTAATCATTGAGGACACAGAAATCTGTGAGAACATTGGGATATGATTATTTTCTAATTTGATTTTTATTATTATTGAGCCATGGTTGACATGATAGTAAAATAAAAGCACTTAAATGTGCTTGGACTTTCCCAGAAAGTAGTGACTTTCTCCTCTGAAGATATTCTGGCTTTCAAGAGAAGAGCATGAAGAAAATGATAACTAATATTCAATATTAATTGTAGTGATGTTAAAGTCTTCAGCTTACTTATCCCACAGTCACTGTAGCTTCACTATAAAGCTATCCAAGAGATTCATGGAAGAGGCATATTTTATAGATGATTTCACTTTTTTTTTTTTTCCCTCGGCCAGATCTCCTTTATTATCATCATCATCCTCACCATCACCACCATCCTCGCTCTACCCCGCCTCTCCTCGGCCCTGTCGTCACTTGTAGGTCTTCATGTGCCACAGACCGTCGTTGAGGTAGTGGATGTTCTCGATGCCGATGCCCTTGTTGACCCTCTCGATATCCTCGGCCGCCAGCTTCATGACGCCCACGCACAGCGCGTGCTGCTTGCCCTCGGCCATGATGGCCACCACGGTGTCAGCGGCGGCCGGGTAGAGAGGGGCGCCGGGCGAGATCAGCCCGGGGCACATGATGTGGGCACCGCTCAGCACGAACTTGATGGCGCCCTTGTCCACGCGCTGGTGCGGCAGGATGAAGGGGTACTTGTGCAGCAGCCGCAGCGTGGGGTAGAAGGGGCCCTAGCGCTGCGGGAAGAAGAGCAGCTCGTCGTTCACTGTCAGGATCTCGATGGGCTCGTGGCAGCGCACGATCTTCACCGGGTCCTTCTTGGGCGTGATCTGGTTGAGCCACAGTTCGATGCCCGGGAACTCTTCCAGCACCTGGTTCTTGATGCCCTTGATGACGGACGTCTTCAGCTGGATGCAGTGGGACACGTTCTCTTTCTCGTCGAACTTCTTAAACAGGTTGCACGCGGGCCGGGGCCGGGCTGGCGCGGGAGAGGCCGGGGATGGGCGCGGGAGGCGGGCGGGGATGGGCGCCCGCCGGGGCACGCGGAGGCCGATACAAGGCGCACACAGAGGTAAGGACCACGGGTTGTGCGGCCTCCTTGGTCAGTCAGTCAGGCCGCCCGCCTCAGGCTCTTGGTCGCAGCCCAGCCTGGTCTGAGAGGAGCCCCGAACACCGCGCTCTCCCACCTGCCTCCTTAGCCCTAGATGATTTCACTTTAAATGGGTTCCTGTAGGTTCTTTAGGAAGTGACCTTTTCCGATGGAGGCCTAAGACAAGCCAGCCTTGGGTTAACTGAATTTTATCCTAATCCAAACACATGGCAAAATTAAATTATTTATTATAAACACCATTTCCCCACAAAACTAACTTTAACTCAATTAAAAATAGAAGAATTTTGATTCTGCAAATTTGGGAATCGGGGCAAAGGAAGTTTTAATATGAAAAATATGTTCCAAGATATAAAAATCTCACCAAGATGTATGTCATGCTATCTCACTGAATGCCATAGTTTGTCTAGCAGATATCAGAAGATAAGTTATGATACTGCAATATAACATTATTCTAGATATTTACTAGAATAACTGGGAATTTTTACACTTGAAACAGATTCATTGAAATGCACAACTAGATTAATGAAAGCTAATAACATTTCTTATTAAACCTATTTAGGACCACAATTATTGATGGTTATAATAGTTATAGCTATGGTGTCTGAAGAATAAGTTACCTCCTAACCTGAAAATATGCCTCAACTTCTGGACCAAGGGACCACTCTTAGAACCTATATTTCCCAGTATCTTCTCTCCCTCATTTTGATGCTCACTACCCTTTATTCACATGACACAGTGGAGCTTGCTACATTGCCATAATTAAGCCACTAAAAGTAACTCATCAATAGATTAATTATCATATATATATGCTTACTGAATATTACTATGTTCAGAAACCTTTGTAGATAGAACTTTCTTCATTTATTCTTTGGCTTTGTACTAGAACATTAGACTAAAGCAGCTAGATGGTACAAGTCGATTGAATACTGGGCCTAAAGTTAGGAAGATTCATCTTGAGTTCAAACCTGATCTCAGACCATTACTAGCTGTGTGACCTGAGCAAGTTGCTTAACCCTGTATGTTTCAGTTTCCTTATCTGTAAAATGAGCTGGAGAAAGAAATGGCAAACCACTTCAGTATCTTTGCCAAGAAAACCCCAAATGGGGTCCTGAAGAGGCAGACACTACTGAAATGAACAAACAACAAATCAGACTGTATCAAAATGAGGAGCATTTTGGATAATTTGAAACAATTGCCCAATATATCCAATCCAATTTGACAAGCATTTATTAATTTTATTTTGTTTTATTTTTATACACATTTTTATGTTATGTTTTATTTTTATACACATATTTTTACACATTATACACATATTTTTATACACATATTTTTATACACATTTATTATGTCTTAGATACTGTGATAGGAAGCAGGGATATGAAGAAAAATAAATAAAGCGGTTCTTGCCATTCAAGAGGTTTTATTTCACTGGGATGAAATAACATGTACACATATAAGGTAATACAAATTTAATACAATTTTATTTGCAAACCTCAAAGTGCTACATAAATGCTAATTATTATAGCTCTTTTAATTAGAATTGACAAGACTTGACATCTGATTAGTTAAATGGTCTGTGGGGTCGGATGAACAAGAATGAAGAGACAAATATGGCTCGTAAGTAGTGAAATTGGTGACAGTTTAATTAAAGTGAGATTGTAACCCCCTAAATTTGCTTTCCTTAGAAAAGCAGATCAAAAGCTTTGCTAGCAGCCCTCCTTTGTGCTGGTCTTACTGGCCTTACACCTCTACAGTAGCTGCTAGCAGCATTGTTATTACAAATGGTCAGCAAATAGGTGGAGATTCAGCCACCCGACTCAGGAGAAAAATGAAAAATGAGAGGTGTCAATTTTAAAGTAATCTGTGTAGCAGATTACAACAGAAGAGTATGCAGAGAAAAGAGCAGAGGGCTCAGGACAAAGCCTCAGGTAATACTCATAGTTAGAAAACAGGACCTGGAAAGTGATTCTTCAAAGAAGACTGAGAAAGTTCAATCCACAAATAGAAAGAGGGCAAGAAGAAAAATGTCACAAAAGCCCAGATAAGAGGGAGTGATAAAAATGTTAAATGGATGGAGACAGAGACATTTCTGTAAGAACCATCATGATTGCTGCTCAAGGAGAACTCTAAGTGCAATTCTAACTTGTATTAGTTTGTAATGGAGTTACTGGAAAAATTACATTTGTAAAAGTCATTTGGTGAATTTAGAAGTATACAGTCACCTTTAGTACTGAGATCCATCCCCTTATATTCTATACTAATAGAGGTCTGATTAAACTCTATCTATGAGATACTGTTGGCCAAGAGAAATTATGGTTATTACATCCAATATAAGTATAGCTTTAGCACATTCGATGTAACATAAAGAATTACTTACAAGAATGTACCTAACTAGCATAGAGATTTGATACAAGTGTGCGAAAATATCCCAATAGTGTTGTGTGGCAAGAAAGTAGATATTAAAGATAGAAAAGTCAAGGCAAATTAAGTGTCTTCCATAGGAAGAAGAATCTCCAGTATTATGACATTTCAGGAAACAGTAAGTATAACTTTGAAAAGCCCATCCTTTGGCTTGTAGAAAATTTATTGGTGACCCTAATTTTGTTTGTTGTTACACTTGTTTTTGCACCTCTAGAGGTTATTAGGGACCCAGCACTGACAGCACAGAATGAGCAGGACTTAAAGGTTTCTCAGACAACTGTGTTCCCTGAGGAAGATGATAACCTGAATGAAGCTAGAACCCAGTGTTAGAGGTCTATATGTATAAACAACTGCTCTACGTCAGGATGTAGGTTGCTTGCCACTTTATTACAAAGCTACATAGAATATGTACTTAAACTTTGGGATGCTAAAGGAGATGAATAGGCTTTGGAGTGAGCATGGGAGTTTAAAAAAATACGTACCTCATGTTTCAGACCTGTGTAGTTAGCTGTTTTGGACCACATTGACATTCTCCTTGAGTTTCAAATATAGTTTCATTACAATATTCAGTGGTCAATCTTATTTTTTATTGTCATTCCTGTTTTTATTTAGCTCATAATAAAGTTATATATTTTTTAAAATGTCAAATGTTTCAGAGTGGTCAAAAAGAGTGGAGGCTGAGAAAAGCCCATTAGATTTGATCATAAAAAGATCACTTGGGAAAGAGCAGTTTTAGTAGAGAGGTAATATCAGCTGACAGATTGCAAAGGATTGAGAAGTGAATGGAAGATAAGAAAGCTGAGGCAAGGAATATAGTTAGTGTTTTCTGAAAATCTGGTTGTGAAAGGAGGGATGTAAGACAGCAGGATCATGTAAAGGTTTTTTGTTTTTTTTGTTTTTTTAAGGACAGAGTGTGCAAAGCACAACCAAAGAAATAACATTCCTAAAAAAAGAAGGAAAAATTCAAACCTTCCCAAGAAATTCTAACTCAATGAGCATAAAAATCTAATATTTTTGTAGTAAGTCTGAGATAGAACTTCTCAAAAATTATTAGAGTTATTAAAAGTATAGTAAGGACTAAAGCTTGTTCAGGAATGACTAATTTGAAATATTTTTGATTTTCAAAGACAGGATATGGGAAAAATATAGAGAACTATACACATACTTTCCTAGAGCTATATTACCTTGAGATAGTATAGTCTTAGATCTTTCAGGTAAAAAAAAAATAGTGTCAGGACTAGTCAATAATTGAATGGGAGTCTACAAAGAGATATACGTATGCTCTGGAAAATCTATTTAATGACTGCATATTGGCACTTTTCTCTCTGACTTAGAATTGAGTACATGATTGAGTACATGCTCTACCATGTTACTAGGAACATTTTCTTAATAGTTCACATTAAAGAAAATGTCCTCTAGTCCCACCTTCAATCCCACTGACTGCCCTGTTTAATGTACAACCTGAAGTTAGATCATATTCAATTATTGAAGGGGGGCAGTGAACAATTTGTTTGTAAATCTACACGTCAACAACTAGCATTAATTAAAATTAAATAAAAATCTAGCAGGATAAAAAGGAGTAAGAAGAGTTAATTGCCAAATAAGCCAATACTACCAAGTAAATCTGGAGGTATATTAATGCTTTACTGATAATTAGACTCAGAGTTATAAAGCAAAGCCAAAACAACATAACATCCTCAAGAGAAACTTTGAGTCTGCTTTGCACATCCATCATCATGCCTCTTAATTTTTGCTTTTCCTAGGCCCTTTTTTATTCTTTGTCTATATCCTATCATGTAGTGACCACTATATGGATTTAATTGCTATCACTATGCAAATGACTCCTGACTCTATATGTCCAGCAATGCTATCACTACTGAATTCTCATCACATGGTTTCCTATTAAATATTTCAAATTGAATGTCCTCTAGGTATCTTAAGCCCAACGTGTCCAAAAGTAAGCTCATTATCATCCCATCTAAATCTTACCCTACTTTTGGACTTCTTTCCCTGTCAAGGGCGATACTATGATTCCAGTTATCAGGTTCACAACCTCAGTATTATCCTTATACACTCCTTAGTTTCTCTCACATTACCTATTTAATCAATTGCCAAATATTGTAATTTCTTCCTCCATAATACCTTTCATATCCACCCCCTTCTCTCTACTCACATAGTTACTTCCTTAATTCAAGCTATTAATGCCTCTGATGTATCATTTTTAAATAATCTTCTAATCACTCTCTTTGCCTCATGTATTACCCTCCATAGGCCCTCTTTCTCCTTATACCTCCTAAAGCGTTATTTGGAAAATGCAAGTTTGACCATGTCTCTCACTCGATATACTGTGATGACATCACATTGCTTCCAGAACCAAATATAAACTCCCTTCACGACCTGGTCCCAACCTACCTTTGCAATTTTATTATACGTAACTCCTCTTCCCACACTCTAGAGTCTAGCTAATTGATCTGCTTGCTGCTCATCACCCATGATATTCCACCTTCAAGTTTTTGTACTAGCTGTCCTTCATGCCTTTAATCACTACTTCATCACCACTTCTTAGAAGGCCACATTGCCTCCAAAATTCTGCTAAAATGACATCTTCTATATATAACCTTTTCTAATCTCCTCAGCTGTTAGTGACCTTCCCACAAACAGCTTCTTTAAAATATATACACCTATGTATATATTTTGAAGTTTTATATTTATACATATATGCGTGTGTATGTTTTATGTGTTTGTGTATGTATGTATCTATGCATATACATATATATTATATATAATTTATGTAGAATTTAAGCTCTTTGAGGGCAAGGGCAGGTTCATTTTTGGCTTTGTATCCCCTATGGCTTTGTATCCCCTAATCTATTACTCTACATGGCACATAGTAGGCACTTAAAAATGATTGACGGCTTGAATGAGCAAATTCCAGTCGTTAAGGGGATGTGCTAGGTCTCAGGGATAAAAGAAGTATAAAACAAACTCTCTGTTATCAAGGAGTTTTCAGTAGAATAGAGGAGACAGGATTAATTCATGTATACACACATAAATATCAAAGTATAATCTAATTAAAATGAACTTTTTGAAATCCCTTTAAACACCATCGATTTATACTGATGTTAAATCTGGATGGTCATTTTTTTGGGGGGGGGGAGAAAATTAAGCTGAACCAAAATATATTTTCCTTGTGATTCATTTGCCCTACCCTTTTTCTATGAAGGTTGTATTCACAGAAAAACAGAATATTCAGACTAGCCAAAAGATTTAGTGGGTGGACTTCATGGTGAATCCTAAAGGTTGTCATTTCAGCAACAGAGATGGCTATTTCTGGCTTTCTATGCATCTGTGGGGCTATATACAAAGGAAATGACAAGTCAAAGACTCTGAATCTTTTGGTTATTTCCAGGCATCCATTAAGCCTGCAGAAATGTTGAAGTAGTGATACAGAAAATGCAAGTCCAAATCCCTACCCTCATTGAAGACTAACATGAATTTAGAAGCTGACTCCCTTCAAAGATATAATTTACCAGACAATTGGTCAAATCTTTATATGATTTTTGCTGTTAAGACACAGATTGCTATAGAAAAGTGCTTTTATGTCTTCAAAGGAGAGAAATATTTATTTAATTTTGAAATGTGCCACTGTCAGGCATTAATGATTGTTAACATGAGAGACATAGGTTAAGTGATTTACTCATGATCAAATACCTTGAAAACTGCTTGAAAAGGAACACCTAATCATTAAAGGTACAGGTAACACAACACCTGCCTACTACTCAGAAATCTCATATCAAGCCACCAAGTTTTCATAATGTTTATTCACTGATCATTGAGCTATTTTCATCTCCGAGGTTCATAATGGCTACTCTCAGATATTTAGTAGTTTTAAAAAATCAAGTCTTACTGTTGATTTTGTTGTTGTTGCTGTTTGGTTTGTTTGTTTTAAGAAATGAGCCTCCAAAAAGGAAAAGTGAAATTTACAGGTAACTTTGTTCCTGATACTCCAATTAGCCTAAACCTGTTCTTACTTGGAAAAAAAAAACAACCACATTCCTTTTTCCTTTTTGCTTATTGATAGAAATAATAACAAGCAGTCATTGGGCAGAAAAAGCAAAAGGAATGAAATGAGGAAATATGGAGAATTAATAATTCATAAATTGTATAACAAAGGGCACATGGTGGAATGTAAACACTCTTTTGGCCAGGTGAATTCATGATCTATATTTATATAGCTGTATTGAATTATTGAAGAGGTGAGACCAATATCTAGATAATTCAGTAGGGCAGGGGGCAGCATATTGTTTAACTAGTCAAAATATATTAGATATGTTTGATTATGAGAACCAGGTGAAAATGTTTCTGCATAGGAAATCAGCTTGGCTAGCAAACTTCATAGTTGCCTTATACCTTTAACATAAGTGGAGGTTAACAGAACTGAAGGGAAAGGGGTAAGCAGACAAAATAGGAAATAGAGAAAAAGAAGAAAAATGAAGAGCAATACACAAAACAGGGGTATTTATAGCTCTGACCCCAGTTGCTCTATGTTGGAGAATAAAAGCAACAGAAATGAGAAGCTAAAAACCATTACCATCTCTTCTTTGGGAAGTGAGAGGAGACATTGAAGAGCAAAAATCAAGAAGAGGTATTATCGTGTTGACCTGAAAAGCCATAAGTTTCATTTTCATTGTGAACAGTAAATCAAACTCTCGTAATTGTACAGTCCTCCTGTTCTTCCCATAGAGACCCAGGGATAAGCATCACTATCCCATACTAAAGTGCTATATGGCAGGCTGACTTTAATTTAAGTCCATGAAGATATAAGTGATACTGATCAAAGAGATGGGGACAGATGAGCCATTAGATTTGATTATATGACACAGATATACCTACTACATTGTAATAGAAGGATGGATCACCTATGAAAGGGTAGAGACAAAAGCAAAAAGCCATATGATCTGAAAACCTAAGAGAGGCACAGGTAGCTAGACAATTACCCCCAGACTACCGTCTGGTGTGAAATGGTATGCACTATTTGTATCAGCTCATCTGGGAAATTTTTCTGAAATTCTCTTAGAAAAAAACATTCTCAGAGAATGTGTTGTTTTATCTATTACAAATATTACCTGAACAGAACACCTTTTCAAATGTTATGCTAATTCCATATAGTCTTACTTATTACCCTTACGTGGTTTTCTGTCTACATTCTGACGTCTGTGGTATAAATGTATACATTGTGAGCACGATTTAAGCTAAAATAGAAAGGATGACTTAAATCTTTGGGATATTCTTTGGAAACATTATTGAAATTTTAGTACCGAGTACTCATAAAGGATTTTTTATGTTAAAGTTGGCTTCTGCCACTAAATACACCAAGGGTGCCATCTATGGTGCTCTGAATGATTTAGAGCAAGTTAATTACTTAATATACTATAAGAATGCAAGTAAAACCCTGCCTACAAACTTCAAACATTTGATTAACCAGTGGTAGACATCAAAAATCCCAAAGAGAAAAAGAACTCGAAGTGAACTAGTCACTAGAACCCACACCAAGCCAAAATTAAGTTTTAAACTTTCCTGCAAAGGAAGACGCTTTGAGAGAAAGTCAACATCCAGAGAAGGCAAGTAAGCTAGCTCAAGGCTACAATTAGTACTTTTCTATGCCAAGAAATTGCAAAGCCTTTTAGAGGAGCCATCATGCTCCTCTGGAGATGAGCCATTTAGGTCATAGAAAAGCCATACCACTGGAATATTATAACAGACATAGAGACAGAGAGATAAACAGACTTCTGTACATCTGAGTGTGTGTATGTGTGTGTGTGTATAAAACTGGATTAGACTGCTGTATACAAGAATATTGGATGTACATGGGAGGAAGATACAGATTTGGTATTACAGAAGCTGAATTAGATAGGTTTGGATTTAGACCTCTCTTTTTTTCCTTATTCCACTCTACCTTGATCAGATGTATACATTTCTTACACATCCTATCCTCTCTACTCCCATCCTACCCATTAGATTGATTATAAGTTCCATGAGCAGGCAAATACTGCATCTCCCACCCCACCCCAGGTCTTTATCCCAAGGTCTTCTAGGCCATTGTCTTAAAGAGGAAAAGTAAACATTTAATATATATTTATAGAATTTAATTTAATCTGCTTTCGCAATGTGATTTCCAGATGTGGGCTGTGGTGAAAATCAGGTATTAACTGAATATCGAACTCTAGAGTCTGGCTAAAGACAAGAATGACTTCAAGAGGGGAATATGTGAAAAAAACCAGCCACATATTTTCTCCAATGAAAAATAGATGTGAAAATGTCATTTTAACATTAATATGAAGGGTAGATAATTCTAGGAAGGAACAAAGACAGTAGTCTATTTTATGTGCTCAGTGAAAAATGAAATAATCAATGTTATATGAATTTTATTTGAATGGGTAATAGTCCATCTTTCTCATATTGTGCATACAATGACATGTTTATTTCAGTACTGTAGTTGAATGGGAGCTCTGTAATTTGATTTATTTACTTCAGCATTCCTGTTATCCTTGACAGTTTAACAGTGAATTCTGTCTTCATTTTGCAATAACAGAATATATGAAGAATAAAGATTCTAAAAGACCCCAACAGACTAGGATGATGTATAAAAATCAACAAAATAAAATTGTAGTAAGGATAAACATAAAACTCTGGGAGGTTTTAGGTCCAAGAAATGAAGTAAACATGTAAAAGATGGTCTAGAACTAGCTTGATAATAGTAATCTGGGATAAGAAGAGGAAGAAAAAAAGGACCTGTTGGTTTTTATTGACTATGAGTTCACTTGGAACTAACCGTGTTACTTAGCTACTAAAAAAAAAATCTAATTCTGTCCTAGGCTGAATTATAGTCAGCTAAAGGGAAATAGGTAATTTCTATATTCTGTATTCACCAAATTGGATTTGGATATGTTCAGTTCTTGGTGGCCTGCAAGAGGAACATTAGCAAATGAATGGCATACAGAGAAGGGTAACCAGGATAACCAAAGGGTAACACTATCTGTCAGGGTCACGTACCACTCCACAACATGGGTCAAGCTAATTTTGCCTTGAATGTTGACAGTGCTGTCTGTGAGACCTGATTGGCCAAAGGGGCTAAGTAAGGCTCAAGCTACATGTCCCTTGACCCAACTTTCATAGCTTTATTATATATTTTACTGATCACCTTATGGCATACAAAGGGCTTGATCATGTGAAGTAAAGGTTCTTCAGATTTGCTACATATCTTGCCAGTGGCCACACCCAGTCCTGCTGACCAAACATTTTTCCGTATGAAGACAAGTGATTGTACCAAGTATCTGTACCAAGGTAAATTCTGGAGCATTTAAACATAGGTATAGATATAGATATGGATATAGATATAGATATATAGATATACATACATACACACTTTCTATGTTATGATTAAGTAAACCATTTCTTTGAAACTTTTGAATGATCTATGAGTAGCTAATTTTATTTTATATTGAATTCGAATGAATAGGACCAGTCTGAGTCAGACCTGCTGCTAATAAATGTAGAAACCATGTC
Source organism: Phalanger gymnotis (assembly GCA_028646595.1). Classification (NCBI taxonomy): domain Eukaryota; kingdom Metazoa; phylum Chordata; class Mammalia; order Diprotodontia; family Phalangeridae; genus Phalanger; species Phalanger gymnotis. The sequence continues at coordinate 584,249,351 of CM053622.1, forward strand.
ATAGGAAGAATTTTCAATCTGAACATGGGAGAATTTGAGTGGGACATGATAGTTATCTTCAAACCTCTGAATGGTTCACCCATGGAATAAGGACTAAAGTTATTCTAATTCCAGAGACCTAGGATCATTTAGTAGAAGCTACAGCAATATTGGTCTACCTATTGTTCTTCAAATACAAGGCTCCATCTCCTGTCTCCATGCCCAGTGCCTTCAGTGCTCTCCTTCCTTACTTCTATCTCTTAGAATCCCTGGCTTCCTTCAAGATTCAGCTCAAATACCAGCTTGTACAGGAGGGTTTTCCTATGCACCCCAGCTACTCATTCTTTACCCTCTAAGCAACCTTATTTCTACTCTGTATATGTCTTATATGTATCAATTTATTTACATTTTGTCTTCTTTATTAGAGAGTAAGCTCCTTAAAAACTTAGCTAGTGCCTGATGCATAGTAAAGTATGTACATACTATGTGCACATATGTATATACATATATATAAAAGATCTATATATATATATGCAGCCAATTTAGTTTAGCAATAATAACTAAATAATAAACAGATCTATATATATACACAGGCATATCTATATATACATACAAGTGTATATGCAAATATGCATCAATATATACACTATATGTATATAAACATATATACACGTATATCCACATGTACACATGCATATTTAGACACACCTGTATTGACATATCCAAACATATAATAACATAATAACTAACAACTAGTATTTATATAAGCACTTTAGCCTTTATAAAGCTCCTTACAAATAATATTTCACAACACTGGGAGGTAAGGGCTATTATTATCCCCACTTTATAGAATTAGGAAAATGAAGTGAAGTTAAGTGCCTTGCCCAGATTCATACAGCTAGTAATTAACCAAGACAGGATTTGAAATCAGATCCTTATAACTCCTAGTCCAACTATTGTACCCTTGTGCCACTTAGCTTATTTTAAGAGATAGAATTGTTCAGACCTGTGAATTTGTTAATCACTGTAAGCATTCAAGTAGAGGCCAGGTATCAAGGATGTCGTAGCTGGGGCTCTTCCACTGGGTAGTATGTACAATGATGGTAATCTCACACTCTGACTTTTATGTTTCAAAATTTATGTAACATACTAAATGCAAACATCTCATTCAGAGAATGATACTCTGCTTTAGCTCTAATGTTTATTAAGAAATGCTCCAAATCTAGATATTGAATAAACATAAGCAGTGCTGTAGAGTACCTAATCATCTGCATGTCATGGACTCTTATAAGTATATGAAGGCCTTAGGTGATGGGATGTACTAGAAAGAGGGCTAGCCTTGGCTCTGACACTTGCTATGTGATTATGACAAATCATTGTCTCAAGTTACTTCTCTATAGAATGCAGAGAATGATAATAACTGCAATATCCACTACACAGGTTGGTTTGTGAGAATCAAATGACTAGTGTAGGGAAAGAGCTTTGTAAACCTTAAAGTGGTATATAAATACCAGTTATTATTGCTAAACTAAATTGACTGTAGCATAGAATCCAAGGGAGATCTGAAAATGGATCTCCCTTGAACTTACTCTGATATTGAGAATAATAGAATGAATTTATTCTTAATGGTTGTGGCTTTAATAGTCTTAAAGCACAAAAACCAATAATGTAGTTGTATTAGGAAGCAGGATATTATACAGTCAGAACCCAAAATTAAACTAACCTGCTATCTACTCCTATTGTGGTGAAGTTGTGAAATAAGGGGTACAAGTAGGTACAATGGCTTCCAATTCTATTCTAATAAAAAGAGAGAAATATTCAGTAATACTAATGTTGCAGATCATAAGAAACCAAAGTGAAAGAAGCATCAACTAATTTAGAGTGAGATGAGTGTCATTTTTATGTTTCTAATGATGAAGTTTCCTATTACTAATTTAAATTACCATGATCAAATCCTCAGATACAGTTAGTGTTTTCTTGTATTACTTTATGTTTACTTATTAATTCCAGGCTTTTAAACAACTGTATAATTTCATAAGATTTGGCTTTCATGTGCATGGTATAGTTTCAGGAATTAGTAGAATACAGAGTATGATCCACAAAATAAATTCCAGATGATTTGTGGCATATTAAAATAGTTGAAGAATTTGTCTGTATTGAATCCAAGCCTTCTCTTTGATTTTTCCTGGTGAGTGTTACTCTTTCTTAACAGCTCCTAAGTTTTCTAATCCATCTTTAGTAAGTGGTTGGTTGGCTGCTGTCCTTTGTGTTCCAAGAGGACCAAAATGATTTTTAGCTTTTAGTAGGAAGCACAATGTTTAAGTCGTTTGGACCTTTACTTGGAAGTGAGCTCAAGAAGGGTGCTAAAAGTAAGCTATCTCGTAATTTAAAGACTAAAAGCCACTATATTTATTCTTTTTATTATAATTCTCTAAGGACATCTTAACGCTCTTATAAAAATAAGCTTAATGATATCAGACACCTTTGGTCACCAATAGCACCTGAACTAGTACTTTATATGAGTTGCCAGTCAAAGTTCTATCGATGTTTTATTTTGTTTTCCTACCAGATGTGTGATTTCATTGGTTTGAGAAGTTCCCAGGGAGAAAATTCCCTCTCCCAATATTAGTTGGAACCCTCCTTGCAAATTTTAGTCTTAGAGGGTTGCCTAACTTGCTATATCTTAGAGGAAAAACTTCAGTCTTCTTCCTGCTTCCAAGGTTAGATCTCTATTCACTATAACCACTTATTGAATAATGAATAACAAAAACACATGTAAAAATTTAATAGTCAATTCCTCATAGTAAATACACTTTGAATTGTGCCCTTATTTATTAGTGGTTTGAAGTCTCTGAAAGAATTTTAATGTTTTCTGTCTTTGGAGAGAACTTGTATACCTAATCCATTTACCTCTTTTTTTTTTCCTATTGAGGCTTTATATCCCTAAATTTTGAGCTTGGTGTTCTTCATTCTTTCTTCTCCTTAAATAAATACAATGTACAAAGTTAGTATACTTAGTTGTTATATACTAAAGTTGTGGAATTTTCTGGGAAAATTCTCATTGAATCCCATAAATCCATAGGAGAACTGTTTGTCTGAAATTATGTAATTTGAGGGATAGAAGAGCCTAGAATTCATCTAATACCTATTTGTAAAGATCAAGCCCTCAAGGTCCATAGAAGGTGTGACTTGTTTAAAATCTAGAACGCTGAACAAAAATAACTATTTCCGATAAACACCAGAACCTCGCACATCACCTGTAGCATACATAATTCTCATAAAGATCATTCATTAAGTTGATTTATTATGCTAAATCAAAATTAAGTGATGGACTATTGAGAATCTCTGAAGAGAACCAGGAGAACAATGTACACAGTAACAGCAACATTATGTGATAACCAGCTTTGATAGACTTAGCTCTTCTCAGCAATGCAACGATTCAAGACAATTTCAAAAGACTCATGATAGAAAATGATATCCATATCCAGAGAGAGCTATGGAATCTGAATGAGGCTTGAAGAATACTATTTTCTCTCTCTCTTTATTCTTTCTTGTGGTTTGTTCCCTTTTGTTCTGATTCTTCTTTCACAATAATATATAGCCTATATCAGATCGCATGCCATCTTGGGGAGGGGGGGGAGAAGAAGGGAGAATAATTTAGAACTCAAATCATATAAGTGAATGCTGAAAACTGAAAATAAATAAGTAAATAAATGATTTTTTTTAAAAAAAGAATCTCTGAAGAAACAGTATTCAGGCATCCTAATAAAAAATAAACACAGGTGGTAGAAGGAAATTTCCAGCCTGGTTGTAAACATATGTACTTTTGTGGGATCTTTTCAGGCTCAGCCTCAGGAAATCTTACTTTAATTCAATACTTAGAGTCTTTTCAAAGTCAAAATTAACAAAATTATCTGACAAAGGTAGGAAAAGAAGAAAGAATGACGGTTTTAATGAGTAGAAGGTCAATTACTTCAAAGCAATCAGCTGATGCTGAATTTAAAAGAAATCATCCAATTGACTAGTTTCAGATGTGAAGCTTTTCTTACAATGAAGTCAGATTTCTCTTTTGTTTACTTCTTTCTTTTATGGACTAGAAAGGTAAAGGAAAGGATCAATACAGTTCAAATGCGAAGCTTCTATGGGGCTTGATTTTTTGGACCATTCCAGTACAGAACAGAATGTTCAGTATTCTTCTTTAAGACCACACTATACGTTTACTTTTATATTCTTATTGACACAGAATTTCATATGGCCATAAGCAAAAGTTGAAGAAATTTCTTCAACTTTTTGCCCCAATTCCATCTTGGGTACTTATAGATTTTAAGGTTAACTTGTGATTTTCCTTTTTTTTTTTTTTTTTAGCTAAGACTTCTGATTTCATCCATGTGGACAACTCCCTTTACCAATGCAGACAAACGTATCTTCTTGATCTTATGCTTAAAATAGTTGTTTGTGGGCACTGAGAGGTTGTGACTCAAACAGGATATCAAAACTAGTAGCTGTTAGAGGCTGACCTTGAACCCAAGCCTTCTTGATTTCAAACCAGCCCTAATTCCACTATGCCATAATACTTCTCAGTTTGTAATTATTATTGTATTTAAGAATTCATACCATTTTGATACCTACGATTCTCTTTTTTCTGCCCCACCACACACACACACACACACACACACACACACAAACTCTACAAATACTCTTCCATGTGTTGAAACTCTCATGTTGCCTGTCAATGTCTATCATTGTTCTATCTCCTATCCTATTTCTACCTTACTGAAACTTCTCATTATAATTTGCTATTCCAAGAATTCCTAATGTTATCAGTAGAGGTACTAATTCCAATGCAGAATACAAGCCTTCTACAATTTAGTCAAAGTTCTTCCATGGTTTTTGTGGCTAAAAATATCATTACCCTTTGGCCAACCTGGTGAAGTTTCTTCCATCTTAACAAGGCTGATTCAGCAATAATAAAAATACAGTTTTGAAGCCTTAGAAAATTGATAGGGCTGGCAAGACCTTGTGATCCACATGCATAAAATATTAAGAACATAGAATTACTTTCACAGCATATCTGTGTAGGATTTCTTCAGAGTTCTAACAGATGCTTATCCTTCCAATACCCAAAGGGACAAGTCATGTCCTTTTGATAGATGCATTTTAAGAGATTATTTCTGAAGATATTTCCCTGACTTTGTTGTCTAACTCATTAGAGATTCAAATGATAGAGAAGACAATTTGAGGTTAGCCTGAAAATCACTATCCAGGAAGTTAGACCTCATTTACTCCGCCTAAACATATAGTATGCTTACACACAGAGCTTGAGATCAAAACATTTATATCATTGGCTTCTTCCTTTGCTCCCCCTCTCTTTTCCTTCCTCCATTACTCCAAACTAAAAGAGAAAGAAAATTAAAGAGACAGAGACAGCCAGAGACAGAGACAGGTAATAAAACATCTTAAACTTCTTCAAGGTGAAAATGTTTAAAAAAAAATATTGTCTATTTGAAAACGTATTTTAATGGAAAATACATGCATATTTTTTGTTAAATATCTCCAAATAAGTATATTTCCTTTGTTTCAGTCACCTCTTTTTGTTGTTTGTCCTTTGTTCTCAAAGAGGACCATGATATCAGGAAGGTGAGGCCATGACTTGCAAATGAATTGGATTTAAGTGAGGGAGAGCTGTACAAAGTCACCAGCCTCATTTTCTCCTCCAGAACCATCTGGGTCCAGCGGCAAGATATAGATCAGGACAAATGGAGATGGCCAAGGATGCAGTGGGAAACTTTTTAAGCTGAGGTCTTTTCTAGTTTTCAGTTTGACCGAGGCGACACCTATTCAGTGATTAAGACTAGGTAAGAAATGAGGACCAAAATGGCCTCTTTTACCTAGTCAAAACAAATCATTTTGGGAGGGGAAAACTGTCAGGGTTTCTGGCCAAACCGGAAAATTGCTATTTACACTCATTCTGATCCACTGGGGCATAAACAATGACCAAGTGTGGCTTGGGCTGGGACCTATTGTTGGAAACTATTGAAGCCCATTTTGCCTAAATCAGTTTTGGAAAATTCTGTTGCTTGGAACAGCAGATAAAAACCTGGAAAAACACAGTTTATGCTTCATAAGATTTGCTTGTGTTTAATTTTGTGCTTATTGTGATTATTCTGATTTCAACAATACAGACCAGAGAGCAATTTTTTTCTGATTTTAGACATTTAATTTTCTTTACTATACACATGTGGTAGTCAGTTTATACTTTCTTGAATATTTATATAAGACTTCTAGTAAATTTAAACAAGTCCAATTATGTGATGGACAAAATGAGATGTGTTTCAGTCTTTACTTTTAACGTAAAACTGTATTAGCAGCATGGAAGAATCAGAGAAGAAAAAAATCAGATCATATTAATTCTCTTAGAACCACTTGATGACCAAAGAAAATGTAAAAAAAAGTATTTATATTGTGAAGAGAATAGGAAAAGTATGTTTGTTATAGAATGAGCACTGGACTAAGAGAAAGAAGGCTTGAGATCAGAGGATCATAGGCTTAGAATTGAAGATATTTTAGAGGTCACTGAGTCCAACTACCTCATATCGCAGATAGGAAAATTAAAAGATAAAGAAGTTAAGAGATGCACTGAGAATCATACTGCTAGAAAATTTCACACTGAGATTTGAATGCAAATCTTCTTGATTCCAACTCCAAGCACTCTGTCTGTACTACTTTTAGTCTGAGTGTGTATATCTATATCTATATCTATATCTATATCTATATCTATATCTATATCTATATCTATATCTATATCTATATCTATATCTATATCTATATAGATATACATATAGATATACATATATACACACACACACACATATATAATTGCTTAGCATATAAGCTCACTGAACACATTTTTTTTGCCTTGTCTTTGTGTCCCTAGAACCTAGGACAGTGCCTTACACATAGTAGGCACTTAAGAATTGCTTATGGATTTGGACTGGATTAGTCTTGGCACACTCAATACCTGTGTGACCTTGAGTAAGTCATGTCACTATGGTTCTCAGGTTTCTTACTTGTAAAATAATATGATTGGCTTAGGTGATCTCTAAGATTCCTTTTAGTGCAAAACATTCTATAACTAATTTTAAAAAGTAATAACTTGAGAATTAATATGGCCAGAAAACTAAGATTCATTTATAGGTAGGTATTTGAAACATGAAATGAAGGGGTAGAATTCAGAGCCTCACAATAACAAAATTTTGTATTCTGCCTAAAGAAGCAAATGATGGCATTCTGCAGCATTAGGCACTATGTGCAAGTGCAAATACAAGATTATTTTCAAAGTATGCAATTTCCAGGACAACAAGGCAGGTTGGTTGTTCCATGCCATTTAGTCTTTTTGTCCAACAGCATAATTATTATCATGGCTCATTTACATTTTGAGCACCAGATGTGATATCAAGAGTTGTCAACATATTGCTACTGCGGGGATGAAACTGTCCTTTTGGGTATGGCAAAATCTGTTATCTTTTTCAGTATATTATCAATCTATATAAAACTTTTATGCCATAATGTTGCCTTATTTTTGTATGTACACATATGGTCCCACTGCCCTATGCTAAATCCATCCCAGTAGAGAAGTATAAATGATATCAATGGTATATTACCTTCAGCAGCAAAAATTAAGCTACAAGGAAACCTGGCAGGTTACATATAGCACAGGAACAACGAGCACAATGAAACAAAGCACTGAGTGAAACCCCTAAGACAAAATAAAGGGAATCCAACTATAAAGGAGAGGTGGGGTCATGAGGTGGGGCGAGTAATTAGGCTCATGGTGACTTCAGTCCTAATACTAGTTTTAGTGTAACCCTCATTATCTGGGTCTTACTGTTATTATGTATTCACAGAGCATATTTGTATTTGCAGAATGTTTTATGATCCCTTTTAGTAAGTAAATGGTTTTCCAGTATATGAAAGGTTATTATACAGAGTGTGGCCACCAGCTGTTCTCCATTTCTCCTAATATGGTTATCTGCATTTTACAAAGAGGAAAACTTAGGCCCAGATAGGTTAAATAACTTGCTCAAGGTCATATAATAAGTTGAAAAAAGTATCAACCCTGCAGTCCCAACTGTAAGGATGGCCTACTGAGCACCTGCCTATCACATCTGAGTCGTCTGATTTCCTTACTCCAGATGGGCCCTTCCTGTGGCCTTGGGGAGTGATCATCAGAAGACAGCAGAAAGAATGTGCCAGAAGCTTCTTTGTAGGAGGTAAACATACAAAAAGTTTTAATAACTAAAGAAACCTGAGCCAGAGACTTTGAAGGATCTGCTTTGAAATTTCCCTGTAGGACCAAACAGGTTTTCTCCAGTCGTCTAAGACCAAGACAAGTCCAGTAAAGGAGAAAGAACACAAGACCAAGAGTCAGAAGACTTTAGCTCAAGTCTTGGCTCCACAATTCATTAACTGTATGACTTTGGAGAATTCTACTGAATTCAGTTCCACAAGTATTCATTAGGCGCCTGCCATGTACAAAGTACTGAGGATACAAGGATAAAATGAAACAGAGAAGGCACTTCTTCATCAACTACTATCTATTCAAGCCTTTGAAATCTGGCTTGTTTACCCATGATTTTAATGAAACTATTCCCCAAAAAGAAAAAGCACTAAATATAGAGACAGAGGACTTTCCCAGCTCTGCCTCCTACAACTTGTGTGACTATGGTAAAATGTTTTAACTTTTGTGGCCCTCCGTATCCTCATTGGAAAAATGATCACACTTGCCTTTTATCAAACTGTTTCACCTCTCTGAATTATTTTCCGTTAAGGTGGCTGCCCTCCCAAGATTCTATCCTTGGTCCTCTTCTCTATATGTAATCTCTCCTTTTCCATACCCACAACCATGTTTTTAACTACAATCTCTATATAGATGAATCTATCTACCTAACTTCTTTTTTGAGCTCCAGATTCATATCTCTAACTGCCCACCTCTCCAACTAGATTTTCCAACATGACCTCAAACCAATTATGTACAACAAAACAAAACATTTTCTTTTTCCAAAACCAGCTTCTTTGGACTTACTTCTACCTATGACATTACCAAAAAAACTTGCCTTTCAGGCTTAAAACCAGATTGTTGTCATTGAAAAGTATCACTGTCTCATCATCTCACATGATTGACAGATAGATAAATGACACAATGGATAAGATAGTGAACATGTTTTTAATGCTTAATGTCATAGGCTACCACACTTTAGTGATGGTCATACAAATGTAAGAAGATTCCTACTCTCAAGGAGCTTCCATTTTAATAAGGGAAGACAACAAATAACAGATGACATTCATAGTGTGATGTAGGATACTAAAGTGGAAGTAAGCCTGCTGAGGAGGTGGAACAGTCTGAAAAGTCACATTCCACTTTGTAGCTGTTGTTCTGACTTGTTTAAACTCCACAGAACAAAATGAATGTTAAAACTGTTTTACATGCAATTGAAAAAAAATTACATAAAAACATTCTTTATAAAAATTTCTTTCTTTGATCTATTTTCCAGGTCAGTTGTTTTTCCAATGAGATATAACACATTTTCTCTTATTTTTTTCATACTTTTAATTTTGTTTTATTGCCTCATGGAGTCATTAGCTTTCACTTGTCCAGTTCTTATTTTTAGAGAATTATTTTCTTCATTGGGCTTTTATACCTATTTTTCTGTTTGGCCAGTTCTGCTTTTTAAGGAGTTCTTTTCTTCAGTGAATTTTTGTGCTTCTTTTTACGATTAGACCAATTTTGTTTTTTTAATGTTATTTTATTCAGTACTTTTTTGTGCCTCATAACAAATCACTAATCTCTTTACAGATTTTTATATCATTCTCATTTCTTTTCCCATTTTTCTTCTACTACTCTTAGCACTTTCTTTAACTCCTCTAAGGATTCTTGTTGAGTTTATGTCCAATTAGTATTTTGGGGGGTGAGAGGGAAGGCAGGGCAATTGAGATTAAGTGACTTGCCCAAGGTCACACAGCTAGTAAGTGTGTCGAGTGTCTGGGGCCGGATTTGAACTCAGGTACTGCCAAAAAACAAAAAGTTGTTTAGGGCAAGGAATTAAAGGATGAAGCACTAAAAAACAAAATAAAACAGTTGAGTAATTGAGTAGAGAAAGAAGTGAGACCTGGAGAAGTTAATCCAGTGAGAAAACAGGGGAGTGTCAAGGGAAGAAGGTGAAGAATATGTGTATTTGGATTGATCAAAGTGTAGAATGTCATAGTTCAGGATTTTAGAGGTGTAATAATCTCAAGTAAAGATAAAACCAAACATTCGTGTACCTTTGGTATGTATCAGGCCATGACCTCAACTCACAATATTTGAGGAATTCAAAAAACTCTGAGGCCAGGGTTTTAGATATGTAATCCCTATAGATATAAAAGTATCTGAGAATAGTGGCCAAGTGAGCTACAGCTCAATCATTGCCAACAATAAGAACCAGAAAAAGGTAGAATAATCAGATGGCATTAACTTTAAAAAAAAAAAAAAAAAGGTTGGTGAGTGTCAATGGTCTGAAAAATTCACTTGGGACCAAGGTAGTATGCTTACTTCACCAAATCAGTATTATGTGGCTCTTTTTACCAAATGCAAAATTAGAATATTATTTTAGATGACCTTTAAAATCTCTTCTAATTCCAACTTTCTATGATTCTACAAGTCATTTCTCCTAAAAGACCTGCTCCCCTACATGCTGAATTCTATTTAGGTGTGTTTTAGATAGTCAATAGCAAGTTAATTCCATAACTGGTTTGTAGTAATGGTGAAAATGAACACCAGCTTAAAGGCTTGAAAAACAGTATTCAAAAAATGTTATTAAAAGATCATGATGTAGATAATGATTTATTTTTCTCCACTGAGACTTAATTTTTGAGTATCCCCACTTGTTCTACCTTTGCATCTACTACTTAGCACAACTCAGTAGACAGGTTATGGGGCAATGTTGCAGAAAGAACTCTGACAATTTATACAGTTAATCATTTATACTTTAATAATATACTTTAAAAAAAACCTTTAAGTATGTATTTAGCCCCACTATCAGTAAAGGATTATTAACCTAATGAACCAGCAGGAGTCTATATTTTTCCACTTGGCCAACACTTTGGGGAATAAAAAATGGTACTAGAATGTTTCAGATACACATTACAAGATATTAGGTATGCAAATGTGATTGCCATAATCTTCTATCAAATGTGTAAATTCAAACTTGTGCTAAATGAATATGCCCAAAGTAAGGTCGACTTCTACTTTCTCAGACCATTTAGGGTAATAAATATGAAATTAGCAGGAATACAGAGCACATATGAATATTGTAAAGGATGTTAGATCTTAGAAGCTACAATTACATTTTAATTACTACAAATAAAATTACCAACAAATCTAATGTTTTTTTTTTCTTACAAGCATAGTAATATTTTTTGAGATATAAAATTTCTAGGTCTTTGATGTAGGAGTTTAAGAGCAAAAAATGACATATAATATTAAGATGTAAAAAAGTACCAAAAATCACAGCTTTTAGTGACATTTTACCACATATTTATTATAATTTATGAAAAATGTAATTTATTATTGGACAGGGATTTTTCTGCTTAATATGACTTTGTGGAGAGGGCTATGGAAAAGAAATGCCCTAGGACTTCAGGGGGCAGAGAAAAGAGAGCAGGGTAGAGAAAACACTCGGTTGAACTCTCCTAACATCCCCCTCTAACAACTTTAAAATAATACCTCAAACCAAATTCTGTGGTGGCTGGACCAACAGAAACATCAGAAAGACATTCTTCCATCCTAAGATCACTTAGGAGATCTGAAAAAAACTGTGACCCAGGGATGGAGGTTGATCAAAAGCCATGTGGATGAAACACTTTTACTCACAATAGAAGAAACAGCAGCTTCAGGAGCTCTCAAGTCAGAGATGCTAAGGGGACATAGCAACTGGTTAGAAGGAAATTGGAGGGATTCCCTGTGCTAGCCCTGGACACAGGACCAGACACTGTTTGGCAACTCTATTGCCTGTATTCAATTCTGGGTCTTAGTTCAATGGTAGGGAGGAACACTTTTAGTTAAGAAGGAGTGGAAGCTCTGAGCTCCAGTATTGATTCTGGTCCCAAGAGATGAGGGTACCTTCCTGGGTAAGGAATAGAGGGCAGACAAGGAGAAAAGTTCACACCTCTCCCCAGAATACACTATCTTGGAAGAACTGAAAACATCCAATATCCCAGAACTGGTGCTAAAAACAGTAATGGAAAAAGCCTGAAGTTTGAGACTATGCCTCTCCCCCAACCCACACTGAGAATAGAGATCATCTTTACCATAAAGATGAAAATCAGTAATGAGGCTGGAAAATGAGCAAACAACAATGAAAGAAAGGAAGGAAGGAAGGAAGGAAGGAAGGAAGGAAGGAAGGAAGGAAGGAAGGAAGGAAGGAAGGAAGGAAGAGAGAGAGAAAGAAAGAAAAGAAAGAATGAAAGGAAGGAAGGAAGGAAGGAGGGAGGGAGGGAGGGAAGGAAGGAAGAAAGAAAAAAAAGAAAGAGAAAAAGTAACTGACCATCATAAGCTACTATGGTGTCAGGGAAGATCAAGACATAAACTCATATGAAGAGAATGAAGTCAAAACAGCTATAGGCAAAACCTCAATGAAAAAAAAATGTAAGTTGGAGACCCAATAACAATTCCTGAAGAGATAAAAATTATTTACAAAACCAAATAAAAGTGGGAGAGGAGAGCTTAGGTAAATAAATGAAAGCAAAGGGAGATAATTATGAAAAGATACTGAAAAGTTTAGTAAAATAGGCACAAAATAATTGAAGAAAACAATACCTTAAAAACAGAATTGGCTAAATGCAAAAAGAGGACAATCTCATGGAAGAATTTTTTTAAAAAAAATAATAATTGAGCAAGAATGAGAAATCAAGAAACAATAAAATCAAAATAATAAAAACTAGACAAAATTTGTGAAATATCTCCCTGGAAAAACACCTGACATAAAAAATAGCCTGAAGAGAGATAATTTAAGAATTATTGGACTATCTGAAAACCATGATTAAAAAAAGTCTAGACACTGTATAAAATAGAAATTGAAAGAATTTATTGATTGCCACCTAAAAGAATTCACAAAATGAAAACTCCCAGGAATATTACAGCTAACTTTCAGTGCTCCCAGTTCAAAGGAAAAAAATACTTCAAGTTGCCTGAAAGAAAATATTTAAATAGCAAGGAGACACAATCAGAATTATACAAGATTTAGCAGCCCCAACATTAAAGGACTAGAGGGATTGAAATATGATGTTGCAGAAGGGAAAGGAACTGGGATTACAACCAAGTATAACCTACCTAGCAAAACTGAGTATGATCTTTCAAGGGAAAAAATGGATATATAATGAAATAAAGGACTTTCAATCATTCCTGATGAGATCAGAGCTGAATAGAAAATTTTACTTTCAAATACAAGAAACAAGAGAGACAGGAAAGGTAAACAAGAAAGAGAAATCATAAAGGACTTAATAAGGCTAAACTGTATACCATTTTATACGGGAAGATGATACATGTCACACCTAACAACTTTATCGTTATTAGGGCTTTTAACAGGATTCTACATAGAAAGAGGATGTGTAAGTGATTCGATTGTGTTGAGATGATGTTAAAAATGGAGAAAGGTAAGAGAGAAGAATGGAAAATGACCTCACATAAAAGAGGTGCATAAAAAAGAATTTTTACAGTGGAGAAGAAGGAAAAACAGTATGCTTCAGTCTGTATTCAGATAATCGGTTCTTTCTCTGGGAGTAGATAGCATGTTCCACAATCAGTCCTTTGTGATTGTCTTGTATTGCTGAGAATAGCTAAGTTGTTCACAGTTCTTCATCATACAATGATGCTGTTACTGTGTACAATGTACTTCTGATTCTGCTCATTTCACATTGCTTCAGTTCATGTAAGTCTTTCCAGGTTCTTTTCTTTCTGAAATCTGCCTGCTTGTCATTTCTTATAACATAATAAAATTCCAGCCCAATCAAATGCCACAAATTGTGCAGCCATTTCCCAACTGATGGATAACCCCTCAATTTCCAATTCTTAGCCACCATAAAAAGAGCTGCTGTAAATATTTTTGTACAAGTAGGTTCTTCCCCCCCTGCCCTTTTCTTTTTCTCTCTTTGAGATATAAACCTAGCAGTAGTATTGCTAGACCAAAGGGCATGCATGGTTTGATAGTCCTTTGGGTATAGTTCCAAATTGTTTTCCAGAATGATTGGATCAGTTTACAATTCTACCAACAGTGTACCAGTGTACCAGTTTTCCCATATACCCTCCAGTATCCAACATTTTCCTTTTTTGTCACTTTAGCTATTCTGATAGATGTGAAATGGTACCTCCAAGTTGTTTTAATTTCTCTAATCAATAGTGATTTAGAGGTAAATGCATCATTTTAAGACCATGATGCAATAAAAATTACATTTAATAACGGGCTATGGAAACAGATTAAAAATTAATAGGAGACTAAAAAAAATCTAATCCTAAAGAATGATTGGGTCAAACAACAAATCATAGAAACAATAATTTCATTAAAGAGAGTAAGAACAATGGGACAACATTCCAAAATTTGTAGATGCAGCCAAAGAACTTAGGGAAAAATTTATCTCTAAATGCATACATGAATAAAAGCGAGAAAGAGTAAATCAATAAATTGATAATGCGACTGAAGAAAAAAACTAAGAAAAGAAAAAATTATTCCCCCCCCAATTAAACACCAAAATGGAAATCTTGAAAATTAAAGGAAAGAGTAATAAAGTTGAAAGTAAAAAAAAAAAAATGAACTAAAACAGAAAAAATTAGAAGTGGATTTTATAAAAAAAAACAATAAAATTGATAAATTATTGGTTAAATTGATTTAAAAAGAAGAAAACAAAATTATTAGTATCAAAAGTGAAAAGTGTGAATGTACCTCAAATAAAGGTGTAAATAAAATTATCATGTATAGTTATTTGCCCAATTATGTGCCAATAAATCTGATAATCTAATGAAATAGATGAATACTTACAAAAATTTGATTTATTTACAAAAACTTAAAATTTACAAAATTTACAAAACAAAACAAAAATTAAAAAAATTACAAAAACAAAAATTAAAAAAAATTATTTACAAAAAAACTTGATTTATTAAATAGGAAATAGTATAAATAAATAAACCTAGCTTAGAAAAAGAATTTGAACAAACCATCATCATGTTCCTTAAGAAAAAATTCCCCAGGACCAGATGGATTGACAAGTGACTTCTACAAAACATTTAAGGAAGGAATAATCCCAATACCATATAAACTAGTCAAAAAATAGATAAAGAAGGCACCCTACTGAATTTCTTTTATAACACAAACATGGTTTTGATACCTAAGCCACAGAGACATAAACAGAAAAAGAAATCTGTAGACCAATTTCCTTAGTGAATATTGATGCAAAAATTTTAAATAAAATACTAGCAAGGATTCAATATATCAGAAAGATTATATATTATGACCAGAGAGAATATATGCCATGAATGCAGGGCTGGTGCAGTATTAGGAAAAATATCAGCATAATTGACCATGTCAATAATAAAAACAACAAAAATCACGTTTATATCAATATATGCAGAACAAACCTTTGACAAAAATACAACACTCATTTCTATGAAAAACACTAGAAAACACAGGGATAAATGTAGCCTTTCTTAAAATGATAATATCTATGTAAAACTAAAACTACATTATTTGTAATGAGGATTAACTGGAAGCCTTCCCAGTAAGTTCAGGGATGAAGCAAGGATGTCCATTATCATCACTATTATTCAGTTTTGTATCATAAATGTACTATAACAATAAGATAAAAAAGTAATTAAAGAAATAAAAACAGGCAAAGAGGAAACAAAAATTTATTTATTAATTTTAATTAATTAATATTATTATTAATAATATTAATAAAAATATTATTTATTAATCTTTTCAGAAGATGTGATTGTATACTTAGAGAAGTCTAGAGAATTGACTAAAGTACTAGTTGATACAACAACTTCAGCAAAATTTCAGGATATAAAATAAACCCACACAAATTATCAGCATTTCTATATCCTACCAAGAAAATCCAGAAGAAATATATAGAAAGAAAAGTCCATTTAAAATAACTGAAGACAATATAAAATACTTGGGAGTCTTCCCACCAGGAAAAAATCCAGGGATTATATGAGCACAACTACAAAACACTTTTCATACAAATAAAGACATATCTTAAAATGGAAAAAAAAAATATTAGTTGCTTATGAATAGGTCAAGCCAATAGAGTAAAAATTACATTTTTTCCTAAGTAAACTTACTTTTTCAATGCCACTCCAATCACACCGCAAAAGAATTATTTTATAGAGTTAGAAAAAAATAATAACAAACCTCTTCTGGAGGAATAAAAAGTCAAGATATCAATGGTATCAATGAAAAAAAATGAGAAGGTAGCTTAGCAGTGCCATATTTCAAATTATTTTATAAAATAGTAACCACCAAAACAATCTCATATTGTCTAAGAAATAGAGTGGTGGATCAGTGGAATAGACTAGGTATACAGAATACTGCTAGAAATGGCCATAGTGATTTAGTATTTAATGGGTAAGAGCTCAACATTTGACAAAAATTGTTGGGAAAACTAAAAAGCAGTTTGGCAGAAACTAGGTATAGCCTAACATATATCATATACCAAGATAAGGTGAATACAGATGAATAATTTAAGCATGAAGGGTGTTATCATAACTTAGCGGAGCATGGGAAAATGTACCTTAAGAACTATGGATGTGGTTAGATTTTATGACCAAACAAGAAATAGAGAGGATCATGGGAAGTAAAATGGATAATTTTGATTATGTGAAGTTAAAAGCTTTTGCACAAACAAAACTAATACAACTAAAATTAGAAAGAAAGTAGAAAACTGGAAAAAATTTTACAGCAAGTTTCTCCAATAAAGGCCTCATTTCTCAAATATATAGGGAACTGAGACAAATTTTTAAAAGTCAAAAGTATTTAATTTAATAAATGCTTAAGGACTATAAATAAACAGCAGCAGAACAAATATAAACTATCAATAGTCATTTGAAAAAAAATTCTCTGTCACTACTAATGAGGGAAATGCAAATTAAACCAACTCTGAGATACCACTTCACACCTATCAGATTGGCTAACATGACAAAAAAAAAAAAAAGGAAAATGACAAATACTGGAGGTGATGTGGAAAATTTGGGACAATAATGTACTGTTGGTGGAATTGTGAACTAATTCATTGTATTCTGGAGAACAATTTGGAACTACACCCAAAGAGCTATAAAAAATATGCAGACCCTTTGACCCAGCAATACCATCAGGTCTGTATCCCAAAGAAACCAAAGGAAAGGCATAGGGAATTATTTATGCAAAAATATATATTTCAGTAGATCTTTTTTGTTGTGGCAAAGAACTGGTAATCAAAGGGATACCCATCAATTATGGAATGGCTGAACAAGTTATGGTATATGATTCTGATAGAACAGTATTTTGCTATAAGAAAAAATGAGCAGGATGATTTCAGAAAAACCTGTAAAGTGATGTAAAGTGAAGTGAGGAGAACCTGGAGAACATTGTACATGATAATAATTTTATAAGGATGATCACTTGTGAAATACTTAGCTACTCTGATCAAGACAATGATCCGAGACAATTCTAAAGGACCCATGATGAAAAATGCCACCCAACTCCAAAGAGAGAACTGATGAACTCTGAATGCAGACAGAAGATAATTTTATGTTTTTTAATATCTTTATTTTTCTTGTTTAATTTTTTATCTGTATTTTCTTTTGCAACATGGCTAAGATGGAAATTTTTTAAAAGAAATTCTCTCATTCTTAATGCTTAATAGTTATATGATACTATATATTCAAATACATCTTCAACACAAAAATTTGAGAATACACTTTTTCATTCTAATAAAAAACTCCCATCCTGATTTTTAGGACTATGTATTTTCTTTCACACTGAGAAATGATTAACTGCCACGGAATTAAAATATCTTTTTCAGTTATTGATATTATCATTTTCAATCCTTTCTGGGCAGCTTTTACTCATCTAGCTAATTTGGAGATTAAAAGGTTTCAATCATAGTTCTTTTCTAGGGAGTGCCCAATTTGAAAGCTGGTCTCTCCCCATATTGCTAACTATGGTTTAATAGTAAGTAGTTTACAAGATTTCCAGGGAATAATCATAGCTACCACCTAGTCTATTTCCTGCATATAGATCCAGGAATCTATAGGCTTTGTGTGTTTAATATTGATGCAGACAACATTAACTTGAGGTTAAGATTTTAAAATGAATGTTTTAAAATGGTATCATATAGACTATCAATATTTTTGTTTATAGAAGCAGTGGCAGTATTATTAGTTGTTGTAGATAGGGACATAGATTTGCAAAAAATCATTTGTCTTAATTCCTGCTCTCAGACAAATAAATGTCTAAATAATTCAGGAGAGATAATTATGTAGTCTCCTTAAAGATCATCAGCTATAGAAAGTCTATAACCTCTCTTGCAAATCCAACTCTTTTTTTGTTTTGTTTTGGTTTTTTTGTTTGTTTTGTTTTAAGCTTTTGCAATTTGACATTCAAGTTCATTTTCATGTCTAATTGAAGTCTATTTAATTGCTCAGTCCTCTGTGGAATGAAAAACTGCTGATTGGCATACTGTTTATGAAAAAGTAAACATATCTCTCTCAGTATTCTCCAGGCTAAACAACCTCAAATTCTGTAACTGTGCTTAATGTAATTCACATTCGTTACTACTAATAATATTTTATCTTATTATACTATAGAAGACCCAGAGCTTTCCCCAGGGCACAATTTACATACATACTTTTAAGTAGTAGAAGGACTCATGAAGAATTGGTTACAGTTGTCAGGCTCCTTAGCATTAATGCTAAATTATATCACCTGTTTTCCTAATTAGGTAACCTATAAACTGGTATAGTTGAAATAAAACTGGACTTGGAGTCAGAGGACCTGGATTCAAGTTCCGTCTATTATTTGCTAGCCATGTGAACTTGGGCAAGTTCCTTTATATGCTCTGAACCTCATTACCCTCTTCTACAACACAACACAGTTGATCTGGATGACTTCTAAGATCCCTTCTGGTTCTACATATATGATTTTATTATATTGCTAAAATTTTATAGTAACTAGAAAGAAAAGGAACTTGTGGGTTCCTTCTCAGCCCCTAAATCTTAGTGTACTGCTAGGAGACATAATAATGGTCAGAAGCGGGAGTAAAGTTCAAACACTTATTCTTTCCACAGCTGGATGACTAACTTCTTTCATCTCTCTGAGCTTCAGATTCCTCATTTCTAAGGGGAAGTGGCTAGATTAGATGATGATGAGCATTGAGGTCCCATTCCTCTCTAACATTTTGTGTATTTACTTGTAAATTACTTCAGCTACCTATGTCCACTAACTTAGAAAAGGGAGCTCATTAGTGACTTAAAACTAAGCTTTTAAGATGTTTCAGGTGAAGTCTGTCCAGTGATCTAAATTATAATTTTGTAAGTTCACCTATTGAACAAGCAAGCTAGGTAAAATCAATAACTCTATTCCTGGAATTGGAATTTATAGCAGTAGTTAAGGATTGAATCAGCATTAAGCTGTAACTGCTATTAAAATGGGAGAAAAACCTTAAGAAATGAATCAAACATTGCTTTTTCTAACAGTATCACATAAACATTTTGGCAAAGGATTAACTGGTGTATCCATAGATCTCTTTTTTTCTGTACTTGAGAACCATCTGCTCCCTTTAGCTATAAAGTAATGCCTCCTCATTTTAGAAAAACTGCAATCAGCTGAAAATATAATTTTTCCTTTAACTTTTCTCTTTCTTCCTCTTCCATTCTTTCCCCTTCCCTTCTTTTTTCTTCCCTTCCCTTCCCTGTTTTGTTTCTTCATCTTACTTTCCTCAATTTATTCATCATGTTCCATGTGTTAGCCACACAAAATTGTCACCCATAGTAGTATAGTCACCCTGCATATAATGCTGAACTTAAGTGAAGAGACAGAGAGAAATTGCTGCTTCCCCTCTGTTATCCAAACACCCTAGTAAAGAACTCAACAAGGTTCTTACCCTGGCTCTCTAGAGAAAACAAGAATGAATGATTAGCTAGAATTAAAGACTTGTTACTTACAAACTGCTCCAAAAAATAAATTAATTTGTTTCTGTTAGCTAGACGACTATTTACTTGATTAAAAATGAATAGCCAATGATCTCACAAGTTATCATATTTTTCTCTTTAAAAAAGGCATCAAAAAGATGAATTGATACATTCCTTGCTTTCTCAGAAAAGCTTTTCCAAAGGTTAAACATACTCTTTAAAAAAATGGACTCTCCATCATACTTTAGGTAAAGAAGAAAACTAGAAAAAAAAAGGTAAGCTATGTCAACATAGTTAATTGAGCATTAGTCAACTCTGCCTACTAGTCTCTGTATCATATCTCCCACTAGACTATAAATTTCATAAGAGCAGAACTTGGTGTCTTATCTAAACTTTCTATCTTCCCAAGGTCTAGAAATTCACTTTAACTCTCAGTAAATGTTTGTTGAATTCTACTGAATGGCTATGGCTGAAATGCAGGCTACAGACAAGAGCCAATTTTTATCTATTCTATGATTTAAAGCACTGAAAGAGCACCTTGCCATCCTTTTTCCCTCTCAATGAATTAATCAGAAGTTTATTCCTTGGAGTTTGTACTCAGATCAAAAGTATAAGATCTTGAAGGTATTGGCACTTATTATATATTAATACCTTAATATGGATTGGATTGTCAGATTATGGTCTTGAAGTAATGCATTATAAAACCATTCGTTTTTGATAAGGTAATCAAGGAAATAGAGGTATTCTGGATATGGGCCCTATCCAAGTAAGACAGGACTTAGTAGGATGCTTTATTTCGTGGTAGATAATCAGAAAAAGCCCAAGCTTGGAAGCCCATATTGAGGGTTCTGTATAATTGGCATAAGGACTAAAAGAGGCAAAGGCCAACTAAGAAAATTTTAAAAAGAAAAAATAAAACTAGACAACCTTTCTATAATTCATTTTTATGACATATACTTATCTTGCAATTTTTTCAAAGTTTTTTTAAAGCATTAATTTTTCTAATTTTGGGGGACATTTTAACTTAAATGACATGAACTTGACACTGAAAATCTATTTTAAAAAGAATTAAGACAATAAGCTGGACAAATACTTATCAAAAGTTTAAAGCACTGGATTAAGAAGAACCCAAGTCAGACTTCAGAATTCATTGGGTTAGTGTTTGCTGCCAATAAAAATTGTGAGGGGTTCAAAATATTTATTTGAAACTTTCTGCTATACTAATGCTAAAGAAGATAACGTTGCTGAATGACAGTAATTTTCTTTGAATAGAGGAAAACTTGGTATTACATAGGTCATTTGAAAATCACACAGTTCCATAGCACATAGTTAATCTGACTCACGTAGGAAATACAAATATATATATGTAAATAAACATATATGTGTATACATATATTTATATATATAATTTATACATAAACTATGTTATCTATTTATATACATACAAATTTTACTAAGCAATTAATTATACACATACTGTTTCAATTAGGGTTTTTAGTCTACTTATAACAACAGCATCTATATTCAAAGAAATACAAATGCACATTTACTTAAAATTCATTCTCTCCTGCAATTTTGTAATACAATCTATAGGTTGTTACATATCTGAAATAAATTGTATTTCTTAAAACAATTCTGCAATACCAACTCCTGTTTATGTCCGTTAGTTCTGAATTAATATAGTTTTAAATTATTAGGTTTATTGATGAAGCTCCCTCTTTCCCAAGGACATATTATGTTCAGCAATCACAGTTATATGCTTGTGATTGCTTAAAGAAGGACATTTAACTTCACAAAAGTAATGAGAGTCTCAATGACATAAGGAAAAT
This sequence comes from Phalanger gymnotis, assembly GCA_028646595.1. NCBI lineage: Eukaryota > Metazoa > Chordata > Mammalia > Diprotodontia > Phalangeridae > Phalanger > Phalanger gymnotis. The sequence continues at coordinate 584,271,356 of CM053622.1, forward strand.
TTTGATTTACTAATTACATTTCTGTTTTTTTTTTAAATGAAAACTTTAACAGAGACAAGGGGCAAATGTGGAAGCCAGAGATTTTGCTTTAGCACCTGCCTATCCAAAACTTCAGTGAGCACTTTCATTGGGTTTGTTGTAATTTTTCTGCATAAGGAATTGAAAATATTAATATGTATTTCATAATCTTTTTTTTCAGAATATACAGGAATACTCGGAAGTGACAGAATTGTCAAAAGATGGGCCAAAAATGTGTTTAGGGAGACAGGACAAGTAATGAGGGAAATCAGGAGAAGTGTTGAAAATTTGTACATGTATAGCCATATCCTAAACTGAAGAACAGATTAAGTTCTATTGAATTTCCATCCTGAAGGTGTTACTTGATTATTAAAAAACACATTCAAGAATATTTTAATAGGCAAAAACAAAACATTTCTTAAACTATGCGTGTTGAAATAAATATATATCCAGAATAATGTCTATTTTGTAGACTTCTTCCTCTGCTAAAAACATATTTATTAAATCATCAAATACAATATTTATTCTTCAGAAGGGAGACCACCCAGCAGGTCCAGAATTTTCAAAGCTCCATTTTTAGTTGGTTAGGGTTTTTCCAGTGATAAACAAACTTTGAAGATTTTAAATCTAGCCACAGGGTTTTCCTGCTTAGGAAGACAGTAACTAGAATTGTTTCTAGTAGTAAAATACTTTATGAAAAGCTTAAATCCATAAAGACAAAACCTGATGAGATTCAAATAAAATAAGTTTTATAAAATGGAAGCTTTGAAACATCTTTTCATTGTACAAAATTTGGAAATGAAAGCTTTACTGTAGATTAGTCACTTGTAATTAACATGTGCCTCTTTTCTATGATTCAAAATCATTTTCATTAAGAAAAATTGAAGTTTCCCATTTCCTTTTATTGATTAATTAATTTAATATATTTAGTTTTCAGCATCGATTTTCACGAGTTTGAATTGCAAATTTTCTCCTCATTTCTACCCTCCCCCCTACTCCAAGATGGCATACATTCTGATTGCCCCATTCTCCAGTCAGCCCTCCCCTCTGTCAGCCCACACACCCTCATCCCCTTTTCCCTTACTTTCTTATAGGGCAAGATAGATTTCTATGCCCCATTGCCTGTATATCTTATTTCCTAGTAGCTTGCAAAAACTTTTTTTTGAACATCTGCTTTTAAAACTTTGAGTTCCAAATTCTCTCCAATCTTCCCTCCCCACCCACCCTCCCTATGAAGGCAAGCAATTCAAAATAGGCCACACATGTATCATTACATAAAACCCTTCCACAATACTCATGTTTTGAAAGACTAACTATATTTTTCTTCTTCCAATGATTACCTCCTCCCCCATCTGCCCTTCCTTCTATTGTTCCCCCCTTTTTTATCCCTTTCCTCCATCTTTCCTGCGTGGTAAGATACCCAGTTGAGTATGTATGTTATTCCCTCCTCAGGTCAAATCTGATGAGAGCAAGATTCACTCATTCCCCCTCACCTGCCCCCTCTTACCTTCCAACTGAACTGCTTTTTTTTTCCACTTTTATGTGAGATAATTTACCCATTCTATCTCTCTCTTTCTCCCTCTCTCAATATATTCCTCTCTCATCCCTTAGTTTGATTTGATTTTTTTAGATATCATCACTTAATATTCAACTTAGCCTGTGCCCTCTGTCTATATACATATATATATACATGCATACATACATACATACATACATATATGTGTATGTATACACACACACATATATATATGCATATATATGTATGTATTATATAATATACATATATATGTATATGTATATTCCCTTCAACTACCCTAATACTGGGTCCTCATGAATTATGCACCTCATCTTTCCATGTAGGAATGTAAACAAAACAGTTCAACTTTAGTAAGTCCCTTATGATTTCTCTTTCTTGTTTACCTTTTCATGCTTCTCTTGATTCTTGTGTTTGAAAGTCAACTTTTCTATTCAGCTCTGGTCTTTTCACTGAGAAAGCTTGAAAGTCCTCTATTTTGTTGAAAATCCATATTTTGCCTTGGAGCATGATACTCAGTTTTGCTGGGTAGGTGATTCTTGGTTTTAATCTTAGCTGTATTGACCTGCAGAATACCATATTCCAAGCCCTTTGATCCCTTAATGTAGATGCTGCTAGATCTTCTGTTATCCTGATTGTGTTTTCACAATACTCAAATTGTTTCTTTCTGGCTGCTTGCAGTATTTTCTCCTTGATCTGGGAGCTCTGGAATTTGGCAACAATAT
>CM053622.1:584274132-584339205 GCA_028646595.1 Phalanger gymnotis
GTCTTCCATTTTTTCATTCCCTTGGTTCTGCTTTATAATATCTTGATTTCTCATAAAGTCACTAGCTTCCACTCGCTCCAATCTGATCTTTAAGGTGGTGTTTTCTTCAGTGGTCTTTTGGACCTCCTTTTCCATTTGGCTAATTCTACCTTTCAAGGCATTCTTCTCCTCATTGGCTTTTTAGAACTCTTTTGACATTTTGGTTAGTCTGTTCATTGAGGTGTTCTTTTTTTCAGTATTTTTTGGGTCTCCTTTAGCAAGTCATAGACTTGTTTTTCATGGTTTTCTTGCATCTCTCTCTTTTCTCTTCCCAATTTTTCCTCTACTTCTCTAACTTGCTTTTCCAAATCCTTTTTGAGCTCTTCCATGGCCTGAGACCAGTTCATGTTTTTCTTGGAAGCTTTTGATGTAGGCTCTTTGACTTTGTTGACTTCTTCTGGCTGTGTGTTTTGGTCTTCTTTGTCACCAGAGAAAGATTCCAAAGTCTGAGTCTGAATCTGAGTCCATTTTGCTGCCTGGCCATGTTCCCAGCCAACTACTTGACCCTTCAGTTTTTTGTCGGAGTATGAATGCTTGTAGAATAGAGAGTACTTTGTCCCAAGCTTGAGGGGCTGTGCTGTTGTTTTCAGAGCTATTTCTACACAGTAAGCTCTGCCACAGCAGTGTTCCTCCTCCCCCAAGAACTGCCAACATGGATCTCGACTCAGATCTAAGCAGGCTCTTCACTCCTGCTCTGATCAGCCACTTAATTCCTCCCACCAGGTAGGCCTGGGGCCAGAGGCAACTGCAACTGTAGTCCTCAGAGCTACACCATGTCTGCTGCCCCTGGTCCAGTGGCCAAACCAAGAACTTCTTTTACTCTGTCCACATAGTTTTTCCCACTAACCTTCTCTGTTGTCTTTGGTGTTTGTGGGTTGAGAAGCCTGGTAACTGCCACAGCTCACTGATTCAGGGTGCTAGGGCCTGTTCTGCCTGGCTCCCAAACTGGTTGGTGGCTCACAGTGGGCTCTGCTCTGCTCCCAGCACAGTGCGATAGACCTTACCCAGAGACCATCCAGGCTGTCCTGGGCTGGAGCCCTGCTTCCCTCTGCTATTTCATGGGTTCTGAAGTTCTAGAATTTGTTCAGAGCCATTTTTATAGGTGTTTGGAGGGTCCTGGAGGAGAGTTTTAGGCAAGTCCCTGCTTTCCAGCTGCCATGTTGGCTCCACCCCTCCAGTTTCCCATTTAGTCATCTTTATTCTTGGGTGTTCATGATACTGCTGGACAATAAGGAAATTCATTTCATATGGCACTAAGTGAAATGGAAAAATATGAGCAAATAGGTAAGATGCTTTCTGCTTTTTCCTGGTTTTAATTCTTTTATAGAACTGGAAAGTGGTAGCATGGCATGGTGGATAAAGAGCCAGTTCTGGAGATAGAAACACCTGGGTTGATATCCTGCCTCTCACCCATGCTGTCTATGTTCCTCTTTGCATTTAGCAGAGAAAATGTGATCTGCATTAACAGAGAATTTGACCACTGGAAATTCCTTAGACCAATGAAAGATTCCTTATTAAAAAAAAAAAAAAGCTAAATGTAAGGTGATAAAGGCAAAAATGGGCTGGGGGCGGGGTTTGACTTAAAGATTGTGGAAGACCGAAAATTGCTTTCTTCCTTATTACTCTCTTGAGTAGTTTATAGATATTCTATCCCTTAATCTTTTTTTCTTGTTTTTTTCTGTTTTTCTTTTCATTATTGTTATTATTATTATTAGTTTACAACACTCAGTTCTACATAATTTTGAGTTCCAGATTTTCTTCCCTCCCTCCCCAAGATGGCATGGAATCCCATATATCTTCCACATATAACTTCGCATTGAATTAATTTACACACTAGTCAAGTTGTGGAGAAGAATTATGACCAATGGAATGAATCATGAGAAAGAAGAAACAGAACCAAAAAAACCCCAAAAACAAAAACAAAGGAGAGAAAAAAAAGGGGAAAAAAAGGCGAGCATAAAGTGTGCCGCAATCTGCATTCATACTTCACAGTTCTTTCTCTGGATGTAGATAGTATTCTCCATCATGAGTCCTTTGGAGTTGTCTTTGCACCTTGTGTTGCTGAGAAGAGCAAAGTTTGTCAGGGTTAGTCCTCACAGAATCCATATATCTGTGGTTGTGCATAACATTCTCCTGGCTCTGCTCTGCTCACTCAGCATTATGTCGTGTAGGTTTTTCCAGGTTGTTATGAAGTCTGTATATTCCCCATTTCTTACAGCACAATAGTGTTCCATTACCTTCATATACCACAGCTTGTTCAGCCATTTCCTAATTGATCATCATCCTTTTGATTTCCAATTCTTAGCTACCACAAAAAGAGCAACTATAAATATTTTTGTACATACAGGTCCTTTTTCCCACTTGTGTGATCTCTTTGGGATACAACCCTAGAAGTGGTATTGCTGGGTCAAAGGGTATGAACATTTTTATAGCCCTTTGGGTATAGTTCCAAATTGCTCTCCAGAATGGCTAGATCAGTCCATAACTCCACCAGCATTGTGAGAATGTTCCAATTTTCCCACATCCTCTCCAGCATTTATTGTTTTCCTGTTTTGTCATTTTAGCCAATCATATAGGAGAGATGTGGTACCTAAGAGTTGTTTTGATTTGCATTTCTCAATTTAGAGCATTTTTTCATATACCTATACATATCTTTAATTTCTTCCTCTGAAAACTGCCTGTTCATATCCTTTGACCATTTCTCAACTGGGGAATGACTTTTATTCCTATATATTTGGCTCAGTTCTCTGTATATTTTAGATATGAGGCCTTTATCAGAGACACTAGTTGTGAAGATTTTCTCCCAATTTTCTGCTTCTCACCTAATCTTTGTTGCATTGGCTTTTTTGTACAAAAATATTTCAATTTAACATAATCAAAATTATCCATTTTGCATTTTGTAATGCTCTCTATCTCTTATTGGGTCATGAATTCTTTTCCATAAATCTGATAGGTAAACTATTCCTTGCTCTCCCAAATTGCTTATAGTTTCAGCCTTTATTCCTAAATCATGAGCCCATTTTGACTTTCTTTTGGCATATGGTGTATGATATTGCTCTATGCCCAGCTTCTGCCCTACCATTTTCCAATTTTCCCAGTAGTTTTTGTGAAATGGTGAATTCTTAGCCCAGAAGCTGGCCTCTTCGGGTTTATCAAAGAGTAGATTGCTACAGTCATTGACTTCTCCATTTTATGTACCTATCCTATTCCACTGATCCACAACTCTGTTTCTTAGCCAGTACCAGATGGCTGCTCTATAGTACAGTTTAATATCTGGTATGGCTAGGCCACCTTCTCTAGCATTTCTTTTCATTAATACCCCAAATATTCCAGACCTCTTGTTCTTCCAGATGAATTTTGTTATTATTTTATCCAGCTCTGTAAAATAATTTTTTGGTAGTTCAATTGGTATGGCACTGAATAGATAGATTAATTTAGGTAAAATTGTCATTTTTATTAAATTAGCTTGGCTTAACCTATCCCTTAATCTTAATAGCTCAGTTCTCCCTCAGTCTAATGAAGAATGTTTTGTAAAGCCTAGAAAAAGAATTCAATAGAGGAATTATCTGTCATTTAATGTGTAACTCCGGCTACATAGCTTAAATTGACATTAAACTGTATTCCTTTTTCTTTCTTTACTGCTTTTAGGAGATCTATTTAATATTTCAACAAAAGGTGAGCCAGAAAAGTAGATGGGATTAGAAACAAAGGAAAGCTTTGAGAAAAAAAATGAGTTAATATATACATTGCTTAAAAACATGATCTCGAGGTCCTTTTTCAATTTTTATTTACTGTTATGTTTTTCTTGTCATTGTATCTGGTACATTGCTAGGTACTATATGTTGTTGAATTCTCACTTAACTTCTTCAGAACATAGGGTGCTATTTACTCTTCACCAGATATATTTTGTAAATTTATTTCATTTATTTTCTCTAAAAACAATGGGTTTCCTTACAGAGTTGCTTCCTGCTTTCGGGTAGCTAGAATGTATTAATCTATACCTACCATTTACAGAGAATTATAGTGGATGAATAGTAAACATATAGTGGTGATTATAGTGGAGGGAAATGAAAGAACTGTCAAAGTCCCTGACTCTTCATTACTATATATATATATAGTTTCTATCTCAATGTGCTTCAAAATAAAGCTAGTACTATATTAGTTGAGGGTGCAGTAGGGATGAAGACCATTTGAAATTACAAAATATTTTAAAGAAATTCAATGTAATTATTCTCAAGTATAAAATCTATTATAAAATTGGCTTCATAATGTATTTATTGTGATATATTTTAGAATCATTTATAATTATTTACATACAAATTATCCTGCTAAGTATATAAAAACAGCTTGTTAGTAAAAACCCTCATGAACCCTGTATGTATTATTAATTTCTTCACAGGTTAAAAAAAAGTGCCTTGTCTAAGTCCAAACTAAATTTAAAATTAAAAAGGTCTAAATTAACTTTTACAGTGTACTTTCAAATTGCAATCTGAAATTCTTTCAATATCCCCCAAATGCAGTTATTTTGTTTAAAATAATTGTATATACTGAAAAAACAGTTTTCATACTTAATTGTCTTTAATATCCATTCTTTGGTAAAGACCAACTGATCATACAGACTCTCTTCAAGATTAAAATAAGTTTACAGTTATTTCTTTACAACAATGTATGCCTTCTGTGACATCCTTCAATCTTTACTTATATAACTATAACATCCTTCTATTATACCTCTTTACTTTTAGGAAGATGCTAGAGAGAAGAATTGGATAATAGCTTTTAATGTGAAACTTTTTATATAAGTAGTATTTTTTAATTACATGTAAAGATAATTTTTAACATTATTTTTTTTTAAATTGAGTTCCAAATTTTTCTTTCTCCTTATCTGCTCTCTTCCCTCCCTAAAATGGTAAGCAATTTGATATAGGTTATAAATGTGCAATCATGTAAAACATATTTCCATATTAGTCATGTTATGAAAGAAGGAACAGACTAAAAGGAAAAAAAGCATGAAAAGAGTATACTTGGATTTGCATTCAGACTACATCAGTTTTTTTCTCCAGATGTGGATAGCATTTTCTATCATGAGTCCTTTGGAATTGTTTTGGATCACTGTATTGCTGAAAAGAGTTAAGTTATTCATAGTTGATCATCACGCAATGTTGCTGTTACCGTGTACAATGTTCTTCTGGTTCTGCTCACTTTGCTTAGCATCAGTTCATATAAGTCTTTTCAGATTTTTCTGAAATCTGCCTGTTCATCATTTCTTATTGCACAATAGCATTCCATTATATTCATATACCACAACTTGTTCATCCATTCCCCAACTGATAGATATCTCGTTGATTTCCAATGAAAAAAGTTTTTAAAAGTCATTTTATTTAACCTCCTCATATAGATAAGGAAGGAAATGGAAGCTTACAGAGGTTAAGTGAATTTGACATTCCAGGAAAAGTTATTTTTTCCATACAAAGATAATTAAATTAAAAAAAAAACTTTAAAAATTTAAAGTGAGAAACGTGTAAAAAAAATATAAAAGAACAGTATGGGATCAGCATGTGAAATGTATGATATTTAGCATATCTATTTTCATTTACCTTATCTATAATAGAGGTTAATAATTATTGCCATCTAACTTTCTCACAGAGATGTGAGGATTAATAATTATTTTATACATACTAGGAAGGTCTTCTAGGATAGGTGTGACATGAAAACAACTTTTTTTCTATTTCATCAATACTCATTTTGCCTCATAGTTAACAGAAGAATATTCCCTGAAAGTCATTTTTTTCTCTAAGCTGAGACAAATTAATATGCCTTTCATGATACCTTTTGGTAAATTACACATTTTTAGGGAACTATATAGAATCAGGTAATTAACTCACATGGGTAAGCACTTTATTTTCAAGGAATAAGTAGTGTAATAATTGAAGGGTCAAACCACTTTAACAAAATAACTTATTTTGTTTTTTCTGCCTTATAAAAATTCATCTAAATCTTCTAAAGTAATTACAGAGACTTGAAAAGACTACTGTATATTGTACCAGATAGAAAAGATGATCAGTAATGTAGTAAAAAAAAAAACAAACAAAAAACAATACAGCATATACCAAAATAAAGTCAAAATGGGTACATGATTTAGGAATAAAGGCTGATACAGGCTGATAAAATTGCTGATATAAGCAATTTGGGAGAGCAAGGAATAGTTTACCTGTCAGATTTATGGAAAAGAAAAGAATTCATGACCCAAAGAGAGATAGAGAGCATTATAAAATGTAAAATGGATAATTTTGATTATGCTAAACTGAAAAGTTTTTGCATAAACAAAGCTAATGCAACAAAGATTAAGAGGGAAGCAGAAAAGTGGAAGACAATCTTTATAACCAATGTCTCTGATAAAGGCCTCATATCTAAAATATACAAGGAACTGAGCCAAATTTATAGGAATGAAAGTCATTCCCCAATTGAGAAATGGTCAAAGGATATGAACAGGCAGTTTTCAGAAGAAGAAATTAAAGATATACATATAGTCATATGTAAAAATGCTCTAAATCACTATTGATTAGAGAAATGCAAATCGAAGCAACACTTAGGTACCACATATCTCTTTTCAGATTGGTTAACATGACGAAACAGGAAAATGATAAATCCTGGAGAATGTGGAAAAATTGGAACATTGGTACATTGCTGGTGGAGCTGTGAACAGATCCAGCCATTCTGGAGAACAATTTGGAACTATGCCCAAAGGGCTATAAAAATGTGCATACCCTTTGACCCAGCAATACCACTCCTAGTGCTATATCCCAAAGAGACCACACAAGTGGGAAAGGGAACTGTATGTACAAAAATATTTATAGTTGCTCTTTTTGTGGTGGCAAACAATTGGAAATCAAGGAGATGCCCTTCAATTGAGGAATGGCTGAACAATTTGTGGTATATGAATGTAATGGAATACCATTGTGCTATAAGAAATGAGGAATATACGGACTTCATAATAACCTGGAAAGACCTACGCGATCTGATACTGAGTGAGAGGAGCAGAACCAGGAGAACACTATACACAACCACAGATATATTGATTCTGTGATGACTTTGATAGACTTGGCTCTCCTCAGCAACACAAGGCTCAAAGACAGCTCTAAAGGATTCATGATGGAAAAAGCTAGCTATATCCAGAGAACGAATTATGGAGTCTGAATGTAGATTGAGGCAAACTATTTGCTCTCTTTTTTTCCCTCTTTTCTTTTGGTTTTGTTTCTTTTCTCTCATGATTCATTCCATTGGTCATAATTCTTCTTTGCAACTTGACTATTGTGTAAATAAGTTTAAGGCAAAGGTTTATGTAGAATCTATATTGGACTGCATGCCGTCTTGGGGAGGGTGGGGGGAGGGAAAGAAGGGAAGAAAATTTGAAACTCAAGAACATGCAAAACTAAGTGTTGTAAACTAAAAATAAAAAATCTAACTAAAAAAAACAAAAATGAATGAATGAATAGGGAAAAAAATTAAAACCACTGGTTATTTATTTTAAAAGTCATATTTTCAGGGTTTTTTTTTAATGTATCTACACTTTGCATACACATTCACTAGTGTTCACAACTCAGAATGAAGAATGGTGACAGTTCAATGATTTATAATCTTGGGAGGGCTGTATGAAGCACTAAAAGGTTCAGTGATTTACCCCAGGTCACAAAGCTAGAAAGTGACAGTGAAGGACTTGTACTTGGTCTGTTCTCTATCTGCTATGCTTTTAGAAGGGATAATATTTAATTTGGAATTTAAGGAAAACATAGGAAAAAGATAGTTGAATAGGGAGGTAAGGGAGACACTGAGAAAAGGATATTACAAACATAGCAAACAACACAAATTCTACATAAATGATAGCCAGCGACACATTCTGATGAGCCATTAGAGTACAGGGTGAATTGTATTCGATGAGGTTGAAAAGGGCGAGTGCTAACAAATCATATGGTACATACTTTGAAGGTCAAACTAATTACAATTCTGTGTCGTATGTAGGAAGTAGGCCAAAGAAACTATGTAGATCCTTATCCCAACTCTTTCTCCTATAGATGAGGCAGGACCCTACAGTTTGGCTCTGTCTTCCCTTCAGGGATATAAATACTTCAAAGGGATCAATGGTGATTCTATAATAACATTGACTTTAAGTTGCCAGTGGTGTATTCCTCACCAAGAATATCAATTGAAAATCTATTAGCCGGATTTTTAGTAACTTTTGCAAAGAGGTATTTATGAAAGGGCTATAAAGCCCTTTATACACACTGCCACAAATCCAATTAGGGCACCAAAGGAAAGATGGCAGGACCAGAATTCTACATATTCATTGAAACCTCCTCTAGTTGAAAGAGATGGGTGGTGTTGGGGGTGCACGCTTGTTACCTAGCCAAGGCTGAAACTAGGCTTTTCCTCTCCCTGAGGATGTCACAACTCAGATTTTCTAGAAATACACACTTGTTCCAGTTTATGAAATTCAATTCCTTTTCATCATATTTGATATTTTATACATTATCTCTTGAGTCTGGCAAAGTTTCCTTGGTCTATCTGAATATAATTGTTGTAAAGTGTCATTCTAATTCACAGGAACACTAAGCACTTTGTCTAAGGCCCATGAATGACTGATTGAGCCATATTCTCACCTAATTATCCTATGAAGGCTAAAATGGGGTAGAGTGCTTTCTGGAGGGGGAGGGAACATCGAGATGACAGCAAAGAAAAGTCAAGGAAGATGGAACCTGACAAAACATCAGTAGATTTCATGATTATTAAATCACTAATCACTTTTAAGAGAGCTTTTCCCAAAATGGCAGTGTGAGAAGCTAGACTTCAAGGAGGCAAGGAGTGAGCAATAAAGGAAATGGAGACACCAAATGAAGATAACTTTTTCAAATCTGTTTATTCTATTTTGAATAAAATAACACAAATGATGATTTACTAGTGAAATTTGGCCAAAACTAATACATTATTCAAATAAATATTTTTACCTTTGTTTTTGTTTTGTTTTCCCCACAATGAAAACAAGCCAAATGGGGGCAAATATTTCTCTAAATTTAATCAGGGTCTAGCTCCTCATGCTTCTAAAGTTCTGATTGGTTTCAGTTCAATTCATGAAATAAATTACCCATAAAAAGTGTATGAAGATTTCAAGCAACTCATTAAGTTGTAGCCAAGAGTCTCATTAACACATGATTTAACAAAATGTGTTTCATCAAAGAAAAAATTCTTACTATTGGAAGACCACCTGCTGATATTTAGAGAGTTTTATAGATGGTAAACAAAAAAAAAAGCTGTTTGTTTTGGTGACACTAGATAAAAATAAGACTTCTCAAGTAGAAAAACACCTGGTATGCACATTCACATATTCCAACACTTCATCATTAACTCAGGAAGTGTATGGATTAGTGAAGATGAAAACTCTGAGGAGAGATTCATTTCTCTAAGTATAAACTCTCAAGTGGAGAATGATAATTGTGAATACCTTTTGGAGAATTATAAATGTTTAATCTTTTAAACCATATGAGTATTTAGCCACTAAAGTGAAAAATAAATTTACATTATCCTTTCCCAATAATTTTAATGTCTACTGTATTCAACTCAATCCACATGTGAGTTTTCCATAACATACTTATATTAGCATGATGACTTCCCTCCATTTCCTTGGGGGTGTTTGGTAGGGAAATGTCAATTATTTTTAGTAGTGGTAAAATGTAATTAGAAAGCTCAACTTGCCCCAAGTTTGATACTAGATTCAAAAGCCAAAGAGAACAGATGGTATATTTGGATTTTCTACTGTTTCAGATTATGTGTACCCGTGCTTGGATTAGCCTATCTAATGGCTAATTAAATATATTTTAAAATAAGATTGTGTTTTCCTTGCAAGTTTCTTTTTTTTTTTTCAGTAAAAAGCCCTTACTCTCATATGCTTGGCTTATTTCATAACCACAACATTCTAGATTTGAGCAACGGAGATGCTTATGAAAGCAGAGTGAAAATGAAAAGACCACCTGCAGTACTGGATGCTTATGAAAGGTTAACACAGTAGTCACTCTAATATTATGGTTTAGGGAAACTATATATTTGATTTTTGACATCTGAACATGTCTAAAATGATTTGTGAAAAGCTTAAAAGTCATCTATATTTGACTTTGTTATTCCCCATTTCCACTACCATGGCACTTTGAAAGATGGTATTTCAGTCATGTTTAATAAATCAAATGAATATTTGATAAATAAATTATGAATAAGTTTATTTACCTGCATGGAAATCTATTCCCACGGCAAATGAAGTCCCTGATATTGGCATTAAAGCATCCATTTTGTCAGTTGGTTCCAGAGGTATTCCCCTGATTCCCTCATGAACAGAATACATAAGAAATGATTCTATGCCTAGGTGAAAAAAAGCAAACAAAAAAAATTCCCCAAATGTAAATTCAGAATTAGAGCTTACTTTATCATATTAATATTCAACAACCTTAATTTAATTTTATAAGTTCCCTCCTGCTAGCCATTTATCTAGTTGCTAATCATACTGAGATTGCCTTCTTTAGCAACTCACAGGACCTTTACTTTTTTCATTAAAGCAAATTACACAATTCCTCCTCTTCTAACAAGCCTCTTCTTGTTAGTTGAAAGATGTGTAGGCAATTCCTCATACTTACCCACTTAAACAAAGGAATCCTGTGATCCTTTCACCTTACTCAGCTACTCCCCAAAAGTATTATCCTTGTGTCTGTACGTAATACTATGCCTTGATTTCGGTTAACTATTTTAACTCCATCTAATTCCAAGAAGATATAATGTAAAATAATGCAAAAGAACACTGGCTTTGCAGTGAGAGAACTTGGGTTCAAATTCCAGTTCTGCATCTTTGACAGTCACCTTAACTTTCTGGGTTTTATTTACAACATCAATGTATTAGATAACGTCAAAGGTCCCTTCTAACTTGGCATATAACTTGTTAAATAATTTGGTAAATAATAAATAGTTCTGTATATTAAACAGAACATAACCTGAGGCTTCAGTATCTTATAGTGCCTCAGAGTCAAAACTGTGAAGAATGGTTCTCACTAGGCTGATGTCAAGTTTGTGTTGACCTCAGGACATTTTCTAAAATTTATTTATTTGAATACTTATATCTGCTTTTTGCCATTTCTCTCTCACATAATTGAGTATAAGAAAAAATTACAAAGTTCCAGTTAGTTGATGTCCAACATGTATAACCGGGATTAACCCAGAGGAATGTCCCAGTATTGTGTGACAACTTACCCTGCAGAGTTAAATTTTGAATAGGCGGAGCAGACAAGGCTAAAAGATTTATCCAGTTAATAGATGGCAATGTTGAATAATCAGAAAAGAAAACTGAAAAAGATTGAACTTGGTCTGGCAATTAGGATGTTTAGTCTAAGAAATCATAACCTTTAAAGGCAAGAGTCCCTAATCTTTTTCTCAGGGAGTTCTGGATTCACTGGGGGAAATAACTTTACCACTTTTGGTTTTACGGTACTCCAAGTTATTTGGAGAATACTTTTTTTGCAGTTGTAGAACTCACCTAACAGAATAATACTATATATTCAGAGGAGGAAAAGGACGGGCTATGGTTTTGGTATTCCAAAGTGGGAAGGGCCCATCACCATCAGATTTCTCCACTAAAACATTTTTAAAACACACAATTCAGTGGGGGAGGGGGGTGTAAAATTCAAATGGTGGTTTAACTTCAAGTAGAAGACATTGGGGTCTAGTTTTTCCTACCCTTGGTACTTTGGTTTTGGGAGGATTCGTTCAAGGAAATAAATCTAAACCTCTCCCCTGATGGACATTATATATATATATATATATATATATATATATATATATATATATATATATATCTGTATGGGTGCGAGAGGGTGGGATCTGACAATGATTTTATTGTTTTACTTTTTCTGCTTATTTGCTATGCTGTTTTGTCATAATTAAATACTATGCCATTTTTTTAAAAAAAGTATTTGCTTCAAATTAGGTAAGCAAAATACTTGTTACTGAATTATCAAATTTGTTGAAAATTGTTAATATTCTAAATATTGCTTTGCTGATACTTAGATATATTTATGAAATGCCACAGGCTAGTAAGGCTAGAAAGATGTTTTTATGTAAAATATTGCTATCATGAAAAATAAATGTATAAAGTCATAACCATTTATATAAATCCAATATATTCACTCCAAAGAGTTCAAAATACAGAGGAGTCTGGGAGTTAGTATAAATAGATGAAAAAATGCCAAGGTGGAAATGATGTATTTGTATGAATATATTATGGGTTACTGAAGTTAGCTGAAGGAAATCTTACATAAGAATAATAAGAAATTCTGGTTGTTTTTATATGAGATATAAAAATGTTTTCAAAATATTAGAATACAGATATCTATCTTTATTTTTTAAGGATATCAAAGGTCACAAGCTAGCCTTACTGGGACCTTATATACTTTTTTGATGTGCCTTCTAACTATGACAATCAACTGATATTTTTGCAGAAATATTCCATTAAATAAGGCCGATGGATATATTGATACTCTCTGTGTCACCAGAGAGACTGATCACTTTCACCAATTTGCTTGCTATAAATGAGCATGTGAGAGCATGTGCACAAATCAGGAGCAAAACAAAACAAAAAATGTTATGAATAAATCTGTGGAATTCAGAATTCCATGCCCTCTGCTGTTTGTCCTAATCTTTCTCTCTTCAGATCATGCACTGAAAAATGTAGTAACCTTGGTTTGTCAAGCAATGACATTAATGTGAAAGAGCCAAAGATTGCTCTTATTTTTCTTTTCACTGAAGTAAGAAGGGATTTAGTATTATTAGCCTGCTCCCAAGTAGCTACAGTATCTAGTAAGGTCCTTTTTGCACTGAACATTAAAGAAAGGACTATATTTGTTCTCTAAAAAAGGGTTTTACCAATGAGTTAATGATACCATTATACTGAAATAAAGTAGAGTTTAAGAAGGCCTGATATTCATAAACACAGGAAAGCATTAGTTATTAGAGTAGGCAGGAAAATTAATTTACTATATCTCTGTCTCCTACTATGAGTATCGATAAAATCAAAATTAAATCCAACTGTTAGGGATCCAACCACTGGAAAAATTATTTTCTGCTAAAATGAGGTTATGAATTAGATAGGATTTCAAATCCCAAAAAGTTACTGTTCCTTTTCTCTTTACTCATGACCTCCTCATACCTTATTCACGTAGGTTATATGTGAGGATATTCATATACAGGCAGCTAGTAGACAGAGTGCTGGACTTGAACTTAGGAAGACCTGGTTTATATCCCAGTACAGACACTTATTAGCTGTGTGATCTCCAGCAAGTAAGCCTATCTCTCTAGGCTTCAGTTTCCTCAACTATAAGCTGAAGATAAAAGCACTTACTTTCCAGAGTTATTGTGAGGAGGATAAATAACATCCACATAAGTTATTGTGAGGATAAAATAATATCATTACAAAAAATTCTAAAATTTTGTAAATTGTTTTAGAAGCTTTCAAGCACTATATAAATGCTAAATTGAAATTGTATAGGTGCATATATATGCATATATATGCACACACATATACACAGATGCATATGTATATATATTTATGCATATATGTGTTATGTATACACACACATATTACAACATAACTAAAGAATTAGCATCTGCAGGTAAGGCCTCAAATTAAGAGATGAAATCCCATAGGGTTAAAGAATTTGGAAAAATCACAGGATTATAGATTTAAAACTAAAAGAAATTTTAGATATTCTCTAGTCCAACCCCTTCATCTTTACTAATGAGAAAATTGAGGCCTAGAGAGGTAAGCTTACTTGCTGGAGGTCAGATAGAGTCTTAGAAGCAGAGCCAGGGCCTCTGATTCTAAATCTACTTTTTTTTTAAAAAAAATCAAACTATTCCTAGTAACATTCATAGCATCTCTGGATTTTTTTTCTCTTTGTTTATCTAATTGACAGTTTCATCTGCAAAACTTGTAATGGTAACTGAGCAAAGTAAAACACAGGTAAAACTTTAGGTAATTCATACCTTGACATGACATTCGATTCTTCCGGAGATTATACCCCACTGTACACATGCAAGTCCTTGTAGTTTCCGATGTTGGTAAACAAAGCTGAGAACAGCCACCATTATTTAGTTGGCAAGAATTGCTACCTAAAAAGAAAAAAAAAAGTTTGATCTTACTTTGAGAAGCTGCTCAAATTCTGCATTGCCATGAGTTGCATAGTGCAGCTGCTTCTTTGATACCTGGTAGCTATTAATAGCACTGCACTTCAATTTCTTGAATAATTTTAATTTGCAGATAATTTTACAAGTCTGTCTACATACACAAATTAACAGAACACAGAATAATCAAACTCTTCAAATACAAAGAAGATGGTTTTTCAGGGACATTATTTTGGTCCACTATTGCTTTGAAGGGACAGAGAGACCAGAAATTTTTTTGGAGTTACAAATGTTTCTTCAACACTCTCATCATTTCTTTATAGACAAATTGTCCAAATGTGTCACATAAACAGCTATTGAATAATATGGCTTAATCAAATCTAAACATTGTGCTATTAAAAAGATGTTTTATTAATTCATCTATTTTTAGAAAAGCAATGAAAAAAGTCACCATGCCTAGAAACACAGTTCTCTACAACTGTATTAAAATACACCCTTAAGAGTCATCTATTTAACTGGCATAATAATTTTCTTTATTACAGTATACCACCAATGACAAACATCAGTCAGGTAATCACAGGTAGGTATTCCATGGAGATGTCCTATAGAATTTACCAGGCCCAAATGGCTAATTAAAACTGATGGTATGAATTTAAATAATTTACAATCTCACCCAGCAAGTTCATTAACTATCCAATTTTTATAGCATTTTTATTATGCTAGGACATGGAATGCCATTTGCAGCATGTTCAGGCGATGATACAAAGTGCAGTAAATCCAGGGAGAATTACAAAGCATGATGAAAAGCTATATATCAATATAGCTCCATGGAAAATGCAAAATACCAATGCAACTCATTATTTCTTATCTCCTGAACTCAAGATAGTCTGATGGGATTTAATTGTTCAATCAAACCTGTCAAAAGCTCTGTCATTTTGGAAGCGTGAAGTACTCTCAACTTCTGGGATTCTCCATCAGATCTACCAACTTCTGCTTCTTTCCTGTACCTGACACTAAAGCTTCTGTGCTAAATTTAAGAACATGTGGGACCATATTTTAAGTGTTCAGATTGCTCTTCAGTTTTAAAAGTTATTATGTTCATCTCATAAACTAAGACCACTTGATTCCTTTTCTTCTCTACTCCTAGGGAAAAGCTTCACATTTGAATAAGGGAACCTACAACTTCTAGTGAGTCCTTAGAAGTGATTTTGACAGCTAGAGTCAACTGTGCTTTTAAGCTTGGAAGAACTTTATATTTATCATGTTTTTCTTTTGAATTTCATTTAAAAAAAGAATATGGTATGTGGATGAGGGGTTCTTTTTTCCCCACTATACCTGTGATTTTATAAGTTTGGGAAAACTTTAATGAGCAAAATTACTGACACACATCAATAGCTGTATACAATTTAGAGTCTTAGGGAATTGCCTGAGCCACTTGGGGATTTTTCAAAGGTCACACAGCCAGTATCAGTTGGAGATGGAACTTGAATCCGTGTCTCCATGACTATGAAGTCAATTTTCTATTAATTAAAGCAGGCTGCCTCCATGTCAATTGTTCTTAACCTGGGGCTCTTGGACTTGTTTGTTGTTTATTTTTTCAATAATTTGATAACTACATTTCAGTTGGTACGTCTCCTTTGCGGTACTGTGTATTTTTATCTTAGGCATTAAAAATGCTATTCTGAGCGGAAGTCTGTAGACCACCAGAGTGCCAAAAGAATCCAGGACACAAACTCCTGCTCTTCAGTAATATAGACATGCCTACTGCCTGAGCATTATAACATCCTACCCATAATAGTTTGACTCTAAGCAAAGACTTACATTTAGGGAAATGGGGGAACTGTAATACAGCTTAAAGGAGTCAGCAATATGGCATTGGGAAAAATTACAAAGTCAACATATGAACTGTATGTAAATAATGTAAGTAAGGTATGAAAAGTGAGAGAGAAATTGAGCAAGAATGCACACACAAACACACAGAGATAAACACAACTTTAAGTTCAATCTGCATTATTATTTTCTCTAGCACTTTCTTAAGCTTCAACAATCAAGAAAACAATAAATCAAGCCCTATTTGGTAGTATCTGCAGATTTTCAAGGTATAAATGCTCACACTGAAAATTTAGTAATGGGTTCTCACAAACTAATTCAAGCTGGCCCCAGAACAGCCCTGTATTAAACAAGATTTGTACAAATGGATTTTCCCAAAGCCTTGCAAATCTAATGGAAAGGAGAAAATTCCCTACCAGATACATGCATACATACATACACACACATATATAAGTATGCATACACATATCCTAGATAGTACCTGAAATACAGGAGGAACAACAGCTGTAGAAATACTCAGAAATTCAGGGGAGAATAAAAACATAAATGGCTAGCAATTTAGTCAGAATCCTCAGGTGATAATGGACAAATATCCAAAGTTTGAATAAGAAACTATATGAAGTCAAGATCCCAAAACAAGGGGGCAAATCTGATGACATATATATCAATGAGCTTTGTTAGAAGGAGATTTATTTCTCTAATATAACACAGGAAGGATATTCCCTATTCAAAAGTAAGAAGATAGGTAAAGGCGGGAAAGGTAGCATGGTCTAAGAAAACATTGTCATGTTAAGGAGTTTGGGAACCATAGGTAAGAAACACAATGGAGGACAGTTAGGTGAATATCAATCAGTAGAAGCAGAAAAATAAAAGAGATCAGGTGTCAAAGACACAGACTACATAAATATTTTTCATTCATTCATTGAATCCTGATGAAAATATGATCTGATAGTAATAAAAGACTTCATTTATCCAAACATCTGTTGTATTTTTCTCTCTCTGCCAAAGGCAAAGAAGTTTATAACATTTTAAGTTACCTTGATGATACTTTTATTCTTCAATTAGCAGAAGGAACAATTGGGAGAAATTCTATTTTGATATCGATACTGACCAAAAAGGAGGAATTGATTAGTGAAGTAAAAATTATGAGAATTTTGGAAATAAATGAGTGATACACTTTAGAATTTGTAATAGAAAAGTGGGAAATCATACACACTCCCTAGAATTGGGGGGGCAGATTTTAAAAGATTTAGAAAAAGAAAATCTTGACCAAAAAAATGGGAAATTTTTAAGAAAGATAGCTAATTCTGATAGCTAAAGAAAAAAAGAAGTTTTCTAATTAGACTAATGTGGATATATAGGGAACTCACAAACCAACTTACATTTTACAAAGGACATGTACAGAAGATGTACTCAAGTTCAATTAATGAAGAAATAATACAAAATCATAGTATTGTTCTATAAGAACAGTTTCAGGAGTGCTAAAAATCAGAATGAGATGAAGCTGGCAAGGAATGTTGAAAGTCATATAAAAGGTTTTGGAGCTATATTGGGGAAAAAAAAAATGAGAAACAGAGAAGGGATAGGGCCAGTGCTTGAGATGATAACAAAAAGCAGAGAGAACACAAAGTCACTTGACTCTGAAGAACCTTCTATTTTATTTGGTAAAAAGAATGATATGCTGGAAAGGAGCAACAAAAAGTAGCAGAGGGAATTGAAATCCAAGACAAGTGGAGATAATGGAAAAAAAAAAATACTAATATGCTGGTAGAAAGTTCAAGTCACTAAGACCAAATTCTACCCTAAGGCACTGGAATAACTGGAGGTCGTTATAGGGCACTGAACTTTGAAAAGTACTGAACAGTGGAGGCTGTAAATTTCTTGATTTTAAGAAAGAAAAATAGAAAAAAAGATTAATCAGAAAGATATAGTATGTTCACTACAACTCTAGTTATGGAAAAACCATTGAATTTATTAAAACAAAAATGATTAATGAAGGTCTCTAAACAGAAACAGTAATTCTAAACAGTCAATATGGCCTCACCAAGAATAAGGCATGCCAGAAATCAGGTTTAAACCAACATCTTATACCATATAGCCCATTAAGCTCTGAATATAAAATGTGGCATTATAACAAAATTAATTGAAAACAGCATCAAGTACCTTTCACAACTTCCTTGCATGATGTCTGGCACATTGTAACAACTTAACAAATGTTGCTGCTGGACTGATGGAGGATGCAAAGGATAAACAAACAGTTGACTTAAATGAAAGTACTAAAATAAAATTCAATACAAATAAACAAACAATGTTCATACATAAACTAAAGAAAAACTGGCTGGGAGTCCAATTATATGAGAAAATTGGGACAAATATTAGCAGAAAATTAAGATCAGGAAAGCAATGTGTGGTAGCTATGCATCAACAAAATTATTTTATAACCATCACTCTGGAAGAATAATACACATTTTGCTAATCACAAAATCACTGATTTAAAGCTGCAAGGATCTGGAGGTCAACTAGTCCAATCTTCTCATTTTACAATTGAGGAAACCGAGGCTTAGGGAAGATTAAGGAATTTGCTGAAGGTCACAGAGATATTAAGTGGAATATCAGAGATTTGAAACAAGGGCTTACTAACTCCAGATCCAGTACCATTGCCACTGCCAAAGGTTAATAAATGCATTAAGAAGAAAAATAATATAGCTAAATAGAAATTGTATTAGATATGTCTGCATGCTGATAACTCAGAACTGAATAGAAAGTCTAGAGCAAGTCCCACATAGAGCAATTTACAGTGTTCAACATAACAAAGTAATCATTTCATAATAATTATTGTTATATTATTATTAATACATTGTTATATTACATATTATGTATAATATCATATATTATATTAATAATTATACCTTATATTTACTTTATCATTCTTTGATATGCAGCCTATATTTTTCATCTTTATTATATGTATGTCTTTGTAAAGTTTTCTTTTTTCCTTTCAATTTAAGCATTGCCTTGAGTCAAAACAGAGATCCTTTTTTATGTGATTGTTGGCAGCAGAAAAATGGGACAGTTTTGGTACATCTGCTGTACAGGCTTAAGAAATGAAGAGTGAGCTAAGGGTAACAAGGCTAGTCAAGCGTTAAGATACGAAGAAAAAAGTAGAAACATGAAGTCAATAGTGAATGAGTCAGACATGGAATTAGTTCCTTTAGTGCATGAGTAGCCAGGAGACCACTTCCTGATAAGCACAAAGAGAAGAGAAACCTACTTGAATGAAGCTGAGCCCCAGATGAATTAGACCACCATCAGAGTTTTTAAGTCTAAGACTCAAAGCCCATCTCAGTGACAGAATTCTTTGGGGCAGTGGTTGAAGAGCTTCTGTTTTTTCTTATCCTGCCCGAGTGCTTTGATGCAAAATGACTTGATATGGCTAAAGAAGGGTCCGCTAGATTTTTTTTTTTGCCTAAGTTCTTGACGCCTTTATTTCCTCTCTAAAAATAAGACAATTCATATTTATATTTAAAGCACCTAGGACAATGCCTGGCACATTGTAGAACCTGTATAAATGCAAGCAATTGGTATTATTTCTGTTTTTGTTGTAATTATTACATTTATAATTTTTTGTTTAAACAGTTATCTAGGGTTTGATTCATTTTGCTAAATATTTATTAAGCACCAACTTTGTGCAAGGCACTGCCAGTAAGAAACAAAAATACAACAGCATAGACCCAAGTCTCAAGGAGCTTACAAGCTAATGACAGGAAGAGCAAGTGAGCAAATAATCTGCCCAAAGAGGAAGAGAAGTGGTGAAGGACAGATCCAAACAAAGTCCTGGGAGAGAGGGGGGAAATGGGAATGAGGTGGTTTAATGAAGGTTTTGTTGACAAGATAACATCTGGGTTGAGAACCTAAAGAAAAGGAAAGTATCACTGGAAGGAAGGTAAGATGAGTACATTCCACAAACAAAAAATTACTTCAGTAAAAGTGTGTATATGGGAAAGGGCAAGAATAGAAGAAGGAATATCAAGTTGTAAAGCATGTTTGAATGGATACGAATGGGAATAACCTGAGAGAAAGCTAGACAGGTAGCACTTGGAACCAGATTGCTGAAGGCCATGAATGCCAAAACCAGGAAGTTTTAGTTTATTCCATAAGAAATAGGAACAAATGAAATCATTTTTTTAAGTAGAGGAAAGATATAATCATTGCAGGTGGGAATGTGGAGGATTTATTTGTATGGATATTGGATAATGCTATGAGAGGTTTATAGGTTTGAGAGTTGGAAAACAGCTTAGAAAGCCATTTAATTTTACCTTCTTATTAAAAATTAACTACTGCAATTTTTGTTTTTTTTTTCTCACTACAATCATTTCCTTATATATTCCTACCACTGAATCATCCTTATGACAAAAAAAAAAAAGCTAAGCAAAAGCAAAAGATACCTTTTTAATCTTATATGTAGATTATTCACCATTCGGCACCTGTAGTGGCCCCACCTCTCTAATGGTGGGAGACAAAATAGACTTCATTGATGATGTCCTCTCCTGGTCGAAGACTGATCATTGCATTTAATGGGAAATGAATATAATCGAAAGCTATTGCAACAAATTGTAAGAAACAAACAACCTGCTTTTCTTAAAGACAATAAAACAGAATCAAAGAAGGAAAGTGATTTGCCCAAGGTCTAATCTAGCCTACTTTCCTCTTTCTATTTTACCCTGGGCCTAGCTCAGTATCCACATCTGTCCTATCTTATATGCATTGATAAAATAGCTCCATATTGTCCATGCAAAGAGATATCATAGTCTGGGCAAAATGTATTCTCTTTTCATTCACTTTTTTCCTCTGTGGATAGTTAGGGTGAGTTCTTTTGATTGACTATAGATCTCCTTTAGGAGACCTTATAATGTTCCAAGTCTTGGCAAAATCAGCACAATATCATCCATGAACAGATGCTGCATGACCTTGGCTTAAGGAATTGCAAAAATCCCAACAAATTGAAGTTGCAGGTTATCCAAAGGCAAAGGAAAAGTACCTTATGGGCCTGAGTGTGTTACAACATAGCTCCAAATGAAAAGAAAAATATTTGGAAGTTGCAAGAAGGACTGAGATGTGTGACTGAATAAGGAGGTGGGTGGACAATTTAGGAAGAGTAAAGGACAGCCATCAGATAGCCTGCAATCCTCAAGTCTGCTTGTGATACTAAGACATCTATAGGAGGGTTTAAGCACATTGGGTTGACACTGTGCACTATTTTTCAGAAGTCATGGAAAACAATCCCTCAGGATGAGAAAGAATGAATGGTTTGTGTGTTGCATGGAGCACACACTATTGAGAAGTATTGAGTTGGAATTTGCATCATAGGAGGTGGCATATATATCAGGAAGAGGGAAATGTGGGACTGGAATTCTGGGGAGATGACAGAGGTAAACATCAATTTGCCAGTCAATTTCTTATACATGATAACTGAAGACATGAGGGTATATAAGATCATAGGATCATGGCATTTAGAGGTATAATGCTTAGAGATCATCAAGGCAAAAGGCGTAGTCAGAGAAGAGAAGAGGGCCTAGATATTTAGGTATTTCTGATGTTATAGAAAAGGTAGATACTGTTTTCCTAATTAAGCATTTTTTAATTTGAGAGATACATGCTTTTAAAATATATATTTAATGTAATTATCTTATAGTAGATCAGAATGCTTTATTTCCACTTTTAAAAAATCCAAACTCTCTTAAATTTTCTAAACCGCGGCCATGCTGTGGATAATCAATGGAAAAAATAGCCCATTCAGATATCTGGCCTCAAAGGATCTAATTTCTACCCAGAGAATAGCTCATTGAACACCCAGAAGGTATATTGTTATTTTAAAATTTCTCTAATCACTGCCTATGCTGAACCCAGTCATATTATGCATTGGGTCACAAAGACAGGAGGTTAAGTAATATCACCCTACAGCAGCGTGGAGCCTCAAGTATTGCCCATTTCTCTTGAATTCCAATTTTTTGTTTAGCTCACTAATGTGTATTGCCTCTGAAATCCTCTGTGAGGATCATCAGAATAGTCAAAACAAAGAGGTAAAGCCTCCATTAATTGTGAAAAAATGAAAGGAACCTAAAATATAATTAAATTTGTGATGATAAAAGCCATCTGGAACTATAGCACCAATGCTTGCTTTATCAGTCATAGGACTAAAAATTGCAATTGAAGAAATTAGTATGAATCTAACTGTGCCAGGTAGCCTTGGAAAGGATAGGCCCCAGACAAAACAACAAAACCAGGGACATGCAGAGACTTTGGCACAATATAGGATCTGCAATTATGTATAAGCATTCTTGATGGTTATGAGTTTTGGCATGATTTCGAATGCTTCGCTTTCCAAGAATGAGCTTTATAGAAAAAAAAATTGAATTCCATGACTGATATATCAGGAGTAATGTGTTACAGTACGTGATGGTGTACAGTATGGAGGGAAAATCTATTCTTCTATTTGCTATTTCCTTAGTGTATAGAGGATAGACAGCTTATTGAAATTTACAAAGAAAAAATAATGCTATAAACTACCATATACAATCACAAGATGAATATCTTCATGTAGTAAATGTACCGTGAAACATAGAAAAAATATTGAGTGACTCAAGAAAATTATTTTTGACAGTGATATCTACATGATCATAGACATTAGTTTAGATTCCGCTGTCTAATGTCCCTTTCGTCTGTTAAATTCTCTCATTTGGTGATGCTAATGTTTTGAGTTGTTGCTGAGGTTACCGTATGCTTCAAATCTTACATAGAGGATCCCCATTTGACCAAGAAGATGCCTCGACTCTCCAGTGATCTATGTCAAGGTGATAAATGAAGTGGCTAATTGTACTTTGGAATCCAAGGAGATAGTAACGTTAACACCTTAAATAGTCTTAAATTGCACATATTTCATACTAATGGAGCTTTTAAGCTACCTGCAGTGATCTTGTTAATGGGACTGTCTTGAATATAGATGCTTTTATCAGTATATTCTATACTGTTGTCACTATAATGCAAGCTCAGTTAAAGTGTACCTGGATTATCAAGTACTATGAGTTCTTCCTCAGCCAAGGAATGACTTCCCAGAGCAAAGAACATCCACTAAGGCCAATGAGGTCAAGTCTTTGGGATCAAAGGCTATGGAAATCATGGTAACAAAAGTAAAAGGGATCATGACCATGCTAAGTGGATTTTTCCCCTTTAATGAAAATTTTTGGTAGAATTTCATCTAGAAGGAAAAAAAAGTAGAGTACTCTCTGCTGTTACAGTTCTAGAAAAAAAGTCTATTGTTGCCCATAATTAAACACACAGACACACACACAGAGTCAGTCAGCAGTATATCACTATGAAATCTATCTTTAGAAAGCTCGAATGAATCTTTTTAGTTTTTTTATTGTTGTTTTTGAAAAGACACATAATAATGACTATTAAGTTTGGATTCTCAGTTATATTTCATTTTAATCCTCAGTGATCGTTAATGGGTTTCAGTTAATTTTTTGAGATAAAGTCATTTGTGAGAAAAGAAAGTCCTTTTACTTTGAGATACAAAACCTAGAAAGACAGAGATTCTCAAACACGAGGATGATATACTACTAAGGACAGATCTGCCTGGAGATGTATTACTGGGGAGGTAGTTGCTCAGGGCCAAACCTGGAAGAGTTCACTTGGGGTGAGGCAGAATGCTTTCTCTTTTAATCACCATTCTTGTAGGAGTTCTTTGGAGAAGGAAATGGTGAATTATGTCAGTATCTTTGCCAAGAAAACCCAAAATGGGGTCATGAAGAGTCAGACATGACTAAAATGACTAAACAACGCAGTTATTGCTACTTGATAAAGGAGTAAAGGTGCCCTTAAAACTCTAATCTTTCCTATATATCCCCTCCTATCTACTTACACAGTTATTATCTTGAAGCAGGCTCCCATCATCTCAATCTGGACTACTGCAATAGCCCGCTAACTAGTCTCCCTGCCTCAAATCTTTTCCTGTTACAGTCTATCTTCCGCTCAGCTGGCAAAATAATTTTCCTAAAATGCAGGTCTGTTCATATTATCCTCATACTCTATACACTTTAGTGGCCCCTTACTACCTACAGGATCAAAAACAAAGTCTTCTGCCATTTAAAGCCTTTCAAAATCATTCTCTTCTCACCTTTCCAGTCCCACACTTTTCTCTCTTCTTTAAAATCTGTGATCCAACAACATGGGCCTTCTTCCTGTTGCTGACACATATGATCTCATTACTCTGACCTTTTCACTGTTTGTGTCCTGCATGCCTAGGATATTCTTTGTTCCTAATCTCTGTCCCCTAACTTCCCTAGATTCCTTAAAAATTCAGCTTATAACTCAATTTCTGCTATAGGCCTAGTCGATTCCTCTTTGGACCCCCTCTCTCTCCTGCACACACATGACTAGCACTTTTCCTCTGTGGTTACCTTCCATTTTCACTGCACATATCTTAGATGTACAGTTATTTGCATTAGGATGTGAGCTTCTTTAGGGAAAAAAATCCTATTTTACCTTTCTTTGTATTCTCCTTGCTTAGCCTGCCATATAGCAAGATTTTAATAAATTCTTATTGACTGACCATACAAAATCCCAGATGACCAAGCCTTATTACATCTCTGAATATAAAGTATGTTTTATTACAATAATAGTTAATTCTATACTGGAAAATCTTTTTAAATTACAAGACTTTATTTCACAGTATTATGATAAAGTCCATAATAACCCAAATATATTAGTCACAATTCTGTTATATGTATCCTATACCTATTTAAGTGTCAGAAATTTAAACATCTTTAACACAAAATGTGACGTCATTGAAATGCTCATCTTTCTAAGTTCAAATCCAGCCTCAGACACTTGCTAGCTGTGTGACCCTGGGCAAGTCACTGAACCCTGTTTGCCTCAGTTTTCTCAGCTATAAAATGAACTAGAGAAGGAAATGGCAAACCACTCCAGCATTTTCGCCAAGAAAACCCCAAACAGGGTCACAGAGTTAGACATGACTAAAAAAAATGACTGAACATCAGTATAGCCTTATCCAAAAGTCATACTTAGAAAATGGGGGAGAAAAAGAGAAATGAATGAAAAGAATGGTAATGAAGAAACTGGGGCAAAAAGTATCATGATTAAGAAAGGATATTTCCTCAATGGCAAATTTAAGAGTCTGTGTTAGAGTGGAAAGAGTAGGTTCTGAATTAGAATAAATGGGTTCTGTTTCTGACTCTGTGTGATTCTGTATATCTTTGAACCTCAATCTACCCATGTGTAAAATAGGTATTAGGATAAGAATATTTGAAGAGCCTACCTTACATAGTTGATGGGAAGAAAATGCTTATAGACCTTAAAGAGTTTTTATGAATGCTATTAAATTATTATTAAACTTAGATCAAAACATTTCTCTAAAAATATGACATTTTAATGAAATATCTGCTTCAGATCAGTTATTTTCTGTCATTGAGACAAGAGGTTTTCAAACCAAATTTGTATTCCATGCCCAATTTAAGTCAGCTAAAATGAAATTCTGGCCTGGATACTTACTGCCTACTTATAAGCTTGATGCTTAATTGTTAAACAATTCCAGAGATTCTTGCCTGACAGCTGCCAAGTGTCATTAACAACTATGAGCATCCTTTCCTCACCCCTGCTGTTCACCCAGGTATTCTCTAGCCTGGTGATCATCTCCAAAGCCCTACCCAGGAAAAGTTATTTTCCTTCCCCCTCTCCCCCAAAGCCTTCTTTCTGCTATTCATCTCCCTAGAGACAAAAGGGATCGACGCTGAGGATTTTCCCAGCAGGAAGAAAGGTAGAAGGTATAAGAAATTGGGTTTTTGTTTGTGCATTTTGGGGAGAATTTTGTTTTTACTGAGGTTAGAGATTCTAGAGTAAAATCTAAGGAGAAATTAGCAGGTGTGAGGCAGCACTGACTGGCATCAAAGAGCTATTTGGGCATTATGACAAGCCCACCTATGTAAACCATCTGCTTTGCTCTCTCACTCCATTTCATTGCATATCATTTGGACAAGGAAAATGAAGCAGGAAAATCACTTGAAAAAACATTTAGGGACAAATAATATAGTAATTTGGATGCACAACTCCTCTCTTGACATTGTCTGTTTTAAAGGCCCTGGTGTCTGTGCTATCTTGATCAAGTAACTAGCACAATGTTGTCCGTTGTTTTACCAGATACTCCTTTCTTTTTTTCCCAATCAAGACAAAGATAAAAAGGCCCTTTGAAGACCTGATTAATTAAAATTCCCAAGGCTTCTTAGCCAATGTTTTGAAAGCTAATCATGTACATTATATTAAAGACATCCCTTCTGTAGAATGTAGCATTTTTTTGTGCTTGGAGATAATCATGAGAGGAAATATGTTCTCTCAATTGTTCATCTGAGGAAATAATGTGAAAGAAGAAAGAAGCATTGTGTGCTCCAAAGGCGGCATGAAGACGCTGTAGTGTGACTTACCTCGCTGAGCTTCTTTATCGTACACTTTCATATGCACAACCCCTGAAGTCTTATTCCGGAGAACAGTGGGGTTCCTTCCGTCTCTTTTGCTGCAGGTGCCCAGCTGAGCTAAGTTTTGGTCTGCCCACCACAGCTTTTTATCTGGAAAAATGGCAGGGTGGTTTTTTTTTAAGATAATTATCTTATTAAATAATGATAAACAGTTGATACACTATAATCTTTTTTGATTTGCTTTGTTACAATCCAAAATTCCATTTCTAAGGCAAACACTGAAATCATTTTAACTTCCAAAAAAGCTAATGAGAATAACACGTTCTCATCCACAACCTCCCTCCCATCATCCCTCCAATTAAAGAAGCTTGATTTTGTTAACTTTTTTTTTTTCCATAAAGAAGATAGTAGTAACAAAGAAAAGCACATTTCAAATGAATTATAAATAGAGATTCTTGGCTACAAATAAAATTTAACACTCATAGTATTTTTTTTGTTAATATAACAAGTGAATAACAAGCCTAACATAATACCCAACAACAGAAAAAGCAACAAACAATTTAGGCATTGTTCCCTATCCTTGCCATTATTCTTAGCTTACTAATTGTTCTGTATTGGTATCTGTCACATCTCTCTAATATTACTTCCTGCTATAACTGGATTTTCAGTGTTCAAAATTGCCAGCTTATTGGCTTATGTAGATTATCCTTATTTTTCTAAATGTTTTAAAATTTAAAGGAAGCTAAGGAATTAAAAATTGAAATAAAGAAATGAAAGAATTTCAAACAAGTTAAACCCAATTTATTGTTCATATATAACAATAATTGAGGCCTTTATCCTATTGCTAGCTAATAAGCCCAAGGATTTTAGGGTTCATAAAATGCAAGAATCACCCCCATGAAGTGACTATAGTCTATTTTGTGATATATGTTTTACCTAGTAAAAGAATAACACTAGATTTTTATTTGACCAAGATTAGGGTATGGTGGGTTTGGGTGGGGAAGTGCAGAAGGTAGGAAGGAATCCCCATTAAACTTAGGAAAGAAGAAAAGAATTTTTATGCAAGTTAGACCAAAATCAAACCAAACCAAACCAAAACAAAACACAAACACACTCCACAACACTTGTCATGGAGCAGTATCCATTGTTTAGACAGAAGGTAGTTGTCATCCATACTCACTAAAACCATATCCCAAATTTCATTTTGTGATGAAGTAGTACACGATTTATAATGGAATCTTTTATTTTTATAATAAACTCTGTCATAGAAATTTTGAAATGAAAATAAACCCACTTCGTCGCTACTCTAATTCTGAGTTTTCTAATCTGGCATTTCAATTCTCATTTCACCACTGTCTTTCCCACTCTCCCATGATATTCACCAAGCTTAATTTTTACAGTTACATTAGTAGTTCCTCCCATTCACTCTGTCCATTTTTCCCCTCTTAATTACATGGGATTCCCTCCAATGTGGTTTTCTTCACTTTCTTGACCTCCTCATTCCTTTGACATTTTACAAAGGCCACTTAGACAATTCCCGATGCTAGAACACCTTCAACATGTATTTTAAACATCCTGATCCAACACGGAAGAATCTCATGTTCAATCAATTGGTAAGCATTTTTAAATGCCTACTATGTGACAGGCATTATGCTATGTGCTGGGGATAAAATGACAGAAAAGTATATATGTCTACACATGTTTATATTTATGCACACAAAGAATTCAAAAATAGTTTTGAGAATGTAGATGTAAGCAGGCAGAGAATCAGGAAAGGATTGATGTAGAAGGTGATACTTGAGGTGAGTTTTGAAGGAAACCAGTAATTTCTAGATGAAAAGATGAGGAGAAAGAGCATTCCAGGTATAACAGCAGCTAGTGGAAAGGCATGGAAAAAAAAGATGGTGTATAGTAAGTGAGGAAGAGCAAGTAGACCTGGATGGCTGGAGTATATGGTATATGGAATGGAACATTGTATAAAAACCTGAAAAGGTAAAGGAACAGGTTGAGAAGCACTTTAAATGACAGATATAGAAGTTTCTATTTGACCCTGTAGGCTCCTAAAGGGCACTTTTTGTTGTTCAGTCATTTTTTGTGACCCCATTTGGGGTTTTCTTGGCATGGATACTGGACTGGTTTGCCATTTTCTTTTCCAGTTCATTTAACAGATGAGGAAACTGAGGCAAACGGGGTTAAGTGACTTGCCCAGAATCATTCATACAGCTAGTGAAATTTGAACTCAGCATGATGAGTCTTCCAGACTCTAAGCCTGGCACTTTATATAGCGTGTTACCTAGCTGCCCCTAGAGGGCACTAATGGAGTTTAATGAATCTGTGGAAGAGTTCTCGTATATGGCATATATCATAGACACCTGATATTATTTTTACTAAATCTGCTATAAGAAAAACACTCTTTATGCCTTTCTCATAGTTCCTTGGAATGACAATCTACCTTTCTAAACTTCTACTAGAACCCTCTTATGGATATATGATGGCATTTCAGAAACTGACAATACAATAGGTGTGTATGGTAAATGTCTGTGGATATGTGCACAAATATATTCTTCGTGTGTGTAAACCCAAAATATGTGATATTACATATATGTTTTATGTATCACTGTGCAACAGAACAGAACAGCAGAACGACACTAATAGGAGAAATACCAAATTGCTAGCGGATACACTCTAAACAGAAAAACTCTACCACTTCTGTTGTCTGTGAAAAGCTGGAGCTAGTTACTGAAATATTCTAGGAATATGACAAGAAATAACCAATAATGTCTCTTAGATATAAATGTATTTCCTCACCAAAAAAAAAAGAGAAAAAAAGTATTCTGGAACTCTCAGCGTGTGTATACACATATGTGATTAATATATGTATTCACATATATATAAACATACATGCATACATACATATGAATATTAGATAGCTATGTAAACAAAACTGCGATCATCTAATTTACCAGTTCAAAGCAACTTTGGAAAATAAAAGACATTCAATTAACTCAAAAGCAAGCTTTATGCAAGTTAGACCAAAATCAAACCAAACCAAAACAAGCAGCTTAAATCTAAATCTTCTTCCACCTGACAATGCTTTATATAATAATAATAATGCATTAACATTTATGTAGTGCTTACTATGTGTAAGACACTGTGCTAATTATAATTACTTTACAGTTACTATCTTCTTTGACCCTCACAACAACTCTTGGAAGTAGGTACTTATTATCTCCATTTTATAGATGAGTTAGCAGAGGCAAACTGAGTCCAAGTGACTTGTCCAGTGTCACAGAACTAGTAATTGTCTGAAGCCATATTTTCAACTTGGGTCTTCCTGACTCCAGGCCTGGTGGTGTAGCTACTGCACTACCTAGGTGCCCTGATATCTTTAAAGGGAGCTAATATGCCTCCTTCTCTAGTTTTTTGGCCAATACTCATTTGGCAAGTTCTTCATTTACTTTTTTTCTTATACATGAATGTATACACATGAAATTCATCATATATAACTACATGTGCATGCACATATAAATGCATATCATACCTACATAGTTTCTCAGACACAAGTCTATATTATACAGCTCCATATATTATATACATTGATATATATATATGTATATAGGCATATATCTATCTATGTACAAACAGACATTGATATAGAATACAGACAAAGGTTTGGTACCCTCTATCTCTGCCCTTCATTTTAATTAAACTGAGATTGTTAACCCCTTAAAACTGCTTTCCTTAGAAAAGCAGATCAAAGAACTTGTGTTGGCAGCTTTCTGTGTGCTGGTTGTTAATGGGTTTTACACCCCTACAGCAGCTGCTAGCAGATTGTTGCTACAGTGACACAGAATCGTTGTACGGAAGTTGAGTGTAGTGCACTTACACTTTATACAGCTGATCAGCAGCTACACCAACTCACATGTAAGGGAGTGATGAGTGGGTCCATCTTAGGAAATCAGGCCATAGCCAGCCTAGCCCCTTTAAGGAATCTCTTTGTGTTAGATCCAGGGGTGAGGTACCTGCCACCTTGAAGATACATGTGGCTTTCTAGGTCTTTTGGTGAGGCCTTTTTTGACTGAGTCCAAGTTTTACAGAACAAATCCTTTTATTAAGAGGATTTGCTCTATGAAGTTTGGATTCAGTCAAAGGGCCACACTTGAGGACTTAGAGGGCCACATGTGGCCTTGAGGCCACAGGTTCCCCACCTCGATTAGCTATACTTCAAAGGTCTCTTTACATGTTATTTAAAAAAAAAAAAAGATCAGAACTACAATTTAATGAAACTATAAGGTTAATTTTTTAATGTGGTTACTGTAGAAGGCGAAAGTATCATAATGCTAATGTATTTTGGTCACATGTTATAGCATGCTTAATTTAAGCATGAAATAAAACAAGATAAAACAAATCCTATTTCCTGCTTTCTTGGCATAAAATGGCAAATTGTTTAGGCATAAAATGGCAAATTGTTTAGGCATTAAACAAGGATACTTTTTTAATTGATGGAAAAGGGATACAGATAAATATGTCACTGGCTCATCAATAAGATATTATTTTACAAAAACAGTCATAAATCTTAAAATCTTGCAAAAATGAAGAAAAACAAAGCCAATATATATCTTAGCAATCTGAGCAGAAAGTAAGGTAGGAAAGCAAGGTATACATCAACCTTCAAAAGCCTGTATTATCAACTGGATTCAGGAGCTCATTTTTGAGTATCACATCCCATCAAAACTTATTTATTAGCTGCTAGTTACATTCAGAAATGCTCTTACTAGGAGCACCAAAGATAAATAATCATTCCTTACTATAATAACATAAAGTGGAATACAAAACAAAATAAAAGCCATATATATGATTGTATAGCAATAGTAAAGCTCTTTGTTGAATAAGGTGATTTTACTAATCCACCACCAATAGAGATATGCTGAAAGCTATTTTATCTAAGAACTGGAAAGGGTTTGTACAAATATATCTATATATGTAAAGAAGAGCAAACAGCTAACTGATATGTGATTATGGAAACCCAAGATCTTTGTCTCCTGAGAATCATACCCTAGAAGTAAGTTAGCTGGATGCAAGCATATAAATTCTGATGAACAAAAATGACAGCAAACATTTACTAAGGGCCTGAAGAGTGAAAAGCACTCTTTTAGATACTAGGAGAAAAAAACAAAATAGTGCATTTTCCCTGTCTTCATAAAGATTAAAGTCAAATAGAAAACAATATATAAAAGTTTTCCATAGTATAGATTTTATTCTTAGTTTTCCCTTATTTATTACATTAAAGTTGATTCAGAAATTGAAAGAAGGTTAATGAGGTGGTAATGAGAATATGTAAATAATATATTTTTTCAAACTAGTATCATCATTTCACACTTTTATTCAGGGATGGAAAAGGAAGGCTTCTATAATTTCTTACTACATCCTAGGGAATATAATGTGTTCCAGCTAAGGTTCTTTTTTTTCTTCGTTGTTGTTTTTTTAAAGATGTTCTTTCTTGGCCTATTCACATATCTGGTCTCTTTCTATGGCCACATATCTGTTCAACCTTTCATTTGGATCTAGTGAGCAACGATTGGAGGAAGAAGAATCAAAATCTAATCCTAATTAGCTGTGGGACCTAAGACAAATTGCTAACCTCTCTGTGGTTTAGTATCCTAATCTGGAAAGTAATTAAAACATCTGCCCTATTTTACTCTCAAAGGTATTATCCAGATATCATAGGAAAACATGCTTTAAAAAGCCAAAAAAGGTTAAACTGATATAAGATATTTTTGTTATTAGCGACAAAAACCACATAATTTCCTTTGTATAGATCATGGATCTGATTCTATCTTTTCTTAGAAGCTTCAGTAACAGTTCTAACTATTCTCCAACCCATTCACACCATTTTGTCCTTATTGCATGCCCAGAAGCATTAACCTAACTGCATGTTTGTCTTCTTTCCTATACTAGACAAGAAACTCAATATGAAAGGGACATGAATATTTTTAATATATATTCCATTCACCTATTTTTTCTACTGCAAAATTTAATTAAAAGGAATAAAAGACATAGAAGAAGAATAGAAGCCACTTCCTGCTCTCCATATAGGATAGTTTGTCTTCTGCTTCTTTGTCTTTTCAAAGCCTGCCCCATCCCCACCCTCTGCCTGAAATACTCTCCCTGCTCACCTCTGCCTTTTGGAACCTCTGGCTTCCTTCAAGTCCAGCTCACATGCCATCTCCTTGGAGAGGCTTTCTTCATTTCCCTAGATAGTGTTCTCCACATTTGACCACCCCCAAAATCACTGTAGATGTATTTTGCATATCTCCTGTATTTACTTATCTGTGAATATAAGGTCCTGGAAACCAGTGCCTGAAACATAGTAAGCACTTAATAAATGTTGTTACATGTTGATGGATAGGAGGAAAGGACCAGGGTATAGAGCTTTCGTCTTAAGCAACACAAGTGATTTTAACTGTTACAAAACAAACAAAAACAGAACATGAAATCTAGTATATATACATACATATATATGTATGTGTATATATGTATATATACATATATGTGGAATTTAAAAGAATGCTGTTGGGAAACCAACTAAAAGATTTTGTAATATGTTTTGGAGTAGGGATAATAAATGAATTTACTCCATTGACTTGTCCTCTCTTCCAGCCATTAGGTGCTAATGATACATGTAGTCACAACCTTCCTAAATATATATTCTTATGAAAACATTAAAAGAATTAACATGAAGTAACCGATGACCTTTTTTAAAAAAAATCTGGATCTAGTTGGATAGTTCAAGAACCCAGAAGAGAGATAGGTAAGGAACAATGCCCCCATGAGCTTTGTTGTCATAATCAGAAACTTTGTTATAAAAAAAGAACAGATCTAACTCTGATTTTATCTACTCTATTCATTCTATTTCTCTGTCTCTGTCCCTTTCTCCCTCTCTTTCTGTCTCTATCTATCTGTCTATCTATCTATCCATCCTATTTTTTTTTTTGTTTATTTCCAGGTAAGGAAAAGACTATGAAGAAAGGGTTTAAATCCTAACTCATTTATATACAATGTATGTGATGTTGGGCAGGTCACTTCATTTTTCTAAGCTTCAATTTCTTCATTGGTAAAATGAAGGACTCTGACTACAAGACGTTTCACATTTTCTTTGATAATAAATTCTATGATCCTATGAACACAGCAAGCTAGGACAGAGTTAGATCTAGAGTCTATATCTCTTACCTCCTACAACAATACTTAAAGTAAATAAAAATTAGCTAATATATAACATTGTATTCAGGTTTTATGTGCTTCAATTTCTAAGGTATCCATTAAAAGTCCCTTAAATAGATTAGCTTTTAAATCATGATTATTAGTTTGATATTGAATCCTTGCTACTAAAATATGAGGCCATTACTCTAATACTACCACTGCTCTTGACACTATCAAATATATTACACTTTAAAATTTGCTGAAAAGAAAGAAAAAGTGTGTTTGTACATGCATGACTGTGTACATTATAGAAAAGAAAAAAAAGTGGAGCATAAATACTGTTAGAAATTAAATATTTTGAATTTTCCTGTTTTTAAATCTATGTTTCCCCAAGAATCCAATAAAATACCTTCATCTATTGAAAATTGAGCATGTTTGATTCCTTGAGATTCCAGTAAAATTTTAAAAAAAAGTTTGGGCAACTATTTAAGGTAATCAATCACCAAAAATGTATATTGCAATAACCCAATATTTTCAAATGAATTAAGCAAACTGCCTGCTGATTAGAGAGCATGTATGGTTATCTGAAAAACTCTTCTTTCCGTAGTCCTTCCTTAAAAAAAAAAAAAAATCTTAGTTAAGGACAGTGGCAGCATGGCACAGTTTAAGAAACGCTGAAGGAGTCATGAGTAGAAAAAGTTTAAGAAGCCTTGGGGAAGGTCTGGGTACAAGCCGTATCTCTAATACTCAGATTATAACCTTTAGCAAATCACCTGATTTTTCAGGGTTCAATGAAACTAAGACTATTCTGTATCAACAGAGGGAATTTCTTCATCCAGAAATTCCCAATACAAGTGAAAAAACAGGTCTAATCCTTACACCAAAATCAGAACAGCTAGTATTTATAATAATAGCTAGAATTTGCATGGTGCCTACTATGTGCCAAGCACTATGCTAAACACTTTACCGGTATCTCATTTAACTTACAACAAACCTGTGAGATAGATACTGTTAATATCCCCATTTTACAGTTAAGAAAATTGAGGTAAAGAGATTAAGTGATTTGCCAAAGGTCACACTAGATTTGAACTCAAGTCTTCCTGACTCCAAGCCCAGCATTCTATATACTGTGCCATCTAACTGCCTAATGCAGTGCTGTGTTTTAAATGGAAGTCATAAGATGAGCAAAATTGCATACACACTTTAAAAGGAATCAGAATGAATGCTATCATGAAGTCATTTACTTGTTGAAATAAGATAAAAAATGAATTTGCATATATAATTGTGGTTATATATAGTATGTATATGTAACATGCATATTATATTTTTAAAATTAAAAAGAATACACACAGTGGAATAAAATCAAAGTTAGCTCTTCTCTTTTTTAAAACAAAGTTTCTGATCATGAAAACAACTGTTGACCTTTGGAGGCTGAGAGAAGACAAGCTAAAAAATCAATTCACTCCATTATTTCTGGGAAATAAAGTAAACCAACCATTTCTACAAATCCAAAAATTACCTAGGGGAAAAGAAAAAAAAGAGTGAAAAGATGATCTTCAGAAAGTAATTGCAGCTACTGCATATTCAGGATTCCCCGTGACTAGTGATTCTGTGATCTGATTTCTTACAACAGAATTTCCTACAGCCAATTTCTATGAAGAGCAATCATGAAGTAGATAAGTCTCATGATCTACCTCAGGACCATTCATATGGATGTGATATAGAGTGATCATGCTAAAAGAGGTAAAAATCATGTTCCACGAGGGGTGTTTACAGAAAAGACAAACTTTCAAAGAGATTGCGGCCATGAATTTGATTTTGTTTTTAATTTGGCATGATATAATGATCATCGTGCTCCAATGAAGCAGCTGTTTAAAACTGAGTCCACTGAGTAGTTACAGTATACATATTTTAATATCATTTAAAAAAAAAAGTCTCACATGTTCTTCTACCAGAAAGTTATTTGATGGGCTTTGAGGTTGGTCTTAGTAATTGAATATTCCCCCAAAAGATATGAAAATCTCTCCTCTGAATTTCTCTCTCACAGCAACTCTCAATAGAGCATATATCCTCTTTCTCTGATTGCTACACTACTTAATTGGTTTAGTATACTTTTCTTGCACATAGTAAACACTACCTAGGCCACTTACCTCTCCTTCTAATTTCTGTCATGTACTTAAGACAATGCTGACAATCTCTGTTCTCCAATCACAGAATCATTCATTTTTTTCATAATATAATCTCATTTGAAGGCATTTAAGCACAGGATAATCTCATCGCTAGGCTTTTGCATTCTCACCATCTTTGGATATAGAAGATGATAGGTTTACTGCACATAAGATAAAATAAAATAAAATAAAACCTATCTTAAAATAATAGCCAATAAGGCATGACTTCTCTTGTCCCCCTATCCAAGCTACTAAGACCTTCCATGGATTGTGTCTGAAACATCTGGAATTATAAGAAAAATTTCATTCAAATTAAAAATCATTAAGAATCATTTGTTTCACCACTATAACAATGTACACTTCTCTTTCCTAAAACAAACAAACAAACAAAACAAAAAATAAACAAACAAAAAACTTCTGAGGAGATTCAGAAAATATTCAACTGAGGGTTAGAGATTTTAATTACATGAAAAAGTTAAAATGGAAATTTAAATATATAGATGCTCCAGGCCCAATAATGACATTTGACTTCAAAATAAATAAGAAAAAGAGACCCACATCTGAGCATAGTTATCCCCAGGAAAATGCTCTTGTGACCATCTGCCAAATACACAAGCCTAGACTATGTTGGCCAATACCACTGAACAGTGAAAAGGGCTGTATTTAACTGCCTAGTCTCTATTTAAATTGGTCCTACGCACCAGAGCACAGCTTGATTCCAAACAATCTGTTACATTCTACCATCAGCTGGTAACTGTCGTATATGAGCAGAATTCGGGAACAAATCCTTCAGTTCTTTTCATTCATTCTCTCTCTCTAATTAAAATGTTATGGGGCTTTAATTTGCTCTAAGTTCCTTATAAATCTTAAATATACTGCCCTTTTTCCTACTCTAAAAAGTTTAATATTGCTTCTTTTCAGATGAAAGGAAATGCATGTAGTAATACAAAATGATGCAATATAGTTTGATTTAACATTACAATGTATGCTTTACCTTAAACAATGATAAGGATTGAAAAGGACAATTCCTTAAAAAATTATTCTACGAAAATTTGAACTTGACCAATTAGTAAAGAAGAAATAATCACTATTTTAGGCATTTAAGTAACATTCTCAAGTTAAAATGATTTAATTGTTCCATTTATGGTAATGAAAGTGTTCTCTGATCACTAATTATAATCCTGTTGCTAAAACCACACTATGATGTACATTACAATTGTTGTATTTATGCATTCTGTTAGGTAATTAGCTTTAAGAAGAGCAACATATTGGAAAATAGCAATTTAAAGTGACAAAAATTGCTATATGAGCATTGCATATTGTCCTTTGGAGATTTCAAGCAGTACTTTTAATGCAAATTTTGATGGGCCATTAGTTTTCATTAATGGTGGTTTGAGTGCTTAGAGAAGACAACTATGTACTGTACTTAGTGCTGGGCAAATTGCCTAGATATATTTCATATATTACTGTTACTGTAATGAATAGTATTATGGCAATTAGAAGACCGATGGCTTAGAAAATGTAGGTATATATATTTAATTTTTTTTAACTAAATGACATCTTTCAGTACAAGTAAAAAGTAGGTTGTCACTATGTTAAAAGTATGATTTGAAAGTAGAGTATGTGGAAAATTATTAATTATATTTGATTGATTGAAAGAATTATTGTATATATAAAGCCAAAAATTATAGCACAATACAGTAAGTACAACTTCCTTTATTCACTAGATGTTTGCCTACGAAGCTGAGTGTAAATCTGTTTTATTTCAACTAACTTACACTTTAAATGTGACTACGATTTAAAAGAATGTAATGAAGAATAAGTGAAGAATGGTGTAAGGTAAATAAAAATGATCTCCCTAGCAAACTCCCCATCCATTTGTTTCATTCAGTCTGATTTTTTTAGAAAAAAAAATCTTTTAGTGGGCACATCTAGTATAAAAACTACATTAATATTTCTACAAACATCTCAAAAAATTGTCCTTGTAGAACATCCCTGCATCAAAGAGCATTATGAATCTTGACCCAAACTATAGGAGGCAAATAAGAATTACTGCAGAAGATCAAATAAAAACCAAGAATTTTCCCCATAATTATGACAGGCTATCACTGGAAAGTAACAGTCTACATGGGGATTTTTAACCTTTTTAAAATGATGGCTTCTACAGTGATCTAGTCAAATCTTTGGATTCTTTTCAGAGGAAATCAATTATATTGAATACAGTTATCAAAATATTTTTTTTTTAAGTCTAGTTCACAGACATTCAGGTTAAGAACCTTTGCTCTATGGCCTAAACAATGATGAAGTATAAACTGTGTCAATCAATACATAAGTCTTACAAAAAATAATCTAAGCTGTACCTATAATGAAAATGTTTTCTAAATTTAAAAAATGGGGTATATGAACCAAAGGTATTGTTTTTTAAAATCCATTTTGAAATTCATCTTATTTTTTAAAAGCTTAGCATTTCCTTGAAGTTTTATCAAAACGCAACGTAGTTCAATATTTATTGAACACTTTACAAGTAAACTGCTAGTCCTAGTAATTCAAAAACAAAAAATGATGTGGCCTTTCTCCTCAAGGAGCTTATGAGAAAGAGGGATGATAAAGCATATATGTTTTAGGACAACAATAAATTAATGAAATTTAAATAGATTAACAAATCAAAATGAGTTAATATCCAAAAAAAACCCAATTATTTTATAGCATCCTTAGAGATTTTTTTTATTCTCTCTCTGTCTCTCTTTCTCTCCATATTATATATATTATATGTATATATATTTACCTATTTTTTTCTTCATTTTAGGGAACTTATAGCAAGGAAACTCACAGTAGCATTGCAGATGAGTACCTTTCTTGGAGAAAATTTGTCTTGGAGAGTTGCCTAATCCACTTAAAGGGTAAATGACATACCCTGCATTAAACAATCAAATGGTGTTCAAGGCAGGACTTGATCTTAAGACTTACTCTGAAGCTTAACTCTATTCACTAAGCCACATTGCTGCCAATGTGGTATCTCTGTATGTAAAATGTTGGAAACACAGATAAACAAATAGACCATTGCCAAGATTAATTTAATTTTAGTTAAGCTGTTTTTATTTATTTTTTGAGACTAGCATGGATGTTGAAACCCATAAGCATTGATTTATTGTATAACAAATATTTCTCTTTTCACAGCAAGCATTAGTAGCAAACATGATAAATAATAACAGTTTTGTTGTTTAGTCATTTCAGTTGTGTCCAACTCTCTTTGACCCCATTTGAGGTAAAAGATACTGGAGTGATTTGTCCTTTCCTTCTCTATCTCATTTTAAGATGAGGAAACTAAGGCAAACAAGGTTAAGTGACTTGCCTGGGGTCTCATAGCTGTCTGAGGCCAGATTTGAACTCAGGAAGATGAGTCTTCCTGATTCTAGGCCCAACACTCTATCCACTGCACCACCTAGCTGCCCTCAACAATAAATAGCTTGCCTTTATATGACACTTTACACATACAAAATGTTTAGACATATTACCTGATCTAACATGCAAAACAACCCTATGACCTAATTATCATCATTTTACCAATGAGAAAAATGAGTCTCTCCAATTTTACATGGCTTGTCCAAGATGATAGTAATAAGCATTCTGACTCCAAAACCATTGTTCTTTCTATTATCATTTTCTTCATTTAAAAAGATTAAACATAAAAATCACAATATAGAAATTTATCTAGCACTTTGGAGATAGAAAAAACAAACAAAACCTTTCATATTCACCTGACTAAAAAGAGTCGAAGAAATCTGTCCGAGGAATTTGGAAGAATTTTCCTAGCCATGGATTGTCTAAGTAATGGATTCAGGCTAGGAAACATACTTCCTACATATGTAGCTACGTCATCTCACCAATACAGCCAATTCTTCCAGTAGCATACATCAGAACATACCCATGCCAAAAATAGCTCCCGGGCTATTTTTGCTTTCATCCTTCTCTATTACAAGATCATCCAAAGTGCACTAAAAGCCTTCTGCTAAGTCTTTAATATTTCATGGGCTCTAGTCCAACACCATGGCTGCACATTTATTATCCTTTAGTCATGACACATGACCAGCCCACCTCTTTAAAGATTACTATAAATGATAAATTTGGCAACATGGAATAGGGGAAAGAATATTGGTTAGAGAATAAGAGGATTGTAGTACATAGTATCCCGAGTTTCGTATCAGATAGACCTTTGAGTGAATCCTGCCATAGAAATTGGGCATTGTATAACATATTACCCCAAGCAAGTCACAAACCGTTCTTGGCCCTGATTTCCTCATCTGTATAACAAAAGAGCTATCTGATAATCTCTAGAGTCCCTTCTGGCTCTAAATCTATCATCTCATAACCGTGGTTCAAACTCCCTGTCTTGCACTAACTTGCTTATGGCAATCTCATGCTGGTTGCTTAAGCATTCCGGTCTTCATTTTGGAATAGATTATTTCTAAGGAAACTGCTAATTCTCAATCTATCATCCTATGAGTAAACAAAAGCAAACCTGGACTTTTTCGTTTTTCAACCTATAAAGAAGAAAAATTCAAAGGAAACAAAGATACAGAAAACCAATCACTAAACAGTTCTAATAA
Organism: Phalanger gymnotis; assembly: GCA_028646595.1. Classification (NCBI taxonomy): domain Eukaryota; kingdom Metazoa; phylum Chordata; class Mammalia; order Diprotodontia; family Phalangeridae; genus Phalanger; species Phalanger gymnotis. The sequence continues at coordinate 584,314,669 of CM053622.1, forward strand.
GGTGAGAAGAGTCATGAGCATGAAGTGACATCCTAGATACACTGATTGCTACCGGTTGCACTTTTGCACTTTTATCTTCCTAACAGTATTATCAAAACACTATCATCATAAATTTCCACCAACTCTTTAACTAATTTTTTATTCCTTTGCATAAAGCTAGTTAATTTCCTATAGCATTGACATTAATTTCTCCATTGTTTTTGGTCCGCCTTAGTGGTTCACCTATGTAAATTTGCTTAAATCATAGTGGAAAAAAGGTGTCACCGTGACTTTTTTCATTTAAAAGAAAACATTTGCCTTTATATGCATTTTCCAAAATGGTCATTTTAGAAAAATGTTTAAAATATTCCTTTGTTGTTGTTGTTAGTTAATGTTTTCTTCATATTTCCGTATCTACTTCAAGAAATAATTAGATTATAAAATAAATATTTAGCTCAGGTCTATCTACTGAAACAAATCCAACTTTTTTTTATAGACTACTTAATATAGTAGAAAGATTGGTGGCTCTACTCAGAGGAGCTGGGTTCAAATTCCACCACTTAACACTACCTCTGTGACCTTGAGAAAATTGCTTAACTTCTCTGACCCTCAGTTTTCTCATTTGTGCCATTAAAGCTTGCAAAGCCCTTTATTTTACCTCACTTGATCCTCCAACAACCCTGTGAGGCAGGTGCTATTATTATCCCATTTTACAGATGAGGAAACTGAGACTGAAAGAGGTTAAATGATTTGCACAGTATCACAAAGCTATATGTCCTAGGACAGGGGTGTGGAACCTGTGGCCTCAAGGCCACATGTGACCTTCTAGGTCCTCAAATGCAGCCCTTTGACTGAATCCAAACTTCGCAGAACAAATCCCCTTAATAAAAGGATTTGTTCTCTAAAACTTGGACTCAGTCAAAAACTGCATCCAAGGGTCTAGAAGGTCACATGTGGCCTCAAGGCCACAGGTTTCTCACCCTTTCAAGGAGGTCACTTGTAGTTCTGGATTTATGATCCCATAACACTAAATCTCTTAACACAAAAAATTGGCTTTCAGCAGTCAAAAAAGGCTTAGGGGGAGGTTGTTGGAAGAGGCTTGTATATATATATATAGCCCTTGACATTCATCTATTGTTATATGAATATCAGTTAAATTAATGACATTCACAACTATATAAAATCCTGCTTTTTGAAAAAGTCCAAAATCAAATTCCGGGGATGGGCAGTTATGATTTATTTTTCTTTATAGCACTATGCTCTTTTTCTTTCTTAAATTAATCCCTTACTTAAAAAATAAAATAAAATAAAACTTTCAATGGGTCCCTAATTACATTGTATTCAGTCTAAACCCCTGTGCTTGGCTTTTTAAAACTCCATAATGTGACCTTACCTTAGCAACCCAGTATTATTTCCCACAATTCTCTGGATCGAAATTCTTTTTTGAATTAGACTTTCCTTAAGGGATGAGGGAATCTGTTCAAAACTACTGAAGACTCTAGCCCAGTTATTCATTTTGTATAACAGCAACTCATTGAGCTCATTCCTAGCTAGCTCTGTTCTTACTCTCATTGTGAGCTCCATATCGCTAAAGCCCTTATCTTTATCATTCTGCCTATGCAAATGAAACTCATTTCTCAAAGTCTAGCTCAAATTCAATCCAATATTCTCCAAGAAGCATTCTCTGTTATCTTCAACTCTCACTCATCTATTTCTTTTCTGAAATCCCATAGCACCTATCATGGAATTTTGAAATTCTGTTGTCAATTATACCTTGTACTCTGTTGCTCTTGGTTTTCTATGTGTTGTTTCTATGTATTGTCTCCTGCTAGATTCTAACCTGATTTTTTTTTTTTGGGGGGGGAGGAGTTAGCATTAAAAAAAAAGGCTTATTCTTTATCATCACCAGAACTTGATTCTGCAACAAGCACGTAGGAGGTGCCCAATAAATATTGATTGTCCAAAGTCTTTGTCTAGGCAACACTTCAGAATTACTTAGTACATGATCAATGTGGCTTATTACTAGAAGTTATTAAAATGAAATCTTATCTAAAAGGAAAAAATATTACACCGATTCCTTATAATAAACAAATTCGATACTGTCAGAAATTCATTGTCAGAGGAATGAATTTAAAAAAAAAATATAAGGATTTTTACTAAAATGTTGAAATGAAGACAGAGATCAGAGAAGAGACATCTCATAAGCTTTGATGTAAAAGCTTTGTTTAGTTGTGTCTGACTCTTTGTGACCGAATTTGGGATTTTCTTGGCAAAGATACTGGTTTGCCATTTCCTTCTCCAGCTCATTTTACAGATAATGAAATTAAGGCAAACAGGATTAAGTGACTTGTCCAAGGTCACATAGCTAGCTAGATTTATGTTATTGTAAACCCGGAAGACACTCCTGGAAGGAGATAATTCTAAATTACCAACCTCCCTGTCTTACAGTTAGAGGGCAATGCCTAGACTCTGGATTCCTTTTCAGACTCACTCTCAACTTCATGCATAAGATTGGGCAGATAACTATCGCAAGTCTATACAAGTTAGATCCACTACTTCCTAACTAATTCCATTTATGCATTTACATGAGCTGTCATTGTCCCAAAGTAACAATTTACCATAATAATTAATCTTTGAATAGATAGTCTTTTTGGATGTATCCTATATGTTAATTTTATTGAGTGGCTTATGGAAAGGCAGCATAGCATAGTGAAAAGCAGACTTATAGTCAAGAAAGCCTGAGTTTAAATCCTACCTCAGAAACTGAAGAATCACAGAAAAATCGTAACAGGATCATGTAATCTGAGAAACAGGAATGCTTCTTTAAAAAATATATAGTTTCTGCCCAATTTATTACATCATGACATAAAAATTATTAATCTAAAATGAGAATCATTAGAAAATCTAACAGAAAGAAACACTTTCACCATTTTGGTTAAAAGAGGAGTAGCATTATATTCTTTCTTGAGTAAGTAAATGGCCAGTTCTCTGAAATTCTGATATTATCTGAGAGCACTTTAATGTGAAAGCCTTGAATCTCCCACAGGGTTGCTATCCATCCTTGTTACATTTACTGTGAATTTCCTCTAAAATTATTATGAAGGATATGAATCTAGAAGGAAAGCACACAGAAAGTATGAACAAATGTCCTTAATGACTCCAATCATTAATGACTTTCAGTGTGTCCCTTAAGGCAAAATGATGAGCTTATTCAGTTAGCATTGATTTAAAATAAAAGTCCTGAGTATAACTGAGTCAACAGAAACCAAATTTTAGCTATTAAAATATTATATCTTTTTCCTTTCTAAGAGAAGAGTAAAAATGTCCACAGAATGTATTTTGATTTTTTTTTCTGCCTGCACCAACGTTCCACCCCCTTCAATTTATCCTGGAAGTAGTCAAAATTCCATCTTACCTGTCTAACAGTTGCATATGAAGCCTAATTTTGTCAAATTTCTATTTAAAGCAGTTCAATGGTGTAACATATTTATTCAGTGACAGGAAACAGGGAAATTAGCTGTTGCAGTTTCAAAGTTTATGGGGTATTTGTAATTAAAGGCTGATTCTTACAATCACCCTTGACTCAGAGTTACTTTTAATAAATAGAGAGGTTGGACCAAGACGACAAATTACAAGTAATTTTAGGGCTGGATGAGTACTGTAGATTTCTATGAAGGGATTTATAAAAAGCACCTATCTCATTTTAGACAACTGAATCAAGCAGCTCTAGGTTCAAAAGACCCACAAAATTCCTGATAAAATGAATTTGAGTCTGAACTTTGGCTAACCTTAAGAAAAAGGCTACTAGTTCACACCTATGCAAATGCCCCCAAATAGGTCATATTTTGACTTGTTGGAGGAGCAATTTTAAAAAATCAGTTCAAATCTTTATAGTCTTATTGCTCTCATCAAAGATAACCAGTTTCTTATTTATCAAAAATTGCTTTCAAATGATCTAAAATATGTAAGGTAAAATAACTTTGACATTGAAGAAATCTAGCCAACCAAATTAAAACTCTCTCATTTAACAGATGAGGAAATCAGAACCTAGATATATTTATTAAATAATTGCCTAGCATGGAGGAACAAAAAGAGAACTACACGTAGAGCCAAAAGACCTAGGTTCAATTTTTGGCTCTATCATTTTCTAGCTATGGATCCTTGATCAATGTATCTACCTCTGAACTAGCCTACAATTTGTCATATGTATATGTATGTGTATGAGTATATATATCATATGTAAATATAATGCATGCGTATATGTGTATATATATATATATATATATATATGCATATATATAGTAGGGGTGGGTTGGGTTGGTATATGTAGGTAGATGCATGTAATCCATCTATCTGTCTATCTATCTGTCTATCATTTGTATATAGTTGTTTACATGTTGTTTCTCCGTTAGCTTGTGAGCTCTCAAGGACTATTTTTTACCTTTCTTTTGCCCCCAGAGCTTAGCACAATAACCAGCCCTTTGTAAAAATTAAATAAATATCTGTTGTCTTAACTATGGTCCTCAGCTTCCTCATTGGGAAAAATGAATGGATTGTCCTAGGAAATTTTTAAGTGCTTTCTAGAGATATAATTCTGCATTTATGTCATTTATTTAGAAATGTTGTTGAAAATTTCCCTATCTCCATTCCCTGCCCTTTACAATTTATCCTCCAAACAACTATCAGAATGATATTCCTAAAACATGTCTGACCACAACTTCATCTTCAAGCTGTGTCAGTGTCTCCCTATATTAGAGGTAGCTGGTTGTGCAGTAGATAGTGCCTAGAGTCAGGAAGACCTGAGTTCAGATATGATCTGAGGCACATGCTAGCTGTGTGACCCTAAACAAGTCCCTTAATTGTGCCTCAGTTTCCTTAACTGTAAAATGAAGATAATAATAGTACCTTCCTCACAAGCTTGTTGTGAAGATCAAATGAGATATTTGTAAAAAGTATTTAACACAGTGCCTTGCACATAGTAGGCACTATCTAAATGTTTATTATTTTCCCATTCCCCATTGCCTCTAGGATAAATTGTAAACTCTTCTCTGCGACATTTAAAGTCCTTCATTATGCCTTCCAACTTACCTTTTCAGATATATTTCATGTTATTCACCTTCACACATTCTCTGTTCCAGGAAGACTAGCCACCTGAATGTTCCTATAAAAGGATATATTCTATCTACTGCTTCCTGAATGTCTCTGAATAGGATCTTCTTGCCTGAAATGATTTCCTTCCCCACCTTGGCTCATTTCAAGATTAAACTCCTTTGACCTACTCGTTAGTATTCCCCTCAAAATGTTAATTTGTCTTACTTCTTTGTTTATATGTTTTGTTTTTCCATCAGTGGTAAATAAGCTAGGCACATAGTGGAGAGAAAGCTGGCCTGGAAGTCAGGAGGACCCAGGCTCAAGTTGAACCTCTAACCCATACTGGCCACATGACCCTAGGCAAATCATTGAGCTTCTCACTGTCAGCAGAGTGTAAATTGTAAAGAAAATATCAGTCTCTTCAATGGACTCTATCATATCCCCCCAGCCCATGCTGGGTTACCTCCTAACCTCCTCTACTGCTCTTTTTAGCACATGAGTGTGTGTGTGTGTGTGTGCATGTGGGAGGGGGGGAGGGAAGAGAGATTTCCCCATTAAATTGTCATTTCTTCAAGGGCAGAGACTATATTTTTTCTACCTGTAATGCTAGCACTTAGCCCAGTGCCTGGAACATAGTAGGTACTTAGTAAGAGTTACTGACTGATTGATAGAGGAGATTCTCATCCTGTGCTCCCAATATTAATGAAATCACAGGTCCAAACCCCACAACAACCACCTAAAAAGTACTATAACCCCTTTGCTTTGGTGCATGCTAGATCACTTAAGATGCAGGCATCTGTGAGGGAGACACCAGGCACTTGTTTCTGGGAGAAGATCTACCATGTGAGTGGCAGCAGCCTCTTCCCATTGGTTACCTACCTGGAACTACTTGAGATTGGGACAATGGCAGGGTCTCTGTCTTTCTGTCTCTGCTTCTCTCTTTATCTATGTTTCTCTCTCTGTTTCTCCATATCTGTCTTTTATCTCTGTCTCCCTCTGTCTATCTCTCTGTGTCTCTGTCTCTGTCTCTCTTTCTGTCTCCCTCTTTTTATCCTCCCTCTCTTCTTTCCCTTATGGCATCCAAGGGTGGCATCCAGGAATGACAGATTTGAATATTCACAGAGTATTAGCACTCACTAATTGGTTATTCAGTCATTTTTCAGTCAGGTACTACTCTATGACCCCATTTAGGGTTTTCTTGACAAGGATATTAGTCCAGTTTGGCATTTTCATATCCAGCTCATTTTCCAGATGAAGAAACTGAGGTAAACATGGTCAAGTGACTTGCCCAATGTCACACAGCTAGTAAATGTCTGAGGTTAGATTTCAATTTAAGAAGATGACTCCAAGACTCAAAGCCCAGTACTTTATCCACTGTGCCACCTAGCTGCCCTCTCAGTAATTGGGGAAGAGTCTAATGTAAGGGAGATTATTTATATGTTGGTTTTTGCTATTCCATTGAAGTGACTATTTCTTTGTAAAAACTAATCTCACTATTAAGTGGTGTGCTTAAATCCCTAAAATTGGAAGTACATAATCAATGGGGCCTTGAGCTAATGGTGGAGATGAGAGACAGCTCTCAACTTCTAAGGATTCAGAAGAACCCTGGGGGAGGGGTGGAAATATATGTAGTCGTCAGGTAGTAGGGAGCCAGAGTAGTCACTTTTAGAGTTTGTAAGTTTTTTAAACACTGGAACTGTTTTTTAATGTTTGGTTTTGTACCTAGCACAGAACCTTGTACATAATAGATGTTTAATGTTGTCTGTTGTTTGTCCTTCATTTTGAAGAGGACCAGTGACATTAAGGGGTGATGGCTTGACTTGCAAATGAATTTCATTTAAACGAGGCAGAGTTGCACAAACTTGTCAGTCTCTCTTCTAGAGTCATTGAAGTCTAGGGGCAAGACAAAAGTCAGGACAACTGGCAAAGGCTGGAGGGTGCGATGGACGACCTTGGTGTCTTCAATGCCTGGACAACCTCTAAGCACTCCACAGTACTTACTACAGTCCTCCGTGGCCATCAGAGCAAATTGTTTTCATCTGCCCATTATAGCAGAGGAGGTCTTTACATGCTTGGGGCAGACATCCTCCTGACTCACCTACAGGTTTGAGACCTGTCAATTACCCTTAATCTGGCTTAACCAATTTGCTACAATGCATTTTACCATATTGTGGCTGCTGTACATCCTACAGCTTCTTGGAGCCATAAGTGAGAACTGGGTGAAAGTGGACACCAAAGGTGAATGAGCAGCCCTGAAAAGAGCTGAGCAAGCCCTCACACCAGAGATACTTGCCTTCCTGAACATCCCAAAGATAGACAGATAGATAGATAGATGGATGGTTGGATGGGTGGATGGATGGATGGATAGGAAGATAAACAGATAAATATATAAATAAATGCTTTTGGATTGAAGTCTACTTCCTATTCTGAGGGAGAGTTTAGACATGAAGTTCTGTATTAATTAAAGAGCACCACCAGCCATCTTCAATGTATAGCCTTCAGTCCTCTCCTTTTAGCCTCAGTTAAACAATATTTATTAAAATGAGATACTTTGTAATGGGATGACCTTGCTGTACCCTACACCACTCCCAACCAAGCTTCTGTCTCTAATCTAAGACTCTTCTTACTTTATCCTTCTACACACACACATAACCATTTGCATAAAGCTGGCAATACCTAATGATTTTTTTCCCCTTTCTTCCATCCAATCTTTAGGTTCTTGGATTAGTTTCCCTCCTGGCCCTTTAGTATGAGAATAGTATTACAGTCAGCTCACCAACTGTTTACACTAGCTGCAAAAAGGGATAGTATGTGAAATAAAATCCATAACCAAGACATAATTTCAGTCAATACTTTCCACCTCTTACTCACAAAGTTGTTTACAAGAAGAAACAAAGATTGACCTGAACTTCACCTCCTGACTTGTCCCCCAGCAGAGGTGCTAATGGAGAAAGAAATGGCACCTGGAAGGAAAGGGAGGTGGAAAAGAAAGGCTCTTATCTGCATACTGGGTAATCAATGCTTGAATCATGTAAATATAACTGTGAATCTGAGTTGTAAAAATATTACAGCCCACACAGTAATAGTCCATTTGAAAATTATATAGGAAAATACTTCTCATACTGGCATCATTATTTCCTGAGAATGAAGAATATCTGTGAAAGGAAATTCTCTCTAAAAGACTTACTAAATCTGAAAGAAGAAAGCTAGAGTAAAAGTGATAAATATAATTTTAAAACCATTAGCTACTATATATGAGAGCTCATAGAAGAAATGTCTGAAATTAGAGAAGTGTATATATTATACTCATATTTCAAGGAGGGATGAAAAGAATAAACTGGGAATTAAAGACTGGCCAGCTTATCTCAGGTACCTAGGAAGATGCCAAGGACAGATAGCAAGTCAGTAATAAATACAGAAATAACCAGAAGTATCCAAATTACACCAACTTCCAAAACAAACCAGACCCATGATCAAGGGCAGCATTACTCTTAGGTAAGGAATACAGCAACTAATACCTGATAGGGCTGTTACTTTATTATATTACTATTATTATAGTTTCTATGTATACATGTATATAGGATATATAAAATATACATTATATTAATATATGCTTCCACACCTTTCCTTTAACTTATTCCATGGGAAGAGTTATATAAGAAAATTATCATAATTATGATGACTGCAACATTAAAATAATAATTTATTTCATATTTTAAAACAGAAGTTGGGGTAGGTGGGTGGCACAGTGGATAGAGCACTAGGCTTTGAATCAAGAAGACTCATCTTCATGAATTCAAATCTTTCTTCAGACATTTACTAGCTATGTGACCCTGGGCAAGTCACTAAACACTGTTTGCCTCAATTCCTCATCTGTGAAATGAGCTGAAGAAGGAAACAGCAAACCGCTCCAGTCTCTTTGCCAAGAAAAACCTAAAATGGGGTCAAGAAGAGTCACGCACAACTAAAATGATCAAACAACAGAGGAATAGAAGTGAACAACAACAACAACACATAGAAATGAAAGTTTATTTTAATTTTAATTTGTGTCAAGGTAAAATTGTTTTAAAAATACATTTGGTTGCAAGATATTACATTTGCTTTCTTGCATTTCTGAAAGAGGAGAAACAGAGAGAGAGAGAGAGAGAGAGAGAGAGAGAGAGAGAGAGAGAGAGAGAAAGAGATTGTACAGGATCCATAACATTTGACTAGGCATTTGTGGTAACAAATAATTAAATAATTGAATCAATTACCTAACCTCAAGAAGCATCATATATAATAAATGTGATAGACACATAATCAGTATAATATGAATACACAATATAAGGATTATGTGCTCTATCAATCTCTTTTACCTAGAAGGGAAACTGTCTATGCAGGTGAGGCATTCTCAGATACTATCACAATCTGGATGGTTGCATGTCTGTGTGAATGTGGGTGAGCAAAATTCAAGGTGATCTTGGAAAATCCAAGAAGTGTCTATCCAGTAATAAGATGAAATGCCTCTCATGAGTTCCATAAACATGATCAAGTAAAATAATTCATATGGCATAGATCTAGTCCTTGTGGTTCATCCTTCCTTCTGGAAAAGGACAGATGACATCATGAGGGTGATGTCTTGACTTGCATGAGAATTGGATTTAAGTGAGACAGAGGTGAGTAAAATCATCAGTGGCACTCTCCCAGAGTCATCAGAATCCAGTGGCAAGACAAGAGTCAAGACAACTGGTAATGGCTCAGAATGCAGTAGGTGAGGGCATAGCCAAGATGGCGGCTGGAAAGCTGGGACTTGCTTAAGCTTTCGAGCTTTCTCAGTGAAAAGACCAGAGCTGAATAGAAAATTTGACTTTCAAACGCAAGAATCAAGAGAAACATGAAAAGGTAAACAAGAAAGAGAATTCATAAGGGGCTTACTAAAGTCGAACTGTTTTGTTTATACTCCTACATGGAAAGATGATGTGTGTAATTCATGAGACCTTTCTCAGTATTAGGGTAGTTAAAGGGAATATACATATAGACAGAGGGAACAGGATGAGATGAATGTGAAGGGATGATATCTAAAAGATAAAATCAAGTTAAGAGATGAGAGAGGAACATATTGAGAGAGGGAAAAATCAAAAGATAGAATGGGGTAAATTATCTCACATAAAAGTGGCAAGAAAAAGCAATTTTGTTGGAAGGGAAGAGGGGGCAGGTGAAGGGGAATGAGTGAATCTTGCTCTCATTGGATATGACCTAAGGAGAGAATAACATACACACTCAATTGGGTGTCTTACCCCACAGGAAAGTAGGGGGAAGGGGATAAAAAAGGTAGGATGACAGAAGGGAGGGCAGATGAGGTAGGAGGTAATCAAAAGCAAACACTTTTGAAAAGGGACAGGGTCAAGGGAGAAAAGTGAATAAGGGAGACTGGATAGGAAGGAGCAAAATATAGTGAGTCTTTCACAACAGGAACATTATGAAGGTGTTTTACATAATGATACATGTGTGGCCTACGTTGTATTGCTTGCCTTCTTATGGAGGATGGGTGGGAAGGGAAGAAGGGAGAGAATTTGGAACTCAAAGTTTTAAAAGCAGTTCCTTAAAAAAAAAATTATTTTTGCATGCAACTGAGAAATAAGATATATAGGGAATGGGGCATAGAAATCTATCCTGCTCTACAAGAAAGTAAGGGGAAAGGAGACAGGGGGAGTGGGGTGACAGAAGGGAGGGCTGACTGGGGAACGGGGCAGTCAGAATACATGCCATCTTGGAGTGGGGGGAGGGTAGAAATGGGGAGAAAATTTGTAACTCAAAATCTTATGAAAATCAATGTTGAAAACTAAAATATTAAATAATAAAATAATTGTTAAAAAAAAAAGAATGCAGTAGGTGATCTTGGCCTTTTTAAATTAAGGTCTTTCCCAGGTCTAGAGTAGTGTTTGTAGTGTGTAGATAGATGACTTGGGATACCTAGTAAGGCACAAGCCCAGTTCAATTGCTCTTTGCTATGTGTTATATTAAGTAACTACAATATGAACCTTTAATACAATTCACTAAATATTTGTTAAGGCATTTACCATGCATAAAGTATTGTATTAGGTTCTGGAAATCTAAAGATGAAAAATTGTAGAGCTTGCCCTCTGTGTCAACAATGTAGTGCTTACTAAAAAAATCAAACGTTTCATCAAAAGTTTTTCATACAAGAATTTGGCATGTTTCATTTGAGGCTAATACAGTAAAGCCCAGTTCAATTCAATAAACATTTATTAAGCACTTGTTATGTTCAAAGCACTATCCAAAGTAATGGAAATACAAGTAAAAATGAGATAGCCCTTGCTCTTGAGTTGTATATCTTCACTGTATGGATATGAGATGTACACAGATAAGTAAATATAATATTGGATTTTTATGTTTTGGTTGTCAGGACTAAAGCATGGGGAACTTCTAAGATGGAAACTCTTCTCACCCATGCAAATCCTTTGAAATGTACAGCTTTAGAAATGTGCTTGAGACAATGACAGATTAAGAGATTTGTTCATGCTCACATAGCTAGTGTGTATCTCAGAAGCAGCATTTGAACCCATGTCCTCTTGTCTCCAAGGTCAGTCTTCTTTCCATTATGCCATCCTGCTCCTCTTTTAGTAGTAATAAAACATGTACACAGATAAGTAAATGCAACAAAACCCCAAATTAATTCTAAGAGGTAGAAATCACTAACAACTTGAGGTGGGTGAAAAGGTGGGCCCAGATGATACATAAGAGCTCACTTTGAAAGAAAGCAGGAATTGTAAAAAGTCAAGGTTAGGAATGAATTCATTCATATTTTCTGAACCACATGTGCAAAGGCACAATGAATACTGTGAACACAGGGAATGGCTAGTGTTTAACTGAGAAGAAAATCTGCATATTAAAATAGTATGTCTTATTCTATAAATAAGATTTAAATAGAGTTCCACTCCTCTAAAAGTGTTGGTTTAAGTATAGGTTCCCAAAGTGGACAACACTGCCTGTTAGTCAGGGGTGATGAAATGATGGGGTGGGGAGGGGACAGTAGTAGCCTCAGGTACAATTGGGGAGCAATGAGTGGAAAGAAGAGAAGAAAATTTTAAAAACCACTAGGTAAATGTTTCATCTGTTGTGTAGCAGAGTTAAAGTTGTGGTGATTACATTATTTTCCAAATAAACACAGAAAATGCAAGTTATAACTGATCAGTGGTCACATCTGCCAACAGGTCTTAACAAGCAAGTGTTGGCAGGCAAGTTCTCTCATTGTTAGGAAGTCCAGCATGCATCAGCAGGAATATATGCACATAATGACTTGTTTACAATACAGTCCTATCCAGTTACATGACACAATATTGTATCATCAAAATTTCAATTCAGGAAAAAGCCCACAAATGTATAATAAATTGCTAAATTTAAGATGTATCATTTTTTTAAAAATCCTATCTTTTTAAATGATGCATTTTTTTTTAAAAAAGCATTAAAAGGTTAAAGAAAGTAGAGTTCCAGGGGAGTGCTGAGGATTTTTTTAAAGGGTTGGTGGGCTAAATAAGTTTGGGAACCACTGGTTTAGAGTCATATTCCAAAGCCTTTGTATATGGGACCAAATCTGACTTTAAATGCAGATGGCTTCATTTCATCTATGTTATGGGTTAAATAATATTTGTCCTGATTAGCCCAGAAGTTGTTTTTATGACTTTTGAGATTTAAGAGCTACAGGATGGAGGGGTCCTTAAAAGTCACCTAAGTTCAACCTCTTCATTTTACCTACTAGGAAACCAAAGCCCAGAAAGGCTAAGTCAATGGCCCAAGTTTACACATACAGTAAACTTCTGAGAAGGGATTCTAATCCATGTCCTGTGATCCAGATCCAGTGATTTTCCACTGTAATATGCATTTTCCCCCAATATTTCTGTGGGAAGATGCATTCCAAATTCCAAATAAATAGGAGAAACACAGATCTTTGGAACATATCTCACTGATGACTTTGTAATGGTTGAACTTAACGGTAAAATAATATTTTTTAACAAATATAGACAATGGATTGACTTTTGTTACATTTACTTTTTGTTTTTTTGAGTGAATATGGTATATAAGCCTATCAGGTTTGAATCTTGATTTTATTTGCTGAGAGAATGTGAACTGATCCAAGGTTTTAAAGTGAACTTCTTGTGTGCCTGACAGCATATCAAACTAAAAATGTCTCCAACATTGGCATCATGATGTCCCCCAAAACCTAACACCCTCTATTCAATCCATAGGCAAAATTAACCAGAGCTAGGCCTGGAGTCAGGAATACTCCTCTTCCTGGAGGTCAAATCTGGCCTCATACACTTATGAGCTGTATGACCCTAGACAAGTCACTTAACCCTATTTGCCTCAGTTACCTGATCTGTAAAATGAGCTGAAGAAAGAAATGGCAAACCATTCTAGCATCTTTGCCATGAATGGCGTCATGAAGAGTCAGGCACAACTGAAAAACAACTAAACAACAACGGAAACCTCCTAACTTCTAATTCATTGCCCTTTCTCTCTGTTAGGAGAACTCCTCAATACAGATGAAACAAAAATTCTGTTTAATGAAATAGAGTCTACAGTAATCTGGCAAGCAAAATAACCTTTCAAAGTCTTAAAAATTGTTTACAAGGCAATGTTTTATCATATATGGACTCACTAAAAATTCAATGAGTTACTTTGGAGTTCTATAGTACAGCTCTTTATAGCATTTCCTTCTAATTTGTTTGACTTGATTACTCGATTCAATATTGTTTGCTAGGCTACTGATTTAATGGAAGGGCACTAAAATGCAATTCATTTTGCTTTATTTTTAATGCATATGATTTCAGGATTGTTACAGTTTGCTTAACTTTATCCAAGATTCAAGCTGTACTTCCTTTGTACATTCTGATGACCTTAAAAAAATAAAACAAGATTTTTTTTCCCCTTTAATTGGCAAATCTGAGAAATATAAACCAGTCTTTTCTCCTTTGCTGTCTTAAAGGAACATCTTACCAAGATTCTAGTTCTAAAATGTCCTTCTCATCAGGTATATGCTTTCAGGATATCATGTTTCTAGGTACAGAGTGAAGTGTTAAGCAAGAAAGGCCAGATGCTGCAGTCTTAAGGTTACCTCCTGTCTTCTAGTCTTTTTAACATCTGAACTAATGCTCCGGGATGTCTGTAAAGTACCTAGGCATTGTGAAATAACCAAAGGGGGACCTATGGGTTAGAAAGATAGGCAGAGAAGTTTTGAAAATGAAATTATACCTTCATAAATGTGAAGGAGCAAAACAACATATTCATGAAAAGAAGCAATTTGGGGAAGAAAAGTTGTTGTTTTTTTAAGATGGCAAATTACATATAAAACTGTGACTTTTTACTTTGCAGGGAATGAGACCCAGTGTGTCTTGTCCATATTTGCTGAAGTATCACATCTTATTTCTAGGAAATGATCAATTTGTTAAAAATCGATGTCTGCTTTGAAGAAAAAAGTATGCTTACAATTTCTTAAACACATCCTACCTCATATCAGAAGTTTCAATATTAAACACAACAAAACTCTTCTCTTATTGTTTTTAATGCAACTAAAAACCAAAAATTGCTAACTAAATTATCACGAAAGCCATTTAATTGATCGGAAGATGAATTTTCAAATCCTTTCCAAATCAGTGATCACTTAGCTATAAGTTTCATGTTTCCATTGCAAATTATAGATATCATATTATCATAATGAAAAAAAGGAAGCCCAGACTATATAAAATTAGCAACATAGCTCATCATGCAAAATATCAAGTTAAAAATGTATAGATCTTAATCCTTATAGTATCTCTATCTTTAGAATAATAAGCATTCAGTCAATTTTCAGATAAGTTTAAGTCTTCAAAAATATAACCAAATGCCTCAATATATAATAGTCAACTCCGTGCCTTCTGATATATTACCAAATAAGGTATAAGTCACCATGTGAGAATCCAGCTAACAGCTTTTGTGTTTTATTTTGTATCTTCGATATAACCTGTAATTTTACTGGCATGTGGAACTCTGAATAAGGAAACTTCACCTTCCAAAGCACTGCTTGTTAGCACCTACTCTGCAACTTACGGATTTAAGGATCTGGGAGAAAGGGATGGTGGTGGCATTAAGAAGTTTAATGACTTGCCATTATGAGTCAGAGGTATTCTTCCTTACTTGGATATTGGTGCTCTATCCATTATACCACACTGTCTCTCTGTTTGTAAATAACCACTAAAGAAGTAATTCTTTCATATCACAGCATTTCAGAGGTGGATGGAACATTGAAGACCATCAAATCTAATTTCACAGATAAGAAAAATGAGGCCTACAAAAGTAAAGTTGGCCAAAGTCACTCAACTGGTGGTAGAGTAAGGGCTAAAATAGAAATTTCTCCTGACTTAATAAGAATCAATGTTCTTTCTGCTATATCATGATTCCTTTATATCATGATGCTTTGATTCACTTTTCATACTTAGAATGTCATATTTCTTTTTTAAATTATGTATAAATTTCCCTTTAAAAAGACCTCAACTATTGAAATTAAGCTTCTTGAAATAAAAATAATTATCTCAAAAACATAGATAGTTCTCAACTGTGAACAGCTTGATTAGTTACTGTTTGAATTATCCAGGTCCTTGGTCTCTCTTCTTCCTTCCTACCTTCCTAATGAATACTTTCCGTTTCTCTGCAACTTTACTTACCTAATAACTTATAGAAAAGGACAGGGAGAGGAAATAAAACTCAAATCAAGGGAGAGTTCTATTTATTCTTGACTATTGAAGTGGAATTTAACCATAAGCATAAATAACTCTGTCTTGGTTTTAAGAGTTTTGTTTTAGCATGCTGGGAAAGCAAAACATATAGCAATGTTTAGTTATGAAGAGCTTCCTATAGCCTGTGTTCTGTTCAAACAGATGTTTCTTAACTTTAACTAATTCCCCATACTATATATCACCTGTATCCTCCTTTAATTGTCTGATCCATATATCATCTATGTCTTGTTAAAGCCCAAGTTTCTTAGTGATGAGAATGTTTTCATTCCCAAACATTCTTGTTCCCTGTTAGTAAAATGCTTGCTTAATGAAAAATACCTTGTTAGCAGAGCCAATCAAAAGAAAGTGAGAGTTTTCTGTGACTTTGTTTTTTTTTTTCTCCAATACAAAAGAAGGTAGAAAAGTCAAATGGAACTTGTGCTCAGAAATAATGATCTTCTTGATGCTGTTCCAATTGAAAGTAAAATATCTCTTGACTTTAGCAGTTGTTAGAAGTTTTACTTCAGATACCCATGACATTCTAGGGGAAACGAAGTTAAAACACTGGCCAAGTGGAGGCTTTTATTTTATTTATGGATTTCACTATCTATTTTAACCTTTCCTCCATTACCAGGGATAATCAGGACCCAGCTTTTCTGGGAATGATATTTAGATTTCCAGCAAAGGATGGCATCACAGCACAACCCAGAAAATAATTGTGAAATAAGTAAAAATCACAGCAAACAGAGAGAATCAATACAAGCAAAGTTGATATTGCCAGGGTTAACCCCAAAAATAAATACTAAGTCCCAAACTGGACAATCTCATGAGGTTCTGAGCTAATGGGGGCAGAGGGGATATGATCACAGAAATGTGCATTTTGAATACGTATCTGATGCCAATGGATTAATCACTGGCCTCAGCTTTCAATAGTTCATAAGTTATCAACAACCAATCAACAGGAAGATTCACAGCTATAGAAACACTGTACTTACCCATGATGGTTAGAGCAGTAGCTTTTGTTAATTCTTCTTTCATTGACTCAATCACTTCTAAATTGCCCCCATCCAGGTTGCATCTATTTATGGTTCCATTTCCTGAGCTGATCCAATAAAGCTTGTTCTCCACATAGTCTATCGATAGACCTGTAATTAAATAACATAGCTTAAACATGATGGTGGCCACCGACATGATATTTATCTACTACCATTAGGCTAGAGGAAAAAGTGGAACCACAGACTGTGAGCCATCAACAAAACAAATATCCAAAGTGTAAGGAAAGTATGATTTTTGAAAAAACTCAACTGGTTAAGAAAATTATGAAAATTAAATGTGGGAATGATTATATTTTGAGACAGTTGCTTGGGTTTTCCCCTTTAAAAACATTACCCTTCTAAGTTAAGTAATGGTGAGCTCCTCTACATACAATACCAGACATTTCTTTTCTTTTTTTTTTTTTTAATTTGTGCATAGGTTATTCAAATTACAAATAGACTAGGCTATCTTGAATGTCAAAACAAATAAATAAATAAGCTTTGAGCTTCCCACTTCACAAGTTTCTTTTTTAAAATTTTCCCTCCACAAAAGTCAAAGGAAGAAGGGAAAAACTGACTGCAAAAAACTTGTTGCCTTTAAAAATTGGAGTGTATTCTCATCATCTACTAATTACTATATCATTCTCCACCTACTTTCCTATTGGAGAAAGTGACAAAGCAGCCTGGTATAATGGTAAAAGCTGCAAATATCTTTCCTCTCAAATTCTACCTCCTTCCAAACTTATCTATTACTATGGAGACTACAAACATCCTCCCAGTCTCCCCCAGACATACCCTTACATTCCATATCTAATCAGTCTCTAAGACCTGTCAATTTTATTTTCATAACATCTCATATATTCCCTCTTTTGTCCTCTGACACTGCTCCCACCTTGGTTTAAGTTCTTAGTATCTACTGGACTATGGCAATAGCCTGCTGATTTGTCTGTCTGTCACAAGTCTCTCCCCACTTCACTCTATCCTCTACACTGCTGTCAAAGTTATATTATGCTAATGTGCATGAAAGCATCTACTCAACAAACTTCAGTGCCTCTCTATCACCTCCAAGATCAAATATAAAATTCTCTTTTTGTCTTTCAAAGGCCTTCATAACCTGCCTTACCCTATTCCCCTTCACCTCCACATTTCTAGTCTTCTTTTACCTAACACACTTCCCCACCGACTCCAATGTACTCTGTGACTCAATAAACACTAGAAGAAATGTTGTACCTTGAACAAGGCACTTTATTTATCAACTCTGGGCATTTCCGCTGGCTGTCCCCCATGCACAGAAAGCTCTTCCCTCCTTAGCTCTGAACCTGGCTTCCCTGGCTTCCTCTAAGTCCCAGCTAAAGTCCTAATTTCTATAGGAAGCCTTTCCTAATCCCTTTTAATTTTAGTGCCTTCCTTCTGTTGATTATTTCTTATTAATCCTCTACAAAGCTTGTTTGTACATAGTTATTTGCTTGCTGACTTCCCCATTAGACTATGAGATCCTTGAGAGAAAGACTGATTTTTGCTTTTTTATAAAAAATTATATTCCCAGTGATTAATACAGTTCCTGGCACACAGTAGGTGATTAGTAAATTTTTACTGAGTTATTGACCAACTTTAGTATCAGAGGACATGGATTCGAATCTCAGCTTTACCATTTACGGTGTATACTTGGGCAAATCACAACCTCCTGGAAGCTTTGGTTCCTAATTTGTAAAAATGACCAATTAGACTAGATGACCTCTAAGGTCCTTTTCAACTCTAAACTGTCTACCAAAATTAATTATAAACCCAATTTTGATCATATAATCATGGTAACATTTGAAGTGATATGTAAAAGAGGTGTATTAGGAGAGCTTTCCCTTCATTAGTCTCAGCATCTCTCTCCCCCTATAAAACAAGGACATGCCAATGGTATTCTAGAGGACACAGATGACCCTTGACTGGTTTGGGGGGTATGGATGGACTCTTATCAGAAGAGACATCCTTTTCTGTGGACTATCAAAATGAGCTGACAGATATGTTTCTAATTTCATTTTTAGATTGTGTAAAGAAGCAGGCAGAATGAGACATGTACATGCCTGTGCATTCAGCGCAAGAGGGAAGTTTATCAAAAATGTTCCTCAACACATCTTCCTGTACCTGGGTGAGGGGTGGATTTTGATTCCCTAGGCAGCCTGATCCTAAAATCAACCGATCTATATTTATAAAGCACTTACTGTATACCAGGAATTGTGTTAAGCACAGGACATACAAAAAGAGGCAAAAAACAGTTCCTGCCCTCAAGGAGCTAACAATCTAATGCAGGAGACAACATGCAAACAAATATAAACAAAGCAAACTATCTACAAGATAAAGGAAATAATTAACAAAGAAGAATCCACTAGAATTAAGAGTGGGAAAGGTTTCCAGTAGAAAGTGGGATTTAATTGGGACTTAAAAAACCCTGGGAGGTCAATAGGCAGAGCAGAGGAGGACAGCATTAAAAACCCAGGGGATAGCCCAGAAAAATGTCAGGAGCAGAACAGAGAGATGGAGCAACTTGTTCATAGAACAGTCCTGAAGGCTGTGTCCCTGGATAGAAGGGTATGTGGTAAAGAGTAAGGTATTAAAAGAATGGAAAGGTAGAAGGGGGCTAGTTCAGGAATAGATCTGAATGTCAAACAGAGCTACTTACATTGGATCCTGGAGGCAATAGGGAGCCAGTGGAGTTAATTGAGTGAGGGTTCAGGGTGAGGGTGACATGATCATACCTGAGCTTTATGAAAACCAATTTAGTGGCTGAATGGAGGATGGATTGGAGTGGGGAGATGTGAGGAAGGCAGACCCAGCAGAAACCTCTTGCAGTACCACAGATGTGAGGTAATGAGGGCCTACACGAGAGCAGTGGCAGTGTCAGAGGAAAGGAGGAGGCATATTCAAGAGATGTTGCAAAGGTAAAATCAACAGAATTTGGTAACAGATTGGACGTGGAGCAGGGGAAATGAGAGATAGTGAGGATGACTCCTAGGTCGAGGGATGGGGAGAATGGTTGCCCTCTATGGTAATAGGGAAGAGAGGAAGGGGGAGATTTAGCGGGACTTAAAGTGGAAATATAACGAGTTGCCTTTTGAACACAGTGAATTTACTCTAGCTTTCTAGTCAGAAAAGGGAGATTTATTGGACAATCAGCTCGGTGATTTGCTTCTTGATTAATTGCCTTTTGGAGAAAGAAGAGGATTGCTCACCATGTGTTCCAAACCCAGTATAACTTGCTGGCTCCCACTACTAGAATAAAGTCCAGGGGTAGGAGCTAAGCATTTCTACAGCACCTACTATGTGCCAGGCACTTTGCTAAATCCCTTTATAATTATCTCATTTGATCCTCACGACAAAAGACTTGTGAGGTGGACACATGTCCATTTTACAGTTGAGGAAACTGAGGCAAACAGAAGTTAAATGACTTGCCCAGGTCACTAATTATCTAAGGCTGAATTTGAACTCAAGTTTTCTAACCTCCAGGCCTAATGTTCTATCCACTGAGTCACCAGATGCCTCTAATGAAACACTAACGGAAAGGGATGATTTTTATTCAGCACCCTTAAAGTATTGCTGTTTTCCAGGGGAAGATGGCAGGCTGTTTCCCGCAGCTGCAATCCTCTGGATTTGGCCTTCCTGTCCCCCACACTGGGTACCTTCCCTCCTACCCACTCCTTTCTCAGTATTCTTATGTGTATTGTTTCCCCCCATTAGATTATAAGCTCCCTAAGCTCAGGGACTGTCTTTATTTTTTTGTAGTTGTATTTCCAGCATTTAGCACAGTGTCTGGCACATACATGCACTTAACAAATTTTTATTAACTGACTATTTGATTCTTCTAGGTGTGTTGGAAATCTGTTTATGGATTCTTTTGAATACTTTTTTATCTTCTTATTTTCTATAGTGTAAAATAAAGACTATTCTCTATCCAATTCACATTTCTTATCTTGATACAGTAACTAAAGATACTTTCTGCCCAAATCTGGGGAAACCTGAGCTATATTTCCAGACTTCTGAAGTGGTCTAGTGGTTAGGATTCAATGCTCTCACCATGGCAGCCCGGGTTCGATTCCCAGTCAGGGAACCAAAAATGAAGAAGTTAAAGAAAAAATGATGATGGTAGGGAACCACAGGTTTTTAGGGGTGCTCGAGACCCCAAAATACCGACATGCTGGGTCCTGCTGAAAGAATTTGCCTCAAGGCTTCTCAGCCAAGGAAAAAGACAAAGTTTATTAGGGATTCACCATAATGGGTTGTCTTAAGAAATCCCACCCTTAGCAGGCCAGATTCAGTCTACTGAATCTGAGCACCTTCATGGAGGCAAGATGGAGATTATATACACAAAAACTGTGGGAGGCATTGAGGGGTGGTCTGGGGAGACTAGAGGAGGGGTTTAGGAGGGTCTTGAGGAGGAGTCTAAGAAGGACAGAGATGGGATCAGACTCCAGGGACTGGGATGAAATCAGACTCCAGGGTGGGGAAATAGCTGAAGGTTACCTGGAGATGACAGACAATAAGAGAACTAGGTCTAGGGTATACGTATTTTGAACAGGATTAAGAGAGGGTTAGGCTAGGTGGAGATTTGGGCCTAATGATAATGTAAGGCTTATGGCCTTAGGGGAAGGCCAGATCTAGTTGGAAGATTCAAGGAGAGTTCAAGGGGGCTCCCAGAGACTATATTCCAGATTCAAGGGGGGTCCCAGAGACTGTGCCCTCATCATCACTACAGGTAAAAAGTAAAAGAAGCAAAGTAACCATAGTACTGGAGTCACCTCCAATAGTTATGGCCAATCATTGTGAACCAGAGTTTTCAGAGTCAACTCTAAATTACTTATAGCCTTTAGAAACTATTATAGCTGGCTCTGTATAGCTTGTTCTCTAGCAATCCTGGTACAATTCATAGATGGATGAACTAAAACCTAGCTATGGCTAACTTGCAGTAGGATCAAGGGTATGATCCCATAGACGGTGGCAATGACAAGTAGTCAGGAAGAAGTTTTGTTTTGTTGTTTGTTTGTTTTCTAATGCCAGAATTAGAAGGCAGGACTTATAGTTCTTAATTGATGGACCACTTATGAGTGAAGACTATGGCTTCAATCCAGTATGGCAATGAGTTACATTGCAGAAGCTACATTACATGGCAAAGCTACATTGCAGAAGCTCCTGAATCCCCAAGAAGATTTCCCCACCCCATTATTTATGACTGATCTGCTATTTTTGATTATCTATATAGTCTGACAATGGTTTCTTCTCTCATCTTTAATAATTGAGGTCAAGCTCTTGAGAAGACCATCGTAAAGGCTTGAATATGTGTATGCATTTACACACGTGTATGTACGTGTATATAAGTATATATATGTACATATATACACATACGTGTTTACGCAAACACAGATTTATCCTCATTCTTTTCGTGGAACATACCAAAAGCATTATAATATGCCCATTTTATAAATGGGAAATTGGAAGAAGTTGGCTTAATGGCTTATGCAAATTATTGCCAAAGTTCATATTTGATCACAAGAGGGGTAACAAAACGTCTTATTTTTTTTTTCCTACCAGACCCTTCAACAATCAGTAAATCAGCATTTATTCAGTTCCAACCACATGCCATGACGAAAGACAAAATTGAAACAGACCCTGTGCTCAACAACCTTGCACTTTATCATGGAGGACAACATATAAGCACATACAAAGTAAAAAGTAATGATGGAGTAGGTGAAGGTGGAGTTCATCATTAGAAGCATGGGGAGGGAGGGAGGGGCAGAAAAGACCTCATCTAACAGGTGCCATCTGAGCTGAGTTTTGAATGAAAATAAGAATCTTAAGATGATGAGAGAATGCATTACAGAAATGGGGAATAATCCATATAAAGGCATGAAGACAGGAATGTTGTGTGAAAGGAACAATAAGAAAGTCAGTTTTAGCTCTGCCATATAGTATCTGAAGTAGTAGGAAGAAAAAGAAAGGACTTTAAATTCCAAATAGAAGAGTTTTTATTTGATCCTATAAGTAATAGTGATGGAGTACAGGTTACCAGTACTGATGGAATATAGACTGTGTGGCATTTCAGGCCCAAATCTGTTACCCTAGCCTTCTATGTCTGTCATCTTCAAGTAGCCTTCAGCTGTTTCCTACCCTGGAGTCTGACCTCACTCCAGTCACCTCAGGCCTCCCTAAACCTGTCCTCCCATCATTCCTGACTACTTGACCACCCTAGATCCCTCCCACAACCTTTCTGTATGTAAGTCTCATCTTGCTTCCATGAAGGGGCTCAGATTCAATCTAGCTTAGAAGATTGAATCTTGAGGGCAGAGCCAAGATGGCAGCTGGAAAGCAGGGACAAGCTTGAGCTCCCTGCCAAGTCCCTCCAAAAACCTATAAAAAATGGTTCTGAACCAATTCTGGAATTGCAGAACCCACAAAATAGCATAGGGAAGCAGGGCTGTAGCCCAGGACAGCCTGGATGGTCTCTGGGTAAGGTCTATCCCACAAGGAGCTGGGTGCAGAGGGGAGTGGAGCTGAGTGGAGCTGAGCCCAGGGTGGGTGGCATGGACCAACCAGAGCGGGAGCCGGTTGCGCCCTGAATCAGTGAGCTGTGGCAGTTACCAGACTTCTCAACCCACAAACACCAAGGACAACAGAGTAGGTTAGTGGGAGAAGCTGCTGGGGACTGGCATAGAATTTGAGGTTTGGCCACTGCCCTGGGGGCAGCGGAGGTGGGCCAGCTTTAGAACTACAGCTGCAGTTGCTTCTGGCCCCAGGCCCACCTGGTGGTAGGAATTAAGTGGCTGATCAGAGCAGGAGTGAAGAGCTGCTGAAGATCTAAGTCCAGTCCAGGTTGGGATTTTTTGGGGAAGGAGGAGTGCTGGTATGGCTGAGCTGGTGCACTCCCCCAGACTTGGAACATAGAACTCTTTAGTCTACAAGCAGTCATACCCTGATGAAAAACTCAAGGGTCAAGTGAGTTGGCTAGGAACATGGCCAGGCAGTGAAAACACACCCAGATTCAGTCTCAAACTCTGGAATCCTTCTTGGTGACAAAGAAGACCAAAACATACAGCCAGAAGAAATCAACAAAGTCAAAGAGCCTACATCAAAAGCCTCCAAGAAAAACATGAACTGGTCTCAGGCCATGGAAGAGCTCAAAAAGGATTTGGAAAAGAAAGTTAGAGAAGTAGAGGAAAAATTGGGAAGAAAAATGAGAAGGATGAGAGAAAACCATGAAAAACAAGTCAATGACTTGGAGACCCAAAAAAATACTGAAAAATATACTGAAGAAAACAACACTTTAAAAAGTAGACTAACTCGAATGGCAAAAGAGCGCCAAAAAGCCAATGAGGAGAAGAATGCCTCGAAAGGCAGAATTAGCCAAATGGAAAAGAAAGTCCAAAAGACCACTGAAGAAAATACCACCTTCAAAATTAGATTGGAGCAAGTAGAAGCTAGTGACTTGATGAGAAATCAAGATATTATCAAACAGAACCAAAGGAATGAAAAAATGGAAGATAATGTGAAATATCTCATTGGAAAAAACCACTGACCTGGAAAATAGATCCAGGAGAGAGAATTTAAAAATTATTGGACTACCTGAAAGCCATGATCAAAAAAAGAGCCTAGATATCATCTTTCAAGAAATTATTAAGGAGAACTGCCCTAATATTCTAGAG